>CAMRHE010000398.1:0-600000 GCA_947044405.1 Leptodactylus fallax | reverse complement strand
GGGAGGGAGCCAGATAATGCAGAGCCTGTGTATAGTGTGAGGAGGAGAGAGCAGATAATGCAGTGTCTGTGTATAGTGTGAGGAGGAGGAGGAGCAGATAATGCAGTGTCTGTGTATAGTGTGAGGAGGAGGAGGAGCAGATAATGCAGTGTTTGTGTATAGTGTGAGGAGGAGGAGGAGCAGATAATGCAGTGCCTGTGTATAGTGTGAGGAGGAGGAGGAGCAGATAATGCAGTGTCTGTGTATAGTGTGAGGAGGAGGGGGGCAGATAATGCAGTGTTTGTGTATAGTGTGAGGAGGAGGAGGAGCAGATAATGCAGTGCCTGTGTATAGTGTGAGGAGGAGGAGGAGCAGATAATGCAGTGTCTGTGTATAGTGTGAGGAGGAGGAGGAGCAGATAATGAAGTGTCTGTGCATAGTGTGAGGAGGAGGAGGAGCAGATAATGCAGTGTCTGTGTATAGTGTGAGGAGGAGGAGGAGCAGATAATGCAGTGTCTGTGCATAGTGTGAGGAGGAGGAGGAGCAGATAATGCAGTGTCTGTGTATAGTGTGAGGAGGAGGAGGAGCAGATAATGCAGTGTCTGTGTATAGTGTGAGGAGGGAGGAGGAGCAGATAATGCAGTGTCTGTGCATAGTGTGAGGAGGGGGAGGAGCAGATAATGCAGTGTCTGTGTATAGTGTGAGGAGGAGGAGGAGCAGATAATGCAGTGTCTGTGCATAGTGTGAGGAGGAGGAGGAGCAGATAATGCAGTGTCTGTGTATAGTGTGAGGAGGGAGGAGCAGATAATGCAGTGTCTGTGCATAGTGTGAGGAGGAGGAGGAGCAGATAATGCAGTGTCTGTGTATAGTGTGAGGAGGAGGAGGAGCAGATAATGCAGTGTGTGTGTATAGTGTGAGGAGGAGGAGGAAGATAATGCAGTGTCTGTGTAAAGTGTGAGGAGGGGGAGGAGCCAGATAATGCAGTGTCTGTGTATAGTGTGAAGAGGGGGAGGAGAAAGATAATGCAGTGCCTGTGTATAGTGCGAGGAGGGGAGGAGAAAGGTAATGCAGTGTCTGTGTATAGTGTGAGGAGGAGGAGGAGCAGATAATGCAGTGCCTGTGTATAGTGTGAGGAGGAGGAGGAGAAAGATGATGCAGTACCTGTGTATAGTGTGAGGAGGAGCGCCCCGGGGGGGGAGGAGCAGATAATGCAGTGCCTGTGTATAGTGTGAGGAGGAGGAGGAGGAGCAGATAATGCAGTGTCTGTGTATAGTGTGAGGAGGAGGAGGAGCAGATAATGCAGTGCCTGTGTATAGTGTGAGGAGGGAGGAGAAAGATAATGCAGTGCCTGTGTATAGTGCGAGGAGGGGAGGAGAAAGATAATGCAGTGCCTGTGTATAGTGTGAGGAGGAGCAGATAATGCAGTGTCTGTGTATAGTGTGAGGAGGAGGAGAAAGATAATGCAGTGTCTGTGTATAGTGTGAGGAGGGGGAGGAGCGCAGATAATGCAGTGCCTGTGTATAGTGTGAGGAGGAGGAGGAGCAGATAATGCAGTGTCTGTGTATAGTGTGAGGAGGAGGAGGAGCAGATAATGCAGTGTCTGTGTATAGTGTGAGGAGGAGGAGGAGCAGATAATGCAGTGTCTGTGTATAGTGTGAGGAGGAGGAGGAGCAGATAATGCAGTGTCTGTGTATAGTGTGAGGAGGAGGAGGAGCAGATAATGCAGTGTCTGTGCATAGTGTGAGGAGGAGGAGGAGCAGATAATGCAGTGTCTGTGTATAGTGTGAGGAGGAGGAGGAGCAGATAATGCAGTGTCTGTGTATAGTGTGAGGAGGAGGAGGAGCAGATAATGCAGTGTCTGTGCATAGTGTGAGGAGGAGGAGGAGCAGATAATGCAGTGTCTGTGTATAGTGTGAGGAGGAGGGAGGAGCAGATAATGCAGTGTCTGTGCATAGTGTGAGGAGGAGGAGGAGCAGATAATGCAGTGTCTGTGTATAGTGTGAGGAGGAGGAGGAGCAGATAATGCAGTGTCTGTGCATAGTGTGAGGAGGAGGAGGAGCAGATAATGCAGTGTCTGTGCATAGTGTGAGGAGGAGGAGGAGCAGATAATGCAGTGTCTGTGTATAGTGTGAGGAGGAGGAGGAGCAGATAATGCAGTGTCTGTGTATAGTGTGAGGAGGAGGAGGAGCAGATAATGCAGTGTCTGTGTATAGTGTGAGGAGGAGGAGGAGCAGATAATGCAGTGTCTGTGTATAGTGTGAGGAGGGAGGAGGAGCAGATAATGCAGTGTCTGTGTATAGTGTGAGGAGGAGGAGGAGCAGATAATGCAGTGCCTGTGCATAGTGTGAGGAGGAGGAGGAGCAGATAATGCAGTGCCTGTGCATAGTGTGAGGAGGAGGAGGAGCAGATAATGCAGTGTCTGTGTATAGTGTGAGGAGGAGGAGCAGATAATGCAGTGTCTGTGTATAGTGTGAGGAGGAGGGAGCAGATAATGCAGTGTCTGTGCATAGTGTGAGGAGGGAGGAGGAGCAGATAATGCAGTGTCTGTGTATAGTGTGAGGAGGAGGAGCAGATAATGCAGTGTCTGTGTATAGTGTGAGGAGGAGGAGGAGCAGATAATGCAGTGTCTGTGCATAGTGTGAGGAGGAGGAGGAGCAGATAATGCAGTGTCTGTGTATAGTGTGAGGAGGAGGAGGAGCAGATAATGCAGTGTCTGTGTATAGTGTGAGGGAGGAGGAGCAGATAATGCAGTGTATGTGTATAGTGCGAGGAGGAGGAGGAGCAGATAATGCAGTGTCTGTGTATAGTGTGAGGAGGAGGAGGAGCAGATAATGCAGTGTCTGTGTATAGTGTGAGGAGGAGGAGCAGATAATGCAGTGTCTGTGTATAGTGTGAGGAGGAGGAGGAGCAGATAATGCAGTGCCTGTGTATAGTGTGAGGAGGGGAGGAGCAGATAATGCAGTGCCTGGGGGGGGGGGTGGTGCTGTGTATAGTGTGAGGAGGAGGAGGCAGATAATGCAGTGCCTGTGTATAGTGTGAGGAGGAGGGCAGATAATGCAGAGCCTGTGTATAGTGTGAGGAGGGGGAGGAGCAGATAATGCAGTGTCTGTGTATAGTGTGAGGAGGAGGAGGAGCAGATAATGCAGTGTCTGTGTATAGTGTGAGGAGGAGGAGGAGCAGATAATGCAGTGTCTGTGCATAGTGTGAGGAGGAGGAGGAGCAGATAATGCAGTGTCTGTGTATAGTGTGAAGAGAGGGAGGGAGAAAGATAATGCAGTGCCTGTGTATAGTGCGAGGAGGGGAGGAGAAAGATAATGCAGTGTCTGTGTATAGTGTGAGGAGGAGGAGGAGCAGATAATGCAGTGCCTGTGTATAGTGTGAGGAGGAGGAGGAGAAAGATGATGCAGTACCTGTGTATAGTGTGAGGGGAGGAGGGATAATGCAGTGCCTGTATACAGTGTGAGGAGGAGGAGCAGATAATGCAGTGTCTGTGTATAGTGTGAGGAGGAGGAGGAGCAGATAATGCAGTGCCTGTGTATAGTGTGAGGAGGAGGAGAAAGATAATGCAGTGCCTGTGTATAGTGCGAGGAGGGGAGGAGAAAGATAATGCAGTGTCTGTGTATAGTGTGAGGAGGAGGAGGAGCAGATAATGCAGTGCCTGTGTATAGTGTGAGGAGGAGGAGGAGAAAGATGATGCAGTACCTGTGTATAGTGTGAGGAGTAGCAGATAATGCAGTGCCTGTATACAGTGTGAGGAGGAGGAGCAGATAATGCAGTGCCTGTGTATAGTGTGAGGAGGAGGAGGAGGAGCAGATAATGCAGTGTCTGTGTATAGTGTGAGGAGGAGGAGGAGCAGATAATGCAGTGCCTGTGTATAGTGTGAGGAGGAGGAGAAAGATAATGCAGTGCCTGTGTATAGTGCGAGGAGGGGAGGGAGAAAGATAATGCAGTGCCTGTGTATAGTGTGAGGAGGAGCAGATAATGCAGTGTCTGTGTATAGTGTGAGGAGGAGGAGAAAGATAATGCAGTGTCTGTGTATAGTGTGAGGAGGGGGAGGAGCCAGATAATGCAGAGCCTGTGTATAGTGTGAGGAGGAAGAGCAGATAATGCAGTGTCTGTGTATAGTGTGAGGAGGAGGAGGAGCAGATAATGCAGTGTCTGTGTATAGTGTGAGGAGGAGGAGGAGCAGATAATGCAGTGTCTGTGTATAGTGTGAGGAGGAGGAGGAGCAGATAATGCAGTGTCTGTGTATAGTGTGAGGAGGAGGAGGAGCAGATAATGCAGTGTCTGTGTATAGTGTGAGGAGGAGGACAGATAATGCAGTGTTTGTGTATAGTGTGAGGAGGAGGAGGAGCAGATAATGCAGTGCCTGTGTATAGTGTGAGGAGGAGGAGCAGATAATGCAGTGTCTGTGTATAGTGTGAGGAGGAGGAGGAGCAGATAATGAAGTGTCTGTGCATAGTGTGAGGAGGAGGAGGAGCAGATAATGCAGTGTCTGTGTATAGTGTGAGGAGGAGGAGGAGCAGATAATGCAGTGTCTGTGCATAGTGTGAGGAGGAGGAGGAGCAGATAATGCAGTGTCTGTGTATAGTGTGAGGAGGAGGAGGAGCAGATAATGCAGTGTCTGTGTATAGTGTGAGGAGGAGGAGGAGCAGATAATGCAGTGTCTGTGCATAGTGTGAGGAGGAGGAGGAGCAGATAATGCAGTGTCTGTGTATAGTGTGAGGAGGAGGAGGAGCAGATAATGCAGTGTCTGTGCATAGTGTGAGGAGGAGGAGGAGCAGATAATGCAGTGTCTGTGTATAGTGTGAGGAGGAGGAGGAGCAGATAATGCAGTGTCTGTGTATAGTGTGAGGAGGAGGAGGAGCAGATAATGCAGTGTCTGTGCATAGTGTGAGGAGGAGGAGGAGCAGATAATGCAGTGTCTGTGTATAGTGTGAGGAGGAGGAGGAGCAGATAATGCAGTGTCTGTGCATAGTGTGAGGAGGAGGAGGAGCAGATAATGCAGTGTCTGTGTATAGTGTGAGGAGGAGGAGCAGATAATGCAGTGTCTGTGCATAGTGTGAGGAGGAGGAGGAGCAGATAATGCAGTGTCTGTGCATAGTGTGAGGAGGAGGGAGGAGCAGATAATGCAGTGTCTGTGTATAGTGTGAGGAGGAGGAGGAGCAGATAATGCAGTGTCTGTGTATAGTGTGAGGAGGAGGAGGAGCAGATAATGCAGTGTCTGTGTATAGTGTGAGGAGGAGGAGGAGCAGATAATGCAGTGTCTGTGTATAGTGTGAGGAGGAGGAGGAGCAGATAATGCAGTGCCTGTGCATAGTGTGAGGAGGAGGAGGAGCAGATAATGCAGTGCCTGTGCATAGTGTGAGGAGGAGGAGGAGCAGATAATGCAGTGTCTGTGCATAGTGTGAGGAGGAGGAGCAGATAATGCAGTGTCTGTGTATAGTGTGAGGAGGAGGAGGAGCAGATAATGCAGTGCCTGTGCATAGTGTGAGGAGGAGGAGGAGCAGATAATGCAGTGTCTGTGTATAGTGTGAGGAGGAGGAGCAGATAATGCAGTGTCTGTGTATAGTGTGAGGAGGAGGAGGAGCAGATAATGCAGTGTCTGTGCATAGTGTGAGGAGGAGGAGGAGCAGATAATGCAGTGTCTGTGTATAGTGTGAGGAGGAGGAGGAGCAGATAATGCAGTGTCTGTGCATAGTGTGAGGAGGAGGAGGAGCAGATAATGCAGTGTCTGTGTATAGTGTGAGGAGGAGGAGCAGATAATGCAGTGTCTGTGCATAGTGTGAGGAGGAGGAGGAGCAGATAATGCAGTGTCTGTGCATAGTGTGAGGAGGAGGAGGAGCAGATAATGCAGTGTCTGTGTATAGTGTGAGGAGGAGGAGCAGATAATGCAGTGTCTGTGTATAGTGTGAGGAGGAGGAGGAGCAGATAATGCAGTGTCTGTGTATAGTGTGAGGAGGAGGAGGAGCAGATAATGCAGTGTCTGTGCATAGTGTGAGGAGGAGGAGGAGCAGATAATGCAGTGTCTGTGTATAGTGTGAGGAGGAGGAGCAGATAATGCAGTGTCTGTGCATAGTGTGAGGAGGAGGAGCAGATAATGCAGTGTCTGTGCATAGTTTGAGGAGGAGGAGGAGCAGATAATGCAGTGTCTGTGTATAGTGTGAGGAGGAGGAGCAGATAATGCAGTGTCTGTGCATAGTGTGAGGAGGAGGAGCAGATAATGCAGTGCCTGTGCATAGTGTGAGGAGGAGGAGGAGCAGATAATGCAGTGTCTGTGTATAGTGTGAGGAGGAGGAGGAGCAGATAATGCAGTGTCTGTGTATAGTGTGAGGAGGAGGAGCAGATAATGCAGTGTCTGTGTATAGTGTGAGGAGGAGGAGCAGATAATGCAGTGTCTGTGCATAGTGTGAGGAGGAGGAGGAGCAGATAATGCAGTGTCTGTGTATAGTGTGAGGAGGAGGAGCAGATAATGCAGTGTCTGTGTATAGTGTGAGGAGGAGGAGGAGCAGATAATGCAGTGTCTGTGCATAGTGTGAGGAGGAGGAGGAGCAGATAATGCAGTGTCTGTGTATAGTGTGAGGAGGAGGAGGAGCAGATAATGCAGTGTCTGTGTATAGTGTGAGGAGGAGGAGCAGATAATGCAGTGTATGTGTATAGTGCGAGGAGGAGGAGGAGCAGATAATGCAGTGTCTGTGTATAGTGTGAGGAGGAGGAGGAGCAGATAATGCAGTGTCTGTGTATAGTGTGAGGAGGAGGAGCAGATAATGCAGTGTATGTGTATAGTGCGAGGAGGAGGAGGAGCAGATAATGCAGTGCCTGTGTATAGTGTGAGGAGGAGGAGCAGATAATGCAGTGTCTGTGTATAGTGTGAGGAGGAGGAGGAGCAGATAATGCAGTGCCTGTGTATAGTGTGAGGAGGAGGAGGAGCAGATAATGCAGAGCCTGTGTATAGTGTGAGGAGGGGGAGGAGCAGATAATGCAGTGTCTGTGTATAGTGTGAGGAGGAGGAGGAGCAGATAATGCAGTGTCTGTGTATAGTGTGAGGAGGAGGAGGAGCAGATAATGCAGTGTCTGTGCATAGTGTGAGGAGGAGGAGGAGCAGATAATGCAGTGTCTGTGTATAGTGTGAAGAGAGGGAGGAGAAAGATAATGCAGTGCCTGTGTATAGTGCGAGGAGGGGAGGAGAAAGATAATGCAGTGTCTGTGTATAGTGTGAGGAGGAGGAGGAGCAGATAATGCAGTGCCTGTGTATAGTGTGAGGAGGAGGAGGAGAAAGATGATGCAGTACCTGTGTATAGTGTGAGGAGTAGCAGATAATGCAGTGCCTGTATACAGTGTGAGGAGGAGGAGCAGATAATGCAGTGCCTGTGTATAGTGTGAGGAGGAGGAGGAGGAGCAGATAATGCAGTGTCTGTGTATAGTGTGAGGAGGAGGAGGAGCAGATAATGCAGTGCCTGTGTATAGTGTGAGGAGGAGGAGAAAGATAATGCAGTGCCTGTGTATAGTGCGAGGAGGGGAGGAGAAAGATAATGCAGTGCCTGTGTATAGTGTGAGGAGGAGCAGATAATGCAGTGTCTGTGTATAGTGTGAGGAGGAGGAGAAAGATAATGCAGTGTCTGTGTATAGTGTGAGGAGGGGGAGGAGCCAGATAATGCAGAGCCTGTGTATAGTGTGAGGAGGAAGAGCAGATAATGCAGTGTCTGTGTATAGTGTGAGGAGGAGGAGGAGCAGATAATGCAGTGTCTGTGTATAGTGTGAGGAGGAGGAGGAGCAGATAATGCAGTGTCTGTGTATAGTGTGAGGAGGAGGAGGAGCAGATAATGCAGTGTCTGTGTATAGTGTGAGGAGGAGGAGGAGCAGATAATGCAGTGTCTGTGTATAGTGTGAGGAGGAGCAGATAATGCAGTGTTTGTGTATAGTGTGAGGAGGAGGAGGAGCAGATAATGCAGTGCCTGTGTATAGTGTGAGGAGGAGGAGGAGCAGATAATGCAGTTTCTGTGTATAGTGTGAGGAGGGAGGAGGAGCAGATAATGAAGTGTCTGTGCATAGTGTGAGGAGGAGGAGGAGCAGATAATGCAGTGTCTGTGTATAGTGTGAGGAGGAGGAGGAGCAGATAATGCAGTGTCTGTGCATAGTGTGAGGAGGAGGAGGAGCAGATAATGCAGTGTCTGTGTATAGTGTGAGGAGGAGGAGCAGATAATGCAGTGTCTGTGTATAGTGTGAGGAGGAGGAGGAGCAGATAGTGCAGTGTCTGTGCATAGTGTGAGGAGGGGGAGGAGCAGATAATGCAGTGTCTGTGTATAGTGTGAGGAGGAGGAGGAGCAGATAATGCAGTGTCTGTGCATAGTGTGAGGAGGAGGAGGAGCAGATAATGCAGTGTCTGTGTATAGTGTGAGGAGGAGGAGCAGATAATGCAGTGTCTGTGCATAGTGTGAGGAGGAGGAGGAGCAGATAATGCAGTGTCTGTGCATAGTGTGAGGAGGAGGAGGAGCAGATAATGCAGTGTCTGTGTATAGTGTGAGGAGGAGGAGGAGCAGATAATGCAGTGTCTGTGTATAGTGTGAGGAGGAGGAGGAGCAGATAATGCAGTGCCTGTGCATAGTGTGAGGAGGAGGAGGAGCAGATAATGCAGTGCCTGTGCATAGTGTGAGGAGGAGGAGGAGCAGATAATGCAGTGTCTGTGCATAGTGTGAGGAGGAGGAGCAGATAATGCAGTGTCTGTGTATAGTGTGAGGAGGAGGAGGAGCAGATAATGCAGTGCCTGTGCATAGTGTGAGGAGGAGGAGGAGGAGCAGATAATGCAGTGTCTGTGTATAGTGTGAGGAGGAGGAGCAGATAATGCAGTGTCTGTGTATAGTGTGAGGAGGAGGAGGAGCAGATAATGCAGTGTCTGTGCATAGTGTGAGGAGGAGGAGGAGCAGATAATGCAGTGTCTGTGTATAGTGTGAGGAGGAGGAGGAGCAGATAATGCAGTGTCTGTGCATAGTGTGAGGAGGAGGAGGAGCAGATAATGCAGTGTCTGTGTATAGTGTGAGGAGGGAGGAGCAGATAATGCAGTGTCTGTGCATAGTGTGAGGAGGGAGGAGGAGCAGATAATGCAGTGTCTGTGCATAGTGTGAGGAGGAGGAGGAGCAGATAATGCAGTGTCTGTGTATAGTGTGAGGAGGGAGGAGCAGATAATGCAGTGTCTGTGTATAGTGTGAGGAGGAGGAGGAGCAGATAATGCAGTGTCTGTGTATAGTGTGAGGAGGAGGGAGGAGCAGATAATGCAGTGTCTGTGCATAGTGTGAGGAGGAGGAGGAGCAGATAATGCAGTGTCTGTGTATAGTGTGAGGAGGAGGAGCAGATAATGCAGTGTCTGTGCATAGTGTGAGGAGGAGGAGCAGATAATGCAGTGTCTGTGCATAGTGTGAGGAGGAGGAGGAGCAGATAATGCAGTGTCTGTGTATAGTGTGAGGAGGGAGGGAGCAGATAATGCAGTGTCTGTGCATAGTGTGAGGAGGGAGGAGCAGATAATGCAGTGCCTGTGCATAGTGTGAGGAGGAGGAGGAGCAGATAATGCAGTGTCTGTGTATAGTGTGAGGAGGGAGGAGGAGCAGATAATGCAGTGTCTGTGTATAGTGTGAGGAGGAGGAGCAGATAATGCAGTGTCTGTGTATAGTGTGAGGAGGAGGAGCAGATAATGCAGTGTCTGTGCATAGTGTGAGGAGGAGGAGGAGCAGATAATGCAGTGTCTGTGTATAGTGTGAGGAGGGAGGAGCAGATAATGCAGTGTCTGTGTATAGTGTGAGGAGGAGGAGGAGGAGCAGATAATGCAGTGTCTGTGCATAGTGTGAGGAGGAGGAGGAGCAGATAATGCAGTGTCTGTGTATAGTGTGAGGAGGGAGGAGCAGATAATGCAGTGTCTGTGTATAGTGTGAGGAGGAGGAGGAGCAGATAATGCAGTGTCTGTGTATAGTGTGAGGAGGAGGAGGAGCAGATAATGCAGAGCCTGTGTATAGTGTGAGGAGGAGGAGGAGCAGATAATGCAGTGTCTGTGTATAGTGTGAGGAGGAGGAGGAGCAGATAATGCAGAGCCTGTGTATAGTGTGAGGAGGAGGAGGAGCAGATAATGCAGTGTCTGTGTATAGTGTGAGGAGGAGGAGGAGCAGATAATGCAGTGCCTGTGTATAATGTGAAGAGAGGGAGGAGAAAAAGCAAAACTTAAAAAAACCCATCTTTTTGAGGCCTGAATAAGCCCATGTATTTTTCCTTTCTTGGCCCCTGTGCCAGCTTGAAGCTTCTGGGTCCTGATATAAAATCAGTACCAGCGCCCTCCTATACCATCAGCTGCCATGTAATGTTGGCCTCTTATTTGGTCTCCAGGGTACTTCTGCAACCCCCTATAGCTCCCCCACAGTGAGCCGTACCTGAAATGTTACCCTCACCCATAAAGCTGCCAGCTAGTATCATATAGCAGTACAGAACGCCTCCCATATGGCACCTTCTATAAATACCCAGCACTGTATGGCGGGCTGTCCTGCAGTGAACCTCGTACTGGAGGGGGGATATTTTTGGATAAATTACAAGTCACTATACGTAGAACCTGTATGAACTTCTGCCTAGTGTAGCCTCAAGTAACTTATCTGTCCCTGGGAATGCTGGGTGATGGCCAGTGTAATCACCATGACAACACTTAGAATGATGAACCAGAAATAGGGCTAGGTATACCATGAACATCTGTATACCCTAACATGATGTATGGCTCAGGAAAGCCCCTTTAATTGTTATGTATGGATACAGACAGCCCCTTTAATTGTTCTGTTTTTGTCACATATGGACTCTCTAATTTTCCTACTGCTGATAACATTATAGCAACCAATCAGGATTAGGGAGCTCTCTCTGGTGATGTATATATATATATATCTATATCTCTCAGAGGACTGTCTAGACAGATGCAACTGTAACAACCCCTAAGCTCTGAGAAGTCTTATGTTGATACAGGTGTCTTGTCACGGACAGCAAGCAGAGATCTTGATACATATGAGGAATGAAACATGAAGTGTATAAATAAGTTGCGGAGGGGCATTGAATGGTGGGCATTGTTTGGTCCGTCTCTAGTGCCCCATCTAGAGCCAAGAAGGTGAAGAGTAATGCGTGCCGTGGTGACTGGTGCCCGTATCTCTGGCAGGACAGAGGGCCGCTTCAGTAGTTACAACACGATTGTTCTTCCTAGTAGGATCTATGTCCTGGCGCTAGACCTGATACAGTTAGCATTATTTTATTGTCCACGTCTTTTGTATTTTAGTCATATCTGCATCTAGGAAAGTTGGGTGACAAGCAATGGGAAAAGAGGAATAAGCCACAGCCAGGACCCCCATTAATAGGGTAGCTGGCTCCGACCTCTGCACCCGCACAGAATACATTTCTGGATATTTCTTAAGAAGTTCTTGATAAAATGTGTCAGACATTGGAAACCCCGGAGTGATCCCCTGCGAGGAGCTGGAGATGTCATTACAGCGATGGCGCAATATAGTGACATTCCTGACATTCCTGGCAGATGATCCGGCCCGGTATAAATAGACAGGGCTCCTATGTGTGTGACCGCCGCTAAGAGGGTGGTCGGGGGGGAGCCCTATATACTGGAGGGTGGTCGGGGGAGCCCTATATACTGGAGGGTGGTCGGGGGGAGCCCTATATACTGGAGGGTGGTCGGGGGGAGCCCTATATACTGGAGGGTGGTCCGGGGGGAGCCCTATATACTGGAGGGTGGTCCGGGGGAGCCCTATATACTGGAGGGTGGTCGGGGGGAGCCCTATATACTGGAGGGTGGTCCGGGGGGAGCCCTATATACTGGAGGGTGGTCGGGGGGAGCCCTATATACTGGAGGGTGGTCGGGGGAGCCCTATATACTGGAGGGTGGGTCGGGGGAGCCCTATATACTGGAGGGTGGTCGGGGGGAGCCCTATATACTGGAGGGTGGTCGGGGGGAGCCCTATATACTGGAGGGTGGTCGGGGGGAGCCCTATATACTGGAGGGTGGTCGGGGGGAGCCCTATATACTGGAGGGTGGTCGGGGGAGCCCTATATACTGGAGGGTGGTCGGGGGGCCCTATATACTGGAGGGTGGTCGGGGGGAGCCCTATATACTGGAGGGTGGTCGGGGGAGCCCTATATACTGGAGGGTGGTCGGGGGAGCCCTATATACTGGAGGGTGGTCGGGGGGAGCCCTATATACTGGAGGGTGGTCGGGGGGAGCCCTATATACTGGAGGGTGGTCGGGGGGAGCCCTATATACTGGAGGGTGGTCGGGGGGGGGAGCCCTATATACTGGAGGGTGGTCGGGGGGAGCCCTATATACTGGAGGGTGGTCGGGGGGAGCCCTATATACTGGAGGGTGGTCGGGGGGGGGAGCCCTATATACTGGAGGGTGGTCGGGGGAGCCCTATATACTGGAGGGTGGTCGGGGGAGCCCTATATACTGGAGGGTGGTCGGGGGGGAGCCCTATATACTGGAGGGTGGTCCGGGGGGAGCCCTATATACTGGAGGGTGGTCCGGGGGAGCCCTATATACTGGAGGGTGGTCCGGGGGGAGCCCTATATACTGGAGGGTGGTCGGGGGGAGCCCTATATACTGGAGGGTGGTCCGGGGGGAGCCCTATATACTGGAGGGTGGTCCGGGGGGAGCCCTATATACTGGAGGGTGGTCCGGGGGGAGCCCTATATACTGGAGGGTGGTCCGGGGGGAGCCCTATATACTGGAGGGTGGTCCGGGGGGAGCCCTATATACTGGAGGGTGGTCCGGGGGGAGCCCTATATACTGGAGGGTGGTCCGGGGGAGCCCTATATACTGGAGGGTGGTCCGGGGGGAGCCCTATATACTGGAGGGTGGTCGGGGGGAGCCCTATATACTGGAGGGTGGTCCGGGGGAGCCCTATATACTGGAGGGTGGTCCGGGGGGAGCCCTATATACTGGAGGGTGGTCCGGGGGGAGCCCTATATACTGGAGGGTGGTCCGGGGGGAGCCCTATATACTGGAGGGTGGTCCGGGGGAGCCCTATATACTGGAGGGTGGTCCGGGGGAGCCCTATATACTGGAGGGTGGTCCGGGGGGAGCCCTATATACTGGAGGGTGGTCGGGGGGAGCCCTATATACTGGAGGGTGGTCCGGGGGGAGCCCTATATACTGGAGGGTGGTCCGGGGGAGCCCTATATACTGGAGGGTGGTCGGGGGGAGCCCTATATACTGGAGGGTGGTCCGGGGGGGAGCCCTATATACTGGAGGGTGGTCGGGGGGAGCCCTATATACTGGAGGGTGGTCGGGGGGGAGCCCTATATACTGGAGGGTGGTCCGGGGGGAGCCCTATATACTGGAGGGTGGTCGGGGGAGCCCTATATCTGGAGGGTGGTCGGGGGGAGCCCTATATACTGGAGGGTGGTCCGGGGGGCCCTATATACTGGAGGGTGGTCGGGGGGGGGCCCTATATACTGGAGGGTGGTCCGGGGGAGCCCTATATACTGGAGGGTGGTCCGGGGGGAGCCCTATATACTGGAGGGTGGTCGGGGGGAGCCCTATATACTGGAGGGTGGTCCGGGGGAGCCCTATATACTGGAGGGTGGTCGGGGGGGCCCTTATCTGGAGGGTGGTCGCCTATATACTGGAGGGTGGTCCGGGGGAGCCCTATATACTGGAGGGTGGTCCGGGGGGGCCCTATATACTGGAGGGTGGTCCGGGGGGAGCCCTATATACTGGAGGGTGGTCCGGGGGAGCCCTATATACTGGAGGGTGGTCCGGGGGGGAGCCCTATATACTGGAGGGTGGTCCGGGGGAGCCCTATATACTGGAGGGTGGTCGGGGGGAGCCCTATATACTGGAGGGGTGGTCCGGGGGGCCCTATATACTGGAGGGTGGTCGGGGGGAGCCCTATATACTGGAGGGTGGTCGGGGGGAGCCCTATATACTGGAGGGTGGTCCGGGGGAGCCCTATATACTGGAGGGTGGTCCGGGGGTCGGGGGAGCCCTATATACTGGAGGGTGGTCCGGGGGGAGCCCTATATACTGGAGGGGTGGTCCGGGGGAGCCCTATATACTGGAGGGTGGTCCGGGGGAGCCCTATATACTGGAGGGTGGTCCGGGGGGAGCCCTATATACTGGAGGGTGGTCCGGGGGAGCCCTATATACTGGAGGGTGGTCGGGGGGGAGCCCTATATACTGGAGGGTGGTCCGGGGGGGGCCCTATATACTGGAGGGTGGTCGGGGGGAGCCCTATATACTGGAGGGTGGTCCGGGGGAGCCCTATATACTGGAGGGTGGTCGGGGGGAGCCCTATATACTGGAGGGTGGTCCGGGGGAGCCCTATATACTGGAGGGTGGTCCGGGGGAGCCCTATATACTGGAGGGTGGTCGGGGGGGAGCCCTATATACTGGAGGGGTGGTCCGGGGGAGCCCTATATACTGGAGGGTGGTCGGGGGAGCCCTATATACTGGAGGGTGGTCCGGGGGGAGCCCTATATACTGGAGGGTGGTCGGGGGAGCCCTATATACTGGAGGGTGGTCGGGGGGGCCCTATATACTGGAGGGTGGTCGGGGGGGCGGGGGGCCTATATCTGGAGGGTGGTCCGGGGGGAGCCCTATATACTGGAGGGTGGTCGGGGGGAGCCCTATATACTGGAGGGTGGTCCGGGGGAGCCCTATATACTGGAGGGTGGTCCGGGGGAGCCCTATATACTGGAGGGTGGTCGGGGGGGAGCCCTATATACTGGAGGGTGGTCGGGGGGAGCCCTATATACTGGAGGGTGGTCCGGGGGGGAGCCCTATATACTGGAGGGTGGTCGGGGGGAGCCCTATATACTGGAGGGTGGTCGGGGGAGCCCTATATACTGGAGGGGGTGGGGGGCGGGGAGCCGGGCTATATACTGGAGGGGTGGTCGGGGGGAGCCCTATATACTGGAGGGTGGTCCGGGGGAGCCCTATATACTGGAGGGTGGTCCGGGGGGAGCCCTATATACTGGAGGGTGGTCGGGGGGAGCCCTATATACTGGAGGGTGGTCCGGGGGGAGCCCTATATACTGGAGGGTGGTCCGGGGGGAGCCCTATATACTGGAGGGTGGTCGGGGGGAGCCCTATATACTGGAGGGTGGTCCGGGGGGAGCCCTATATACTGGAGGGTGGTCGGGGGGAGCCCTATATACTGGAGGGTGGTCGGGGGGAGCCCTATATACTGGAGGGTGGTCCGGGGGAGCCCTATATACTGGAGGGTGGTCGGGGGGAGCCCTATATACTGGAGGGTGGTCGGGGGGAGCCCTATATACTGGAGGGTGGTCGGGGGAGCCCTATATACTGGAGGGTGGTCGGGGGGAGCCCTATATACTGGAGGGTGGTCGGGGGGAGCCCTATATACTGGAGGGTGGTCGGGGGGAGCCCTATATACTGGAGGGTGGTCGGGGGGAGCCCTATATACTGGAGGGTGGTCGGGGGGAGCCCTATATACTGGAGGGTGGTCGGGGGAGCCCTATATACTGGAGGGTGGTCGGGGGGAGCCCTATATACTGGAGGGTGGTCGGGGGAGCCCTATATACTGGAGGGTGGTCGGGGGAGCCCTATATACTGGAGGGTGGTCGGGGGGGGGCCCTATATACTGGAGGGTGGTCGGGGGGGAGCCCCATATACTGGAGGGGTGGTCCGGGGGGAGCCCTATATACTGGAGGGTGGGGGGGGGGAGCCCTATATACTGGAGGGTGGTCGGGGGAGCCCTATATACTGGAGGGGGTGGTCGGGGGGAGCCCTATATACTGGAGGGTGGTCGGGGGGGAGCCCTATATACTGGAGGGTGGTCGGGGGGGAGGGGGGGGGGGGCCCCTATACTGGAGGGTGGTCGGGGGGAGCCCTATATACTGGAGGGTGGTCGGGGGGAGCCCTATATACTGGAGGGTGGTCGGGGGAGCCCTATATACTGGAGGGTGGTCGGGGGGAGCCCTATATACTGGAGGGTGGTCGGGGGGAGCCCTATATACTGGAGGGTGGTCGGGGGGGCCCTATATACTGGAGGGTGGTCGGGGGGAGCCCTATATACTGGAGGGTGGTCGGGGGAGCCCTATATACTGGAGGGTGGTCGGGGGGAGCCCTATATACTGGAGGGTGGTCGGGGGGAGCCCTATATACTGGAGGGTGGTCCGGGGGGAGCCCTATATACTGGAGGGTGGTCGGGGGGAGCCCTATATACTGGAGGGTGGTCGGGGGGAGCCCTATATACTGGAGGGTGGTCGGGGGGAGCCCTATATACTGGAGGGTGGTCGGGGGGGGGAGCCCTATATACTGGAGGGTGGTCGGGGGGAGCCCTATATACTGGAGGGTGGTCGGGGGAGCCCTATATACTGGAGGGTGGTCCGGGGGAGCCCTATATACTGGAGGGTGGTCCGGGGGAGCCCTATATACTGGAGGGTGGTCCGGGGGGAGCCCTATATACTGGAGGGTGGTCCGGGGGAGCCCTATATACTGGAGGGTGGTCGGGGGGGAGCCCTATATACTGGAGGGTGGTCCGGGGGGGAGCCCTATATACTGGAGGGTGGTCGCCCTAGGGGGGGGTCCGGGGGACTATACTGGAGGGTGGTCCGGGGGGAGCCCTATATACTGGAGGGTGGTCCGGGGGAGCCCTATATCTGGAGGGTGGTCCGGGGAGCCCTATATACTGGAGGGTGGTCCGGGGGGAGCCCTATATACTGGAGGGTGGTCGGGGGGGAGCCCTATATACTGGAGGGTGGTCCGGGGGGAGCCCTATATCTGGAGGGTGGTCGGGGACCTATATACTGGAGGGTGGTCGGGGGAGCCCTATATACTGGAGGGTGGTCCGGGGGAGCCCTATATACTGGAGGGTGGTCCGGGGGGAGCCCTATATACTGGAGGGTGGTCGGGGGAGCCCTATATACTGGAGGGTGGTCCGGGGGAGCCCTATATACTGGAGGGTGGTCGGGGGGAGCCCTATATACTGGAGGGTGGTCCGGGGGAGCCCTATATACTGGAGGGTGGTCCGGGGGAGCCCTATATACTGGAGGGTGGTCCGGGGGGTCCCCTATATACTGGAGGGTGGTCGGGGGGAGCCCTATATACTGGAGGGTGGTCCGGGGGGAGCCCTATATACTGGAGGGTGGTCGGGGGAGCCCTATATACTGGAGGGTGGTCCGGGGGAGCCCTATATACTGGAGGGTGGTCCGGGGGGAGCCCTATATACTGGAGGGTGGTCCGGGGGGAGCCCTATATACTGGAGGGTGGTCCGGGGGAGCCCTATATACTGGAGGGTGGTCCGGGGGGAGCCCTATATACTGGAGGGTGGTCCGGGGGAGCCCTATATACTGGAGGGTGGTCCGGGGGGAGCCCTATATACTGGAGGGTGGTCGGGGGGAGCCCTATATACTGGAGGGTGGTCCGGGGGGAGCCCTATATACTGGAGGGTGGTCCCCCGGGGGAGCCCTATATACTGGAGGGTGGTCCGGGGGGAGCCCTATATACTGGAGGGTGGTCGGGGGGAGCCCTATATACTGGAGGGTGGTCCGGGGGAGCCCTATATACTGGAGGGGTGGTCCGGGGGGCCCTATATACTGGAGGGTGGTCGGGGGGGAGCCCTATATACTGGAGGGTGGTCCGGGGGGAGCCCTATATACTGGAGGGTGGTCGGGGGGGAGCCCTATATACTGGAGGGTGGTCCGGGGGGGCCCTATATACTGGAGGGTGGTCGGGGGAGCCCTATATACTGGAGGGTGGTCCGGGGGGAGCCCTATATACTGGAGGGTGGTCCGGGGGACAGCCCTATATACTGGAGGGTGGTCCGGGGGGAGCCCTATATACTGGAGGGTGGTCCGGGGGAGCCCTATATACTGGAGGGGTGGTCGGGGGGAGCCCTATATACTGGAGGGTGGTCCGAGGGGAGCCCTATATACTGGAGGGTGGTCGGGGGAGCCCTATATACTGGAGGGTGGTCCGGGGGAGCCCTATATACTGGAGGGTGGTCCGGGGGAGCCCTATATACTGGAGGGTGGTCGGGGGGAGCCCTATATACTGGAGGGTGGTCCGGGGGAGCCCTATATACTGGAGGGTGGTCCGGGGGACAGCCCCATATACTGGAGGGTGGTCCGGGGGAGCCCCATATACTGGAGGGTGGTCCGGGGGGAGCCCTATATACTGTAGGGTGGTCCGGGGGAGCCCTATATACTGGAGGGGTGGTCTGTGGGGGAGCCCTATATACTGGAGGGTGGTCCAGGGGGAGCCCTATATACTGGAGGGTGGTCGGGGGGAGCCCTATATACTGGAGGGTGGTCAGGGGGAGCCCTATATACTGGAAGATGGTCCGGGGGGAGCCCTATATACTGGAGGGTGGTCGGGGGGAGCCCTATATACTGGAGGGTGGTCCGGGGGAGCCCTATATACTGGAGGGTGGTCGGAGGGAGCCCTATATACTGGAGGGTGGTCGGGGGGAGCCCTATATACTGGAGGGTGGTCGGGGGGAGCCCTATATACTGGAGGGTGGTCGGGGGGAGCCCTATATACTGGAGGGTGGTCGGGGGGAGCCCTATATACTGGAGGGTGGTCCGGGGGAGCCCTATATACTGGAGGGTGGTCGGGGGGAGCCCTATATACTGGAGGGTGGTCGGGGGGAGCCCTATATACTGGAGGGTGGTCGGGGGGGAGCCCTATATACTGGAGGGTGGTCGGGGGGAGCCCTATATACTGGAGGGTGGTCGGGGGGAGCCCTATATACTGGAGGGTGGTCGGGGGGGAGCCCTATATACTGGAGGGTGGTCGGGGGGAGCCCTATATACTGGAGGGTGGTCCGGGGGGAGCCCTATATACTGGAGGGTGGTCGGGGGGGGGGGGGAGCCCTATATACTGGAGGGTGGTCGGGGGGGAGCCCTATATACTGGAGGGTGGTCAGGGGGAGCCCTATATACTGGAGGGTGGTCGGGGGGAGCCCTATATACTGGAGGGTGGTCGGGGGGGAGCCCTATATACTGGAGGGTGGTCGGGGGGAGCCCTATATACTGGAGGGTGGTCGGGGGGGAGCCCTATATACTGGAGGGTGGTCGGGGGAGCCCTATATACTGGAGGGTGGTCGGGGGAGCCCTATATACTGGAGGGTGGTCGGGGGGGGCCTATATCGGGGGTGGTCGGGGGAGCCCTATATACTGGAGGGGGGGGGGGGGGTGGTCCGGGGGGAGCCCTATATACTGGAGGGTGGTCGGGGGGAGCCCTATATACTGGAGGGTGGTCCGGGGGACAGCCCTATATACTGGAGGGTGGTCCGGGGGAGCCCTATATACTGGAGGGTGGTCCGGGGGGAGCCCTATATACTGTAGGGTGGTCCGGGGGGAGCCCTATATACTGGAGGGTGGTCTGTGGGGGAGCCCTATATACTGGAGGGTGGTCCAGGGGGAGCCCTATATACTGGAGGGTGGTCGGGGGGAGCCCTATATACTGGAGGGTGGTCAGGGGGAGCCCTATATACTGGAGGGTGGTCCGGGGGGAGCCCTATATACTGGAGGGTGGTCGGGGGGAGCCCTATATACTGGAGGGTGGTCCGGGGGGAGCCCTATATACTGGAGGGTGGTCGGAGGGAGCCCTATATACTGGAGGGTGGTCGGGGGGAGCCCTATATACTGGAGGGTGGTCGGGGGGAGCCCTATATACTGGAGGGTGGTCGGGGGGGAGCCCTATATACTGGAGGGTGGTCGGGGGGAGCCCTATATACTGGAGGGTGGTCGGGGGGAGCCCTATATACTGGAGGGTGGTCCGGGGGGAGCCCTATATACTGGAGGGTGGTCGGGGGGGAGCCCTATATACTGGAGGGTGGTCGGGGGGAGCCCTATATACTGGAGGGTGGTCGGGGGAGCCCTATATACTGGAGGGTGGTCGGGGGGAGCCCTATATCTGGAGGGTGGTCGGGGGGAGCCCTATATACTGGAGGGGTGGTCGGGGGGGAGCCCTATATACTGGAGGGTGGTCGGGGGGGAGCCCTATATACTGCAGGGTGGTCGGGGGGAGCCCTATATACTGGAGGGTGGTCGGGGGAGCCCTATATACTGGAGGGTGGTCGGGGGGAGCCCTATATACTGGAGGGTGGTCGGGGGGAGCCCTATATACTGGAGGGTGGTCGGGGGAGCCCTATATACTGGAGTGTGGTCGGGGGGAGCCCTATATACTGGAGGGTGGTCCGGGGGAGCCCTATATCTGGAGGGTGGTCGGGGGGAGCCCTATATACTGGAGGGTGGTCGGGGGGAGCCCTATATACTGGAGGGTGGTCGGGGGAAGCCCTATATACTGGAGGGTGGTCTGGGGGGGAGCCCTATATACTGGAGGGTGGTCGGGGGGAGCCCTATATACTGGAGGGTGGTCCGGGGGGAGCCCTATATACTGGAGGGTGGTCAGGGGGGAGCCCTATATACTGGAGGGTGGTCGGGGGGAGCCCTATATACTGGAGGGTGGTCGGGGGGAGCCCTATATACTGGAGGGTGGTCAGGGGGAGCCCTATATACTGGAGGGTGGTCGGGGGAGCCCTATATACTGGAGGGTGGTCGGGGGGAGCCCTATATACTGGAGGGTGGTCGGGGGGAGCCCTATATACTGGAGGGTGGTCCGGGGGGAGCCCTATATACTGGAGGGTGGTCGGGGGGAGCCCTATATACTGGATGGTGGTCAGGGGGAGCCCTATATACTGGAGGGTGGTCGGGGGGAGCCCTATATACTGGAGGGTGGTCGGGGGGAGCCCTATATACTGGAGGGTGGTCCGGGGGGAGCCCTATATACTGGAGGGTGGTCCGGGGGAGCCCTATATACTGGAGGGTGGTCGGGGGGACCCCTATATACTGGAGGGTGGTCGGGGGGAGCCCTATATACTGGAGGGTGGTTGGGGGGAGCCCTATATACTGGAGGGTGGTCGGGGGAGCCCTATATACTGGAGGGAGGCCGGGGGAGCCCTATATACTGGAGGGTGGTCCGGGGGGAGCCCTATATACTGGAGGGTGGTCCGGGGGGAGCCCTATATACTGGAGGGTGGTCCGGGGGGAGCCCTATATACTGGAGGGTGGTCCGGGGGGAGCCCTATATACTGGAGGGTGGTCCGGGGGGAGCCCTATATACTGGAGGGTGGTCCGGGGGGAGCCCTATATACTGGCTCCACTTACTAAACTCTCTTCATTTCCTCCCCTTTATATCTTTATAGCACAGACTGCACGGAAATGTTGAGAGCCTTGTACATATCCTCTAGACACATTTAGGGTCACACCTGCGCCCACATTCTGTTTGGGGTTTACATACCCGAATCCGCTTGAAAAATACGAAGAGAAAAGTTCTGCAGGCAAAGCTCTTCTCTCTGCATTTTTCGGGCAGAAACCCGGAGGACTCCATTATAGTGTCTGGGGTCCGCGGGTTTCTGCAGGTAACTGTTTTTTAAGTGGATTGCTTTTCTGTTTTTGGGTCCCCAAGCGGAAACCGGGCGCAGGTGTGAACCTAGCGTAAAAAGCCGCAGCTACAATTGTTTGTTATGGAGGCGCTGTGACTAATCTCTGTTATGGAGGCAGTGTGACTAATCTCTGTTATGGAGGCACTGTGACTAATCTCTGTTATGGAGACACTGTGACTAATCTCTGTTATGGAGGCACTGTGACTAATCTCTGTTATGGAGACACTGTGACTAATCTCTGTTATGGAGGCACTGTGACTAATCTCTGTTATGGAGGCACTGTGACTAATCTCTGTTATGGAGACACTGTGACTGACCTCTGTTATGGAGGCACTGTGACTAATCTCTGTTATGGAGACACTGTGACTGACCTCTGTTATGGAGGCACTGTGACTGACCTCTGTTATGGAGGCACTGTGACTAATCTCTGTTATGGAGGCACTGTGACTGACCTCTGTTATGGAGGCACTGTGACTAATCTCTGTTATGGAGGCACTGTGACTGACCACTGTTATGGAGGCACTGTGACTAATCTCTGTTATGGAGACACTGTGACTAATCTCTGTTATGGAGGCACTGGGACTAATCTCTGTTATGGAGACACTGTGACTAATCTCTGTTATGGAGGCACTGTGACTAATCTCTGTTATGGAGGCACTGTGACTAATCTCTGTTATGGAGGCACTGTGACTAATCTCTGTTATGGAGGCACTGTGACTAACCTCTGTTATGGAGACACTGTGACTGACCTCTGTTATGGAGGCACTGTGACTAATCTCTGTTATGGAGGCACTGGGACTAATCTCTGTTATGGAGACACTGTGACTAATCTCTGTTATGGAGGCACTGTGACTGACCTCTGTTATGGAGACACTGTGACTAACCTCTGTTATGGAGGCACTGTGACTAACCTCTGTTATGGAGACACTGTGACTGACCTCTGATATGGAGGCACTGTGACTAATCTCTATTATGAAAGCACTGTGACTAATCTCTGTTATGGAGGCACTGTGACTGACCTCTGTTATGGAGGCACTGTGACTTACCTCTGTTATGGAGGCACTGTGACTGACCTCTGTTATGGAGGCACTGTGACTTACCTCTGTTATGGAGGCACTGTGACTTACCTCTGTTATGGAGGCACTGTGACTGACCTCTGTTATGGAGGCACTGTGACTTACCTCTGTTATGGAGGCACTGTGACTGACCTCTGTTATGGAGACACTGTGACTTAACTCTGTTATGGAGGCACTGTGACTGACCTCTGTTATGGAGGCAGTGTGACTGACCTCTGTTATGGAGGCACTGTGACTTACCTCTGTTATGGAGGCACTGTGACTGACCTCTGTTATGGAAGCACTGTGACTTACCTCTGTTATGGAGGCACTGTGACTTACCTCTGTTATGGAGGCACTGTGACTAATCTCTGTTATGGAGGGACTGTGACTGACCTCTGTTATGTGTACTACAACATACCTATATTATGGGGGCACTATGACTTATCTGGTAAGTGGGGTACCATGGCTTACCTCTGAAACTTAGCCCTATTATGGGGACACTGTGACTTACCTTAGCCCTATTATGGGGGCCTTAGACTTACCTGTGCTATATCAGTGCTGTACTTTAACTCTATTATGGGGCACTGTGACTAACATTGCATAATTTAGCAAAACTGTCTAAATGAAAAATTATGTTTGTTGCCCATAGCAACCAATCACAGTGCAGCTTTCATATTTCAAAAGCAGTATAAAAAAATTAAATCTGATCCCTGATTGGTTGCTATGGGCAACAAAGAAGTAGTTATAACATTCAGTTTTGACAAACGAGGCCTATGCGAACCAATCACAGCTCAGCTCTCATTTGTTAAGCAGCTGTGGTAAAATAAAAGCTAAGCTGTGATTGGTTGTTATGGGCAACAAGGACTATTTTCCTTGTGTTTGCGTGAGTTTCCTCCAGGTACTCTGGTTTTCTCCCCACACTCCAAACACATTCTGATAGGGAAGGTAGATTGTGAGCCCTATATGGGACAGTGACTGACAATGTCTGTAAAGCGCTGCGGAATATGATGGCGCTATATAAGTAAGCATAATAACTAAATAAATAAATAAATAACTGAGCAAAATAAATAAAATAAGTAGATAGTTTTGATAAATATGCTTAATTCTGTGCTAGCCATTACTACGGAGGCACTATGACTTCTGTAGTTTCTTCATCATTAGGGGAATGTATCTGCTACTATTATAGGCTGCGGTTTTTTGCCCCTACGTACAAGAATATAACTACTATAATACTGCCCCCTATGTACAAGAATATAACTACTATAATACTGCTCCTATGTACAAGAATATAACTACTATAATAGTGCTCCTATGTACAAGAATATAACTACTATAATACTGCCTCTATGTACAAGAATATAACTACTATAATACTACTCCTATGTACAAGAATATAACTATTATAATACTGCTCCTATGTACAAGAATATAACTACTATAATACTGCTCCTATGTACAAGAATATAACTACTATAATACTACCTCCTATGTACAAGAATATAACTACTATAATACTGCTCCTATGTACAAGAATATAACTGCTATAATACTGCCCCCTATGTACAAGAATATAACTACTATAATACTGCTCCTGTGTACAAGAATATAACTACTATAATACTGCTCCTATGTACAAGAATATAATTACTATAATACTGCTCCTATGTACAAGAATATAACTACTATAATACTGCCTCCTATGTACAAGAATATAACTACTATAATACTGCTCCTATGTACAAGAATATAACTACTATAATACTACCTCCTATGTACAAGAATATAACTACTATAATACTGCTCCTATGTACAAGAATATAACTACTATAATACTACCTCCTATGTACAAGAATATAACTACTATAATACTGCTCCTATGTACAAGAATATAACTGCTATAATACTGCCCCCTATGTACAAGAATATAACTACTATAATACTGCTCCTGTGTACAAGAATATAACTACTATAATACTGCTCCTATGTACAAGAATATAATTACTATAATACTGCTCCTATGTACAAGAATATAACTACTATAATACTGCTCCTATGTACAAGAATATAACTACTATAATACTACCTCCTATGTACAAGAATATAACTACTATAATACTGCTCCTATGTACAAGAATATAACTACTATAATACTGCTCCTATGTACAAGAATATAACTACTATAATACTACCTCCTATGTACAAGAATATAACTACTATAATACTGCTCCTATGTACAAGAATATAACTACTATAATACTGCTCCTATGTACAAGAATATAACTACTATAATACTGCCCCTATGTATAAGAATATAACTACTATAATACTGCCTCATATGTACAAGAATATAACTACTATAATACTGCCCCTATGTACAAGAATATAACTACTATAATACTGCTCCTATGTACAAGAATATAACTACTATAATACTGCCCCTATGTACAAGAATATAACTACTATAATACTGCTCCTATGTACAAGAATATAACTACTATAATACTGCTCCTATGTACAAGAATATAACTACTATAATACTGCTCCTATGTACAAGAATATAACTACTATAATACTGCTCCTATGTACAAGAATATAACTACTATTATACTGCTCCTATGTACAAGAATATAACTACTATAATACTACTCCTATGTACAAGAATATAACTACTATTATACTGCTCCTATGTACAAGAATATAACTACTATAATACTGCTCCTATGTACAAGAATATAACTACTATAATACTACTCCTATGTACAAGAATATAACTACTATTATACTGCTCCTATGTACAAGAATATAACTACTATAATACTACCTCCTATGTACAAGAATATAACTACTATAATACTGCTCCTATGTACAAGAATATAACTACTATAATACTGCTCCTATGTACAAGAATATAACTACTATAATACTGCTCCTATGTACAAGAATATAACTACTATAATACTACCTCCTATGTACAAGAATATAACTACTATAATACCGCTCCTATGTACAAGAATATAACTACTATTATACTGCTCCTATGTACAAGAATATAACTACTATAATACTACCTCCTATGTACAAGAATATAACTACTATAATACTACTCCTATGTACAAGAATATAACTACTATTATACTGCTCCTATGTACAAGAATATAACTACTATAATACTACCTCCTATGTACAAGAATATAACTTCTATAATACTGCTCCTATGTACAAGAATATAACTACTATAATACTGCTCCTATGTACAAGAATATAACTACTATAATACTGCTCCTATGTACAAGAATATAACTACTATAATACTACCTCCTATGTACAAGAATATAACTACTATAATACCGCTCCTATGTACAAGAATATAACTACTATAATACTGCTCCTATGTACAAGAATATAACTACTATAATACTGCTCCTACGTACAAGAATATAACTACTATAATACTACTCCTATGTACAAGAATATAACTACTATTATACTGCTCCTATGTACAAGAATATAACTACTATAATACTACCTCCTATGTACAAGAATATAACTACTATAATACTGCTCCTATGTACAAGAATATAACTACTATAATACTGCCTCCTATGTACAAGAATATAACTACTATAATACTGCCTCCTATGTACAAGAATATAACTACTATAATACTGCCTCCTATGTACAAGAATATAACTACTATAATACTGCCTCCTATGTACAAGAATATAACTACTATAATACTGCCTCCTATGTACAAGAATATAACTACTATAATACTACTCCTATGTACAAGAATATAACTACTATAATACTGCCTCCTATGTATAAGAATATAACTACTATAATACTGCCTCCTAGCTGTGAGGTTGTGTTTCTGTAGCTCTCCTGAGTCTCCTGATGTCTGGAGAAAGCCCAGGGCGGGGCCACCCTGGGTGGGGCAGCTCCCCTAGCAAGGCCCAGGCTCCAAGGCCCAGGCTCCAAGGCCTACTCTGGGAAGTAATTCCCATACTCAAAAAGTGGATGAAAATCCCAAAGTTTCCAGGAATGGAAGTATTGTCCAGTGTGTGAGCAGTCCCAGTGCAGCAAGCCAAGATGGGAAGAAAGTGATTGCAAGGAAAGCAGTATCAGAAGCAAGCAGAGGTACGGTGCAACAACCTACCAAAGTAATCGTGCAGCATCCAGACAGAATACCTGATTGTAAGAAGAAGCAAGCTGTGCAGCCTGTGCAGACGCCATTACAGGTTACAGGTGTCCCGTCCACTCCACCCTCCTGCAGACAGAGGAGAACGTCCCTGGAGAGACAGACCATGCTGGAGAACATGCAGCGGCCTGTACTGGTGCGGTCTGAGTGGACAAGATCTGGCAGTGGAAACTGCAAAACTGTAGAAAAGCCTGTGGATGTGAGCAAAGGGAGACCAGCAGGGAGGCTTCATGGTACCGGTGGTGCGGTCACTGGGAACAAACTGGGACCCAGTGCCCAATCTGCAGATTGTGGCCCCATGGCAGTGACAGCAGCCGCAGCAGGCCAGAAGTCACAGGCTACACCGACCAGAAGCCATACTGTGAGTAACCAGCCTGCAAGGCTACCCAATAATGCACAGACTGTTACAGCCGCTGAGCGAGCACCTGAAATGCGCCTGGCAGACGAGATCCCAGCACTGGTCAGGAGAATGGAGACTTTGAAGGCGAATAAACTATCTCTGCAGCGACAGATAGACTGTGCCTACAAAATAAGGGCTGCTAAACCTGGGGTAGAGGCAATACTGGACAAGAAGCTGAGCGCACTGGCGAAAGAGCTCGCCGATAACGATAACCAGCAGCGATTCGAGGAATACCGGAAGTCATCATCATCTCGCTCCAAAGTTGGATCTGAACCCTCTCAAGATGGCGGCCAGCAGTCCCATGCAAAGCCTATTCTGCAGCCAGCAAGTTTCCCTTTTAAGGAAGGGAATTTGTATGGGAAAGGAGCAGCTAATGCCAAGTCACAGCAAAGACCTGCAGCAGTTCCTGGCAAGGCACCACAAGTCCCAGCAACCAGCACTTTACAGCAAGACCATGGACCCCTGCCTGAAGTAGCATCTGTGCAGACACCACAAGTCCCAGGAGGCAGGTCATCTCAGCAGGACTGTGGACTGTTACCTGAAGGTACTGGGGTAGCAGCACATTTGGGGTCTCAGGTTGTGAGTGTGTGGGACAGTCTGGACTCTGCTGTGCAAGTTACCAATAGTGACTATAATAACATTGTGGACTCTGCTGTACAGGACATCACTGATAGTGACTATAATAACATTGTGGACTCTGCTGTGCAGGACTCTGCTGCCACTGACTGTCTGTCTAATGTGTCTGATATTATAGATAATCCTGTATATAATAATGGTGCAGCAGGGGAAAGTGTTTCTCATTCTGGGGGGGATCCTTCACCATCTATGGCGTCAGACCCCTCTACAGTCCAGTCTCTGGAGTCTGCTGATATCACAGACATAGAAGTTGATGGTGGGGCGGACACAGCGTAGTCCAATGTACAGGACTTTCCCCCTCTAGTTACTAATGTAGTAACAGAACCTCGTAGTGCAGGTGCGCAGCAGCCCACACAGGCACGCCAAGATGGCGGATCAGGCCATACCTCCTCTGGGAATGCCTGGAGCCGCGGTGCTCCTTCTTTTACGTCAGGCACGAACTATACAGGCCAGGCTTTCAAGAGGAGGAATGTATCAGGTTTAGGCACAGAGGTGCCAAGGAAGATCTGCCTGATAGAAGGTTTGTGGTCAGAGGGCTCCTATGTACCCAGATGGGCTTCCTGCCGACTGACATCCTGGCAGTGATAAACCTTCCTGACCGCCAGGGGTATGATGTCAGCTTTAAGCTGATGTCTGATCTGGACCGTTTCTGGGCTAATGTCACCAGGTTCAGAGATACTGAGGGTTGGAATAAGTTCAGCTTCATCCCCATCTCTAGGCCAGATACAGCAAGTGTCACCATTGTATTCTGGAATGAGGCCGTTCCCCCTCAGGACATTGTCATCTGGCTCAGGAGACACTGCGACCTAATGTCCGATCTAACTAAGAACAGGGATGAAGACGGGATCTGGACTGGTGGGTGGAAGGTCCTGGTTAAGTTGCGTCAGAACAACAACGTAACCCAACATCTGCCCAACTCATTCTTTATTGGCCGAGAGAAAGGCGTCTGCTTCTATGCGGGTCAGCCACGCAGATGCTTTAGGTGTGGGAAGGCCGGTCATATAGCGAGTGTGTGCACCATGGTAAAGTGCAGCCTGTGTAATGAAGTGGGCCACGTGAGCGCTACCTGCCAAAACATCAGGTGTAATCTGTGTGGTAAGATGGGTCACCCCCACAGGGACTGTCCTGATGCCTGGCATAACCTCCGTAGGGATATCCCTGATGAGGACTTGCTGGCAGCGGCTGATGACATACAGGAGGAGGAGGAGGCGCTGTTGTCAGGGTCAGTAGTCACTGAGTCAGAGCGACAACCAGATACAGGTGATACCACCTAGGACCAAGCCCAGTCAGGACCCATTGAGGCGACCATGGAGGTTGTTGGGCAGGTTGTACAACCCTCAGTGGCCATCTCTTCTCCTACCCAAAAACCCACCAGTACAAAGAGAAGGAAAAAAGACAGATCCAGCCGTAAGCCTGAGGGTGAGTGGTCCACTGTCCAAAAACCAACTAAGATGAGATTGGATAGAACGGGCGATGTTACTGCAACAGCAAATAGATTTAGTGTCCTGTCAGAGACCGAAGCAGAAATAGAGAGAGAAATCATACGAATGATGGCAGAGTTCGATGATGAACCAGAGGGCGATCCACCCACTAAAAGGAGACCCCGCCGAGCTGAGGTACAGTCTGAATCAGACATGGAGACAGCAGGTCAGCAGGACAGCTCTGACTCTGATCTATAACAATGGGGTCCATCTCTCTGTTTCTTGTATTCCTACTTGTTCTGATGGCAGATTTCTATCTTAACATCATCTCCAGTAATGTTAATAGTATCAGAGCAAGGAGGAGGAGACACGCAGTCTATGAACATTTGAAATATCTTGATGCAGATGTCTATTTCTTGCAAAAAACCTGTTTAAATAGTCTAGGACTATTACGAGAAGCAGAGAGAGAATGGCAGTCTGGCCCGTCCTTCTGGTCACTGGCTGTGGAACCTTGTGCCGGGGTTTCTATACTTTTTAACACCAGAGATGTCACCATACATAGATTAACCGAGGTATTGATGGGGAGGTGCCTGGTTCTAGAAGTTACCATCCGAGGCAGAAGGCTCCGACTCATCAATATCTATGGTCCTCAGTCAGTGACTGAAAGGGCACATCTGTTTGATGACGTAAAGCAGTACCTCTTTACATCTGTTCCTGTAGTCATGGCAGGGGACTTTAATGCCACTATGTCATCCAGTGATAGACCTACTGGTAGACCTCTCACCAGGGACTGCAAGGTCTTAAATACAGTTATTACACAGGCTGGTCTGTCTGATGTGTTTACTCAGGGTGGTAGGAAACCTAAATTCACCTACTCCTGCGCTGGTAGATGCAGTCGGATAGACTTAGCTCTGGTGAGTCCTTCTGAGAATGTTAGTGAGAAAACTGAAAAGACAGTCCCTTATTCTGACCATCTGGCCTTGTACTTTTGTTTGGGCGCCACAAAATGCCCTGATATTGGGAGAGGCCTATGGAAACTCAATTCCAGCCTCTTAGATGACGACTATGTCCAGAGTTGTGTCCACTCTCTATTTCAGAACCAGCTTGAGAGAGTTGACTTCTATGGCAACATGGCAGACTGGTGGGGGGATGTCAAGGAGGAGATCAGATCCCTCTTAAGGAAACTGTCAGTTAAGAAGGGGAAGAGTAAGTATAGCCAGTATCTCAGGCTGCGGAAAGAATTAGAGTCACTCTATTCGGCGGGCGGGGATAACCAACATGTGATTGACCGGCTGAAATCTGAGATCAGTCAGTATCAGTACCGCAGGTATACAACCCTGGTTCTTGAACGGGATTATGGGTCCTTAGGGGCGCCTGATCCATTTGAGAATTGCAAGGACCGGGTGGCAAATAAATCGGTCACAGGTCTCACTGTCTCCCAGGGTGTTTTACAGGAATCTCGGGAGGGTATCCTGGGGGTGGTGAGATCTTACTATGCTGACTTGTTTCAGAAGAAGGTTTTGGATAGAGAGAAGGTGGCTCAATTCTTGGAGGCAACTCCGGGTCCTGATACCGATGATTTGGACTTTTCTCCTTTGACAGTGGAATTAACGGTGGAGGAGGTTAAAGAGGCCATAGATAAGTTACATCTGAAGAAGGCACCAGGTCCAGATGGTATAACAGCTGAGTTCTACAAAAAATTCCGAGACCTCTTAGCTCCAGTCCTCGTGGATGTTTACAAAACTAGTCTAGAAAATCACCTGATGCCTCCATCCATGAGAGTGTCCTCCCTGATTCTGCTGTCTAAAGGTAAAGAGCCTACTGACATCAAGAACTGGAGGCCGATTGCCCTCTTGAATGTTGACAGGAAGATTCTTGCAAAGATTCTGTTCTCTAGGTTAGTTTGTTTGTCCCCGGCACTGTTGGCAGGCTCTCAGTTTGGCACAGTTAAAGGGCGGGACATCTCTGGAGCAGTTATCTCGATAAGGGAGATGTTTGAGAGATGTAAAGCTCTGAGGTGTGGGAGATATGTTGTGAGTCTTGACCAGGCTAAGGCCTTTGACAGAGTAGACCATGAGTATCTATGGGCCACTTTGACAAAGTACGGGATTCCGGGACAATTTATAGATTGGCTGAGAACTTTGTATTGTGAGGCGGAGAGCTTTCCTCTGATCAATGGTTGGCAGGGTGACACTTTTGGGGTTGAGGCAGCGGTGAGACAAGGTTGCCCACTGAGTCCATTGCTGTATGTGTTTGCCATAGACCCGTTTCTTAGGTCACTGCAGGAGTGTGATTTTCAGGGGGTGCCGGTTCCCCACTGCTTGCCTCTGAGAGTTGTTGCCTATGCGGATGATGTGACTGTGGTGATATCTGAGCCTCGTGAGGTGGAGATATTGTCTGCGGCCATCAGAAGTTACTCAGAGGCCTCAGGGTCTCTGGTCAACCTTGAAAAGAGTCAAGCTCTCTGGACGGGTCATACTGATCCTGTGTTTGATCTGCCACAGTTTGCCCAGGCATCCTCCTATATTAAGATCCTTGGGGTGAAATTTGGGAGGGATGATAATGCCAGACTAAATTGGGAAGACAAGTTGGAATCCGGAAATGAAAAGGTTCAGCGATGGAAGAACTGGAGGCTGACCTATAGAGAAAGGGTTAAAATGTTGAAGACTTACCTGGTCCCTGTCTTCTTGTACATCTCTGTCGTCTTTCCTTTGCCAGAATCTTTCTCCGCTAGGCTCTTTAGCCTGTTCTTCCAACTTTTGTGGGGGAACAGGTTAAACCCAGTAAAAAGAGGGATAACCTACCTACAGAGGAGAGAGGGTGGGCTGGATATGTTAAATCCAAGGGTGTTCTTTGACTCCATGTTTCTAAAAGTAAATTTTGGTTGTCTGGACTCAAACAACAGCTCCCTGTGGGTTAATAGTATCAGGGACTGGATTTTGCCTTTTGCAGAATCCTGGGTGCGAGGCGGCAGCCTTAAGAGAGGTCGATTGTCTCATGAATACCTCCCCCAGTATCTGGTCTATGGCCTGAAGTGTGTCAGGACGTGGAAGCTGGAGAAGACTTACATTGAGAGTAAGACCAGGAGAGACGTATACTCCAGGGTATGTAAGGCCTTCTTCTACTCCCGTCTTGCTCTAAGAGACTGTATAACATCCACTCTCCAAGAAAGTCTTAAACTCCTCAATAGCAGAAGACTCCCAGCCAAATTCTTTGATACTGCCTGGTTGTCATTACATGGAAAACTCTTTGTTAGGGGAAACTTAAAATTCTTAAGTGTGCTGGATAGGAAGTGTCCCCTGGGCTGTCAGCAGGAGGAGACCATGGAGCATTTCATTACTGAATGCTGGGGAGGGAGGAAGATATGGGAGGAAGTGTCCAGCAGTTTATCCATCTCCATACTAGAAACCCTGACATACCCCGACATAATCTATGGGGTCCCATCCAACAACACTGGTATAGATAGAGGAACCATGTATCTGATCATTACTGTCATCAAATATTATCACTGGCACGCAAGAACCCGAGTCTCCATATTCAGCGAGAATGAATTCGTAGTCAGACAAATATTATCTGAGCTCAGGTGGATAAAATCACTGGAGATAAAGAGAAACCAGAGAGACAGAAGACTATGGAGGAATGTGGATGCGGTTTAAGTTTGGTCATTTATTTTTACCTTGTGTTCTGTTTTTATTTATTTATTTTTTTCCCAACAGGTGTGGACTCTTTAAGTTGATTTTGCTTTAGGTATTTTCTGCTTGATCCTTCTTTGTACATACAAAATGTATGAAATAATTGAAAGAATTATTGTTTAATTGTATTTATGTTGGTTTTTACTTTAATAAAAATTGCCTCCTATGTACAAGAATATAACTACTATAATACTGCTCCTATGTACAAGAATATAACTGCTATAATACTACCTCCTGTGTACAAGAATATAACTACTATAATACTACTCCTATGTACAAGAATATTACTACTATAATACTGCTCCTATGTACAAGAATATAACTACTATAATACTACTCCTATGTACAAGAATATAACTACTATAATACTGCTCCTATGTACAAGAATATAACTACTATAATACTGCTCCTATGTACAAGTATATAACTACTATAATACTGCTCCTATGTACAAGAATATAACTACTATAATACTGCCCCTATGTACAAGAATATAACTACTATAATACTGCCCCCTATGTACAAGAATATAACTACTATAATACTGCTCCTATGTACAAGAATATAACTACTATAATACTGCTCCAATGTACAAGAATATAACTACTATAATACTGCTCCTATGTACAAGAATATAACTACTATAATACTGCCCCCTATGTACAAGAATATAACTACTATAATACTGCTCCTATGTACAAGAATATAACTACTATAATACTGCTCCTATGTACAAGAATATAACTACTATAATACTGCCCCCTATGTACAAGAATATAACTATTATAATACTGCCTCCTATGTACAAGAATATAACTACTATAATACTGCTCCTATGTACAAGAATATAACTACTATAATACTGCTCCTATGTACAAGAATATAACTACTATAATACTGCCCCCTATGTACAAGAATATAACTACTATAATACTGCCTCCTATGTACAAGAATATAACTACTATAATACTGCTCCTATGTACAAGAATATAACTACTATAATACTGCCACCTATGTACAAGAATATAACTACTATAATACTGCTCCTATGTCCAAGAATATAACTACTATAATACTGCTCCTATGTACAAGAATATAACTACTATAATACTGCTCCTATGTACAAGAATATAACTACTATAATACTGCTCCTATGTACAAGAATATAACTACTATAATACTACTCCTATGTACAAGAATATAACTACTATAATACTGCTCCTATGTACAAGAATATAACTACTGTAATACTGCTCCTATGTACAAGAATATAACTACTATAATACAGCTCCTATGTACAAGAATATAACTACTATAATACTACTATGTACAAGAATATAACTACTGTAATACTGCTCCTATGTACAAGAATATAACTACTATAATACTGCTCCTATGTACAAGAATATAACTACTATAATACTGCTCTTATGTACAAGAATATAACTACTATAATACTACTCCTATGTACAAGAATATAACTACTATAATACTGCTCCTATGTACAAGAATATAACTACTATAATACTGCTCCTATGTACAAGAATATAACTACTATAATACTGCCCCTATGTACAAGAATATAACTACTATAATACTGCCCCTATGTACAAGAATATAACTACTATAATACTGCTCCTATGTACAAGAATATAACTACTATAATACTACCTCCTATGTACAAGAATATAACTACTATAATACTGCCCCCTATGTACAAGAATATAACTACTATAATACTGCTCCTATGTACAAGAATATAACTACTATAATACTGCTCCTATGTACAAGAATATAACTACTATAATACTACTCCTATGTACAAGGATATAACTACTATAATACTGCTGCTATGTACAAGAATATAACTACTATAATACTACCTCCTATGTACAAGAATATAACTACTATAATACTGCTCCTATGTACAAGAATATAACTACTATAATACTACTCCTATGTACAAGAATATAACTACTATAATATTGCCCCTATGTACAAGAATATAACTACTATAATACTGCTCCTATGTACAAGAATATAACTACTATAATACTGCTCCTATGTACAAGAATATAACTACTATAATACTGCTCCTATGTACAAGAATATAACTACTATAATACTGCTGCTATGTACAAGAATATAACTACTATAATACTGCACCTATGTATAAGAATATAACTACTATAATACTGCACCTATGTATAAGAATATAACTACTATAATACTGCCCCTATGTACAAGAATATAACTACTATAATACTACTCCTATGTACAAGAATATAACTACTATAATACTGCTCCTATGTACAATATAACTACTATAATACTACCTCCTATGTACAAGAATATAACTACTATAATACTGCCCCCTATGTACAATATAACTACTATAATACTGCTCCTATGTACAAGAATATAACTACTATAATACTACCTCCTATGTACAAGAATATAACTACTATAATACTGCTCCTATGTACAAGAATATAACTACTATAATACTACTCCTATGTACAAGAATATAACTACTATAATATTGCCCCTATGTACAAGAATATAACTACTATAATACTGCTCCTATGTACAAGAATATAACTACTATAATACTGCTCCTATGTACAAGAATATAACTACTATAATACTGCTGCTATGTACAAGAATATAACTACTATAATACTGCACCTATGTATAAGAATATAACTACTATAATACTGCACCTATGTATAAGAATATAACTACTATAATACTGCCCCTATGTACAAGAATATAACTACTATAATACTACTCCTATGTACAAGAATATAACTACTATAATACTGCTCCTATGTACAATATAACTACTATAATACTACCTCCTATGTACAAGAATATAACTACTATAATACTGCCCCCTATGTACAATATAACTACTATAATACTGCTCCTATGTACAAGAATATAACTACTATAATACTGCTCCTATGTACAAGAATATAACTACTATAATACTGCTCCTATGTACAAGAATATAACTACTATAATACTGCTCCTATGTACAAGAATATAACTACTATAATACTGCTCCTATGTACAAGAATATAACTACTATAATACTGCTCCTATGTACAAGAATATAACTACTATAATACTACCTCCTATGTACAAGAATATAACTACTATAATACTGCCCTATGTACAAGAATATAACTACTATAATACTGCCTCCTATGTACAAGAATATAACTACTATAATACTGCTCCTATGTACAAGAATATAACTACTATAATACTACCTCCTATGTACAAGAATATAACTACTATAATACTACTCCTATGTACAAGAATATAACTACTATAATACTACCTCCTATGTACAAGAATATAACTACTATAATACTGCCTCCTATGTACAAGAATATAACTACTATAATACTACTCCTATGTACAAGAATATAACTACTATAATACTGCTCCTATGTACAAGAATATAACTACTATAATACTGCCTCCTATGTACAAGAATATAACTACTATAATACTGCTCCTATGTACAAGAATATAACTACTATAATACTGCCCCCTATGTACAAGAATATAACTACTATAATACTGCTCCTATGTACAAGAATATAACTACTATAATACTACCTCCTATGTACAAGAATATAACTACTATAATACTGCCCTATGTACAAGAATATAGCTACTATAATACTGCTCCTATGTACAAGAATATAACTACTATAATACTGCTCCTATGTACAAGAATATATCTACTATAATACTACTCCTATGTACAAGAATATAACTACTATAATACTGCTCCTATGTACAAGAATATAACTACTATAATACTACTCCTATGTACAAGAATATAACTACTATAATACTGCACCTATGTATAAGAATATGTTAACCCTCAACTTTCTGACTCATGAGTAGAATTCCAGACCTACAGTGAAGACTGATATGTACAGGCAGAACAGTATTGGAGATGATTTGTTGCGACCACACAATGATGAGTGCAATACAAGCTGTATGACAACTTTATGTGCAGCATTATCCTCTGAACAGTACAAAAGGAATACAGCGCCTCCAGAGGCAGGGCCTCAAACTGCACTAAATACTGTCTAGTGTGAATATGGCTTTATATAAGTGTTTATTAGGAGTCTCAGTTAGGAAAAAACATATATGTCACCCCAGTATCTCGTGCCCCCTCCCTTTCCCTTATACCCCAGGGCCCCAGCTTGTATAACACTCCCTATAGGATGTGGCAGGACTACAACTCCATCAGGAACCCTCCCTGTCTCTTTCCTCTCTCCACCTCCAGGGGGCGCTGTACATGCACTGCTGGGCTATTCTTTTGGATGATGGGGGTTCTGGTGGTTTATTCCACGTCTGCTCTCATTTCTGATGTTCCAGATTTTCTAGAAGAAATCCAAGTCACAGGATACTGCACATGGATGCCAGTCAGGAGGTGGGGAAAGCTGAGTGACATACGGCACTATGTGACAACTATGACAGTGCCCTCCTATAGACCCTGAAACACAAGAAACTGGAGTGTTATGGCATCCGAGGTCTGCTCTGCTCTCCTAGTACTCTGCCTGTGTCAGTCTTCACTGCCGTTCTGACATTCTATTCATGAATCAGGGAGCCGACGATGAACAGACGATTAAGGATGCTGTAGAGCAGGGGACTGCTGCAATTTCAAACACAACCATAGACAGGAGTGGCGCTGTTCCTGGATACCAGAAAGAGATCCTTCTATCTCATCCTGGACAAGCTCTTATAAATCTGCCAGACCACTGTGTGAACGGAAACCTTCATTATACTCACACAGCTGAGGGTTTGTAACAGTGTGTACAGCTCTCTTAGATGCCAGAAGTGTGAACAGAGCCCAGGACAGAGTTTAGCTGGGTTCAGGCTGGCAGGGTCAGGGAGGTGACAGGGATTATATCCTCCTGCCCATCGCTGACTCCTGGGGTTAGCCCTTGGCTGGGGCTCCAGTGCCCTCCAGTGGCTGAAACTGGAACTGCCCCATCTACGGATTCTTCATATACCCATCACAGCACACCAGAAAGACGGAGGTGACGGCAGAGAGACGCAGACGTCACCACCAAACACGGGGAGAGGGGGGCAGCACAAATATAGCGACACCCCAGCTCTATACCGGGGAGTCTGAGCAGGACTCTGCTGCCATCTAGTGGCCAGTATATAAACTACAGCTGTCTATTCTATTGCGCTATAGCACTCAGCCACCAGGTGGAGCTGCTGCATTACTGACCCATCCATTAGGTGGCGCTGTTTTTTTAAATTATGTTTTATTTCATCATTATCTTAAGGTCAGAAAGTGCCCCGTCTGTTTATGTTCAGCTTCACACCCCGCACTGTACCTTTAAAGCAGGTGATGAAATTCTTGACTTTGGCGTCATCAAGGAAGAGCTGGAAGACAAAAAGGAAGAATTACCCACCGACCATGTCAGGACCAAAGGTAAAGGTGCACTCCTCACCACTGAGCACAGCACCAGGAAGGAGGAGGCTGGAGGTCGCCGGCACGACAGACGTCTAACTATGTAAGTGATCATTAGTATGGAGTGTGAGCGCCCCCCGCAGGAATCCCCCGGCCTGCTATCTATGATGGTATTAATGGCTGTCAGGAATGTTATGTCACACTGACTGTACTTGGGATTGTCTGCTGACCGCTATACAATGGCCGACCAATGGAGACAAGGCCGGAGAGGCTGCAGGTCATGGGAACACGTTTAGGCCCCGCAGACTGCTCACAGTAACACGAGGAACCTCCATTCCGGGACACATCACTATAGAGGATAGACCCCCATTCCAGGACACATCACTATAGAGGATAGACCTCCATTCCAGGACACATCACTATAGAGGATAGACCTCCATTCCAGGACTCCTCACTATAGAGGATAGACCTCCATTCCAGGACACATCACTATAGAGGATAGACCTCCATTCCAGGACACATCACTATAGAGGATAGACCTCCATTCCAGGACACATCACTATAGAGGATAGACCTCCATTCCAGGACTCCTCACTATAGAGGATAGACCTCCATTCCAGGACTCCTCACTATAGAGGATAGACCTCCATTCCAGGACTCCTCACTATAGAGGATAGACCTCCATTCCAGGACTCCTCACTATAGAGGATAGACCCCCATTCCAGGACACATCACTATAGAGGATAGACCTCCATTCCAGGACTCCTCACTATAGAGGATAGACCTCCATTCCAGGACACATCACTATAGAGGATAGACCTCCATTCCAGGACTCCTCACTATAGAGGATAGACCTCCATTCCAGGACACCTCACTATACAGGATAGACCTCCATTCCAGGACTCCTCACTATAGAGGATAGACCTCCATTCCAGGACTCATCACTATAGAGGATAGACCTCCATTCCAGGACACATCACTATAGAGGATAGACCTCCATTCCAGGACACATCACTATAGAGGATAGACCTCCATTCCAGGACTCATCACTATAGAGGATAGACCCCCATTCCAGGACACATCACTATAGAGGATAGACCTCCATTCCAGGACTCCTCACTATAGAGGATAGATCTCCATTCCAGGACAGATCACTATAGAGGATAGACCTCCATTCCAGGACTCCTCACTATAGAGGATAGACCTCCATTCCAGGACTCCTCACTATAAAGGATAGACCTCCATTCCAGGACCCATCACTATAGAGGATAGACCTCCATTCCAGGACACATCACTATAGAGGATAGACCTCCATTCCAGGACTCCTCACTATAGAGGATAGACCTCCATTCCAGGACACATCACTATAGAGGATAGACCTCCATTCCAGGACACATCACTATAGAGGATAGACCTCCATTCCAGGACTCCTCACTATAGAGGATAGACCTCCATTCCAGGACTCCTCACTATAGAGGATAGACCTCCATTCCAGGACTCCTCACTATAGAGGATAGACCTCCATTCCAGGACACATCACTATAGAGGATAGACCTCCATTCCAGGACTCCTCACTATAGAGGATAGACCTCCATTCCAGGACACATCACTATAGAGGATAGACCTCCATTCCAGGACTCCTCACTATAGAGGATAGATCTCCATTCCAGGACTCCTCACTATAGAGGATAGACCTCCATTCCAGGACTCATCACTATAGAGGATAGACCTCCATTCCAGGACACATCACTATAGAGGATAGACCTCCATTCCAGGACTCCTCACTATAGAGGATAGACCTCCATTCCAGGACACATCACTATAGAGGATAGACCTCCATTCCAGGACTCCTCACTATAGAGGATAGACCTCCATTCCAGGACTCCTCACTATAGAGGATAGACCTCCATTCCAGGACTCCTCACTATAGAGGATAGACCTCCATTCCAGGACTCCTCACTATAGAGGATAGACCTCCATTCCAGGACTCCTCACTATAGAGGATAGACCTCCATTCCAGGACTCCTCACTATAGAGGATAGACCCCCATTCCAGGACACATCACTATAGAGGATAGACCTCCATTCCAGGACTCCTCACTATAGAGGATAGACCTCCATTCCAGGACACATCACTATAGAGGATAGACCTCCATTCCAGGACTCCTCACTATAGAGGATAGATCTCCATTCCAGGACTCCTCACTATAGAGGATAGACCTCCATTCCAGGACACCTCACTATACAGGATAGACCTCCATTCCAGGACTCCTCACTATAGAGGATAGACCTCCATTCCAGGACTCATCACTATAGAGGATAGACCTCCATTCCAGGACACATCACTATAGAGGATAGACCTCCATTCCAGGACACATCACTATAGAGGATAGACCTCCATTCCAGGACTCATCACTATAGAGGATAGACCCCCATTCCAGGACACATCACTATAGAGGATAGACCTCCATTCCAGGACTCCTCACTATAGAGGATAGATCTCCATTCCAGGACAGATCACTATAGAGGATAGACCTCCATTCCAGGACTCCTCACTATAGAGGATAGACCTCCATTCCAGGACTCCTCACTATAGAGGATAGACCTCCATTCCAGGACACATCATTATAGAGGATAGACCTCCATTCCAGGACTCCTCACTATAGAGGATAGACCTCCATTCCAGGACTCCTCACTATAGAGGATAGACCTCCATTCCAGGACTCCTCACTATAGAGGATAGACCTCCATTCCAGGACACATCACTATAGAGGATAGACCCCCATTCCAGGACACATCACTATAGAGGATAGACCTCCATTCCAGGACTCCTCACTATAGAGGATAGACCTCCATTCCAGGACACATCACTATAGAGGATAGACCTCCATTCCAGGACTCCTCACTATAGAGGATAGATCTCCATTCCAGGACTCCTCACTATAGAGGATAGACCTCCATTCCAGGACTCATCACTATAGAGGATAGACCTCCATTCCAGGACACATCACTATAGAGGATAGACCTCCATTCCAGGACTCCTCACTATAGAGGATAGACCTCCATTCCAGGACTCATCACTATAGAGGATAGACCTCCATTCCAGGACACATCACTATAGAGGATAGACCTCCATTCCAGGACACATCACTATAGAGGATAGACCTCCATTCCAGGACTCATCACTATAGAGGATAGACCCCCATTCCAGGACACATCACTATAGAGGATAGACCTCCATTCCAGGACTCCTCACTATAGAGGATAGATCTCCATTCCAGGACAGATCACTATAGAGGATAGACCTCCATTCCAGGACTCCTCACTATAGAGGATAGACCTCCATTCCAGGACTCCTCACTATAGAGGATAGACCTCCATTCCAGGACACATCATTATAGAGGATAGACCTCCATTCCAGGACTCCTCACTATAGAGGATAGACCTCCATTCCAGGACTCCTCACTATAGAGGATAGACCTCCATTCCAGGACACATCACTATAGAGGATAGACCTCCATTCCAGGACACATCACTATAGAGGATAGACCTCCATTCCAGGACACATCACTATAGAGGATAGACCTCCATTCCAGGACACATCACTATAGAGGATAGACCTCCATTCCAGGACTCCTCACTATAGAGGATAGACCTCCATTCCAGGACACATCACTATAGAGGATAGACCTCCATTCCAGGACATCACTATAGAGGATAGACCTCCATTCCAGGACATATCACTATAGAGGATAGACCTCCATTCCAGGACATATCACTATAGAGGATAGACCTCCATTCCAGGACACATCACTATAGAGGATAGACCTCCATTCCAAGACACATCACTCTAGAGGATAGACCTCCATTCCAGGACTCGTGTTAACCCCTTCTGCTGGTTTGTGTCCGCACTAGGCTTGGGATGTACAGACAGACTGGATTCTGACCCTCTCAGTGTGTGACAAGTGGTGATAACCGGCAGGGCCATGACCAGGAGACCTCGCACCATCCTTACACAACACTGGAGGGGTCATGAGGATAAAACACTTTCTTCCCATCTGTCTTTACTGCCCCTCCCACATGTCACATATTGGACCTGGGGTTGGGGAATGTCATCATGTGCAGATCTTGGCGACCTCCCGATCTGCAGAACTGCACAGCGCCTCCTGGTGGTGGAATGTCAGTGCTGGGGAGTGTAATACATTGGGGTCCCTCATTCTGTCATTATTATAAACCTGTGGTCCCCGCACCCCTCCCCTGGGGCCCCTGAGCTGCTCTATATATTACATATACTCCTCTATACGTTACTCTGGGGCCCCTGAGCTGCTCTATATATTACATATACTCCTCTATACGTTACTCTGGGGCCCCGGAGCTGCTCTATATATTACATATACTCCTCTATACGTTACTCTGGGGCCCCTGAGCTCCCCTATATATTACATATACTCCTCTATACGTTACTCTGGGGCCCCTGAGCTCCCCTATATATTACATATACTCCTCTATACGTTACTCTGGGGCCCCTGAGCTGCTCTATATATTACATATACTCCTCTATACGTTACTCTGGGGCCCCTGAGCTCCTCTATATATTACATATACTCCTCTATACGTTACTCTGGGGCCCCTGAGCTCCCCTATATATTACATATACTCCTCTATACGTTACTCTGGGGCCCCGGAGCTGCTCTATATATTACATATACTCCTCTATACGTTACTCTGGGGCCCCTGAGCTCCCCTATATATTACATATACTCCTCTATACGTTACTCTGGGGCCCCGGAGCTGCTCTATATATTACATATACTCCTCTATATGTTACTCTGGGGCCCCGGAGCTGCTCTATATATTACATATACTTCTCTATACGTTACTCTGGGGCCCCAGAGCTCCCCTATATATTACATATACTTCTCTATACATTACTCTGGGGCCCCTGAGCTGCTCTATATATTACATATACTCCTCTATACGTTACTCTGGGGCCCCTGAGCTCCCCTATATATTACATATACTCCTCTATACGTTACTCTGGGGCCCCTGAGCTCCCCTATATATTACATATACTCCTCTATACGTTACTCTGGGGCCCCTGAGCTGCTCTATATATTACATATACTCCTCTATACGTTACTCTGGGGCCCCTGAGCTCCCCTATATATTACATATACTTCTCTATACGTTACTCTGGGGCCCCTGAGCTGCTCTATATTTTACATATACTCCTCTATACGTTACTCTGGGACCCCTGAGCTCCCCTATATATTACATATACTCCTCTATACGTTACTCTGGGGCCCCTGAGCTCCTCTATATATTACATATACTCCTCTATACGTTACTCTGGGGCCCCTGAGCTCCCCTATATATTACATATACTCTTCTATACGTTACTCTGGGGCCCCTGAGCTGCTCTATATATTACATATACTTCTCTATACGTTACTCTGGGGCCCCTGAGCTGCTCTATATATTACATATACTCCTCTATACGTTACTCTGGGGCCCCTGAGCTCCCCTATATATTACATATACTCCTCTATACGTTACTCTGGGGCCCCGGAGCTGCTCTATATATTACATATACTCCTCTATACGTTACTCTGGGGCCCCGGAGCTGCTCTATATATTACATATACTCCTCTATACGTTACTCTGGGGCCCCGGAGCTGCTCTATATATTACATATACTTCTCTATACATTACTCTGGGGCCCCTGAGCTCCCCTATATATTACATATACTCCTCTATACGTTACTCTGGGGCCCCTGAGCTCCCCTATATATTACATATACTCCTCTATACGTTACTCTGGGGCCCCGGAGCTGCTCTATATATTACATATACTCCTCTATACGTTACTCTGGGGCCCCTGAGCTCCCCTATATATTACATATACTCCTCTATACGTTACTCTGGGGCCCCGGAGCTGCTCTATATATTACATATACTCCTCTATATGTTACTCTGGGGCCCCGGAGCTGCTCTATATATTACATATACTTCTCTATACGTTACTCTGGGGCCCCAGAGCTCCCCTATATATTACATATACTTCTCTATACATTACTCTGGGGCCCCTGAGCTGCTCTATATATTACATATACTCCTCTATACGTTACTCTGGGGCCCCTGAGCTCCCCTATATATTACATATACTCCTCTATACGTTACTCTGGGGCCCCTGAGCTCCCCTATATATTACATATACTTCTCTATGCGTTACTCTGGGGCCCCAGAGCTCCCCTATATATTACATATACTCCTCTATACGTTACTCTGGGGCCCCTGAGCTCCCCTATATATTACATATACTCCTCTATACGTTACTCTGGGGCCCCTGAGCTCCCCTATATATTACATATACTCCTCTATACGTTACTCTGGGGCCCCTGAGCTGCTCTATATATTACATATACTTCTCTATACGTTACTCTGGGGCCCCTGAGCTGCTCTATATATTACATATACTCCTCTATACGTTACTCTGGGGCCCCTGAGCTCCCCTATATATTACATATACTCTTCTATACGTTACTCTGGGGCCCCTGAGCTGCTCTATATATTACATATACTTCTCTATACGTTACTCTGGGGCCCCTGAGCTCCTCTATATATTACATATACTCCTCTATACGTTACTCTGGGGCCCCTGAGCTCCCCTATATATTACATATACTCTTCTATACGTTACTCTGGGGCCCCTGAGCTGCTCTATATATTACATATACTTCTCTATACGTTACTCTGGGGCCCCTGAGCTGCTCTATATATTACATATACTCCTCTATACGTTACTCTGGGGCCCCTGAGCTCCCCTATATATTACATATACTCCTCTATACGTTACTCTGGGGCCCCGGAGCTGCTCTATATATTACATATACTCCTCTATACGTTACTCTGGGGCCCCGGAGCTGCTCTATATATTACATATACTCCTCTATACGTTACTCTGGGGCCCCGGAGCTGCTCTATATATTACATATACTTCTCTATACATTACTCTGGGGCCCCTGAGCTCCCCTATATATTACATATACTCCTCTATACGTTACTCTGGGGCCCCTGAGCTCCCCTATATATTACATATACTCCTCTATACGTTACTCTGGGGCCCCGGAGCTGCTCTATATATTACATATACTCCTCTATACGTTACTCTGGGGCCCCTGAGCTCCCCTATATATTACATATACTCCTCTATACGTTACTCTGGGGCCCCGGAGCTGCTCTATATATTACATATACTCCTCTATACGTTACTCTGGGGCCCCGGAGCTGCTCTATATATTACATATACTCCTCTATACGTTACTCTGGGGCCCCGGAGCTGCTCTATATATTACATATACTTCTCTATACATTACTCTGGGGCCCCTGAGCTCCTCTATATATTACATATACTCCTCTATACGTTACTCTGGGGCCCCGGAGCTGCTCTATATATTACATATACTCCTCTATACGTTACTCTGGGGCCCCGGAGCTGCTCTATATATTACATATACTTCTCTATACATTACTCTGGGGCCCCTGAGCTGCTCTATATATTACATATACTTCTCTATATTTGTATGGATTACTTTGGGGCCCCTGAGCTGCTCTATATATTACATATACTCCTCTATACGTTACTCTGGGGCCCCTGAGCTGCTCTATATATTACATATACTCCTCTATACGTTACTCTGGGGCCCCTGAGCTGCTCTATATATTACATATACTCCTCTATACGTTACTCTGGGGCCCCGGAGCTGCTCTATATATTACATATACTTCTCTATACATTACTCTGGGGCCCCTGAGCTCCCCTATATATTACATATACTCCTCTATACGTTACTCTGGGGCCCCTGAGCTCCTCTATATATTACATATACTCCTCTATACGTTACTCTGGGGCCCCTGAGCTCCCCTATATATTACATATACTCTTCTATACGTTACTCTGGGGCCCCTGAGCTGCTCTATATATTACATATACTTCTCTATACGTTACTCTGGGGCCCCTGAGCTGCTCTATATATTACATATACTCCTCTATACGTTACTCTGGGGCCCCTGAGCTCCCCTATATATTACATATACTCCTCTATACGTTACTCTGGGGCCCCGGAGCTGCTCTATATATTACATATACTCCTCTATACGTTACTCTGGGGCCCCGGAGCTGCTCTATATATTACATATACTCCTCTATACGTTACTCTGGGGCCCCGGAGCTGCTCTATATATTACATATACTTCTCTATACATTACTCTGGGGCCCCTGAGCTCCCCTATATATTACATATACTCCTCTATACGTTACTCTGGGGCCCCTGAGCTCCCCTATATATTACATATACTCCTCTATACGTTACTCTGGGGCCCCGGAGCTGCTCTATATATTACATATACTCCTCTATACGTTACTCTGGGGCCCCTGAGCTCCCCTATATATTACATATACTCCTCTATACGTTACTCTGGGGCCCCGGAGCTGCTCTATATATTACATATACTCCTCTATACGTTACTCTGGGGCCCCGGAGCTGCTCTATATATTACATATACTTCTCTATACATTACTCTGGGGCCCCTGAGCTCCTCTATATATTACATATACTCCTCTATACGTTACTCTGGGGCCCCGGAGCTGCTCTATATATTACATATACTCCTCTATACGTTACTCTGGGGCCCCGGAGCTGCTCTATATATTACATATACTTCTCTATACATTACTCTGGGGCCCCTGAGCTGCTCTATATATTACATATACTTCTCTATATTTGTATGGATTACTTTGGGGCCCCTGAGCTGCTCTATATATTACATATACTCCTCTATACGTTACTCTGGGGCCCCTGAGCTGCTCTATATATTACATATACTCCTCTATACGTTACTCTGGGGCCCCGGAGCTGCTCTATATATTACATATACTTCTCTATACATTACTCTGGGGCCCCTGAGCTCCTCTATATATTACATATACTTCTCTATATTTGTATGGATTACTTTGGGGCCCCAGACTTCGTCTATCATACTTATAGTCTTCTTCTGTGGCCCTTCCTTTTCTATACCTCACCCTGTTGCCCCCGCATGTCTCCTCTGGGGCCCCGTCAGCTCCCAGGCCTCACCTGCCCCTGGTGGTCGATATAATAGAAGTACTCCCGGATCCGTGGCTCGGGGCTCTGGCCCTGCACATAATGTAGATGCCTGCGGGGGCCCCTGAGAGCCGGGAGCGGGGCCAGGCTGCTGTGGAGGGCTCTGAGGCCCGGGAACCCGCGGAGCATCGCCGGGTAGGACATAACTACTACAGGCCGGGGATTTATCAGCACTGACAGGCCGCACGTTACCATGGAAACCGGTCCAGTCATCTATGTGAACCGGAGGAAACCGGAGTCCGGGAGAAAAGTTCCTAGTTTAGAGAATGATGGAAGAAATGTGTGAGAGGAGGGGAAGGATTTACAAGAGGCCATGTCTGAGGGCCTGTACACAGAATATACTATATAGGGGTCTGGGGTCACCTACAGTCAGTACAGGGGCCATGTCTGAGGGCCTGTACACACAGTATACCATATAGGGGTCTGGGGTCACCTACAGTCAGTACAGGGGCCATGTCTGAGGACCTGTACACAGAATATACTATATAGGGGTCTGGGGTCACCTACAGTCAGTACAGGGGCCATGTCTGAGGGCCTGTACACAGAGTATACCATATAGGGGGCTGGGATCACCTACAGTCAGTACAGGGGCCATGTCTGAGGGCCTGTACACAGAGTATACCATATAGGGGGCTGGGGTCACAGTCAGTACAGGGGCCATGTCTGAGGGCCTGTACACACAGTATACCATATAGGGGGCTGGGGTCACAGTCAGTACAGGGGCCATGTCTGAGGGCCTGTACACACAGTATACCATATAGGGGGCTGGGGTCACCTACAGTCAGTACAGGGGCCATGTCTGAGGGCCTGTACACACAGTATACCATATAGGGGGCTGGGATCACCTACAGTCAGTACAGGGGCCATGTCTGAGGGCCTGTACACAGAGTATACTATATAGGGGGCTGGGATCACCTACAGTCAGTACAGGGGCCATGTCTGAGGACCTGTACACAGAATATACTATATAGGGGTCTGGGGTCACCTACAGTCAGTACAGGGGCCATGTCTGAGGGCCTGTACACAGAATATACCATATAGGGGTCTGGGGTCACCTACAGTCAGTACAGGGGCCATGTCTGAGGACCTGTACACAGAATATACTATATAGGGGGCTGGGATCACCTACAGTCAGTACAGGGGCCATGTCTGAGGACCTGTACACAGAATATACTATATAGGGGTCTGGGGTCACCTACAGTCAGTACAGGGGCCATGTCTGAGGACCTGTACACAGAATATACCATATAGGGGGCTGGGATCACCTACAGTCAGTACAGGGGCCATGTCTGAGGGCCTGTACACAGAGTATACTATATAGGGGTCTGGGGTCACCTACAGTCAGTACAGGGGCCATGTCTGAGGGCCTGTACACACAGTATACCATATAGGGGTCTGGGGTCACCTACAGTCAGTACAGGGGCCATGTCTGAGGGCCTGTACACAGAGTATACCATATAGGGGTCTGGGGTCACCTACAGTCAGTACAGGGGCCATGTCTGAGGGCCTGTACACAGAATATACTATATAGGGGTCTGGGGTCACCTACAGTCAGTACAGGGGCCATGTCTGAGGGCCTCTACACAGAATATACCATATAGGGGTCTGGGGTCACCTACAGTCAGTACAGGGGCCATGTCTGAGGGCCTGTACACACAGTATACTATATAGGGGTCTGGGGTCACCTACAGTCAGTACAGGGGCCATGTCTGAGGGCCTGTACACAGAGTATACTATATAGGGGTCTGGGGTCACCGACACAGTACAGGGGCCATGTCTGAGGGCCTGTACACAGAATATACCATATAGGGGTCTGGGGTCACCTACAGTCAGTACAGGGGCCATGTCTGAGGGCCTGTACACAGAGTATACTATATAGGGGTCTGAGATCACCTACAGTCAGTACAGAGGCCATGTCTGAGGGCCTGTACACAGAGTATACCATATAGGGGTCTGGGGTCACCTACAGTCAGTACAGAGGCCATGTCTGAGGGCCTGTACACAGAATATACCATATAGGGGTCTGGGGTCACCTACAGTCAGTACAGGGGCCATGTCTGAGGGCCTGTACACAGAATATACCATATAGGGGTCTAGGGTCACCTACAGTCAGTACAGAGGCCATGTCTGAGGGCCTGTACATAGAGTATACTATATAGGGGTCTGGGGTCACCTACAGTCAGTACAGGGGCCATGTCTGAGGGCCTGTACACAGAATATACCATATAGGGGTCTGGGGTCACCTACAGTCAGTACAGAGGCCATGTCTGAGGGCCTGTACACACAGTATACTATATAGGGGTCTGAGGTCACCTACAGTCAGTACAGGGGCCATGTCTGAGGGCCTGTACACAGAATATACTATATAGGGGTCTTGGGTCACCGACACAGTACAGGGGCCATGTCTGAGGGTCTGTACACAGAATATACCATATAGGGGTCTGGGGTCACCTACAGTCAGTACAGGGGCCATGTCTGAGGGCCTGTACACAGAGTATACCATATAGGGGTCTGGGGTCACCTACAGTCAGTACAGGGGCCATGTCTGAGGGCCTGTACACAGAATATACCATATAGGGGTCTGGGGTCACCTACAGTCAGTACAGGGGCCATGTCTGAGGGCCTGTACACAGAATATACCATATAGGGGTCTGGGGTCACCTACAGTCAGTACAGAGGCCATGTCTGAGGGCCTGTACATAGAGTATACTATATAGGGGTCTGGGGTCACCTACAGTCAGTACAGGGGCCATGTCTGAGGGCCTGTACACAGAATATACCATATAGGGGTCTGGGGTCACCTACAGTCAGTACAGAGGCCATGTCTGAGGGCCTGTACACACAGTATACTATATAGGGGTCTGAGGTCACCTACAGTCAGTACAGGGGCCATGTCTGAGGGCCTGTACACAGAATATACCATATAGGGGTCTGGGGTCACCTAGTCAGTACAGGGGCCATGTCTGAGGGCCTGTACACAGAGTATACCATATAGGGGTCTGGGGTCACCTACAGTCAGTACAGAGGCCATGTCTGAGGGCCTGTACACAGAATATACTATATAGGGGTCTGGGGTCACCGACACAGTACAGGGGCCATGTCTGAGGGTCTGTACACAGAATATACCATATAGGGGTCTGGGGTCACCTAGTCAGTACAGGGGCCATGTCTGAGGGCCTGTACACAGAGTATACCATATAGGGGTCTGGGGTCACCTACAGTCAGTACAGAGGCCATGTCTGAGGGCCTGTACACAGAATATACCATATAGGGGTCTGGGGTCACCTACAGTCAGTACAGGGGCCATGTCTGAGGGCCTGTACACAGAATATACCATATAGGGGTCTGGGGTCACCTACAGTCAGTACAGAGGCCATGTCTGAGGGCCTGTACACAGAATATACCATATAGGGGTCTGGGGTCACCTACAGTCAGTACAGGGGCCATGTCTGAGGGCCTGTACACAGAATATACCATATAGGGGTCTGGGGTCACCTACAGTCAGTACAGAGGCCATGTCTGAGGGCCTGTACATAGAGTATACTATATAGGGGTCTGGGGTCACCTACAGTCAGTACAGGGGCCATGTCTGAGGGCCTGTACACAGAATATACCATATAGGGGTCTGGGGTCACCTACAGTCAGTACAGAGGCCATGTCTGAGGGCCTGTACACACAGTATACTATATAGGGGTCTGAGGTCACCTACAGTCAGTACAGGGGCCATGTCTGAGGGCCTGTACACAGAATATACTATATAGGGGTCTGGGGTCACCGACACAGTACAGGGGCCATGTCTGAGGGTCTGTACACAGAATATACCATATAGGGGTCTGGGGTCACCTACAGTCAGTACAGGGGCCATGTCTAAGGGCCTGTACACAGAGTATACCATATAGGGGTCTGGGGTCACCTACAGTCAGTACAGAGGCCATGTCTGAGGGCCTGTACACAGAATATACCATATAGGGGTCTGGGGTCACCTACAGTCAGTACAGGGGCCATGTCTGAGGGCCTGTACACAGAATATACCATATAGGGGTCTGGGGTCACCTACAGTCAGTACAGAGGCCATGTCTGAGGGCCTGTACACAGAGTATACTATATAGGGGTCTGGGGTCACCTACAGTCAGTACAGAGGCCATGTCTGAGGGCCTGTACACAGAATATACCATATAGGGGTCTGGGGTCACCTACAGTCAGTACAGAGGCCATGTCTGAGGGCCTGTACACACAGTATACTATATAGGGGTCTGAAGTCACCTATAGTCAGTACAGGGGCCATGTCTGAGGGCCTGTACACAGAATATACCATATAGGGGTCTGGGGTCACCTAGTCAGTACAGGGGCCATGTCTGAGGGCCTGTACACAGAGTATACCATATAGGGGTCTGGGGTCACCTACAGTCAGTACAGAGGCCATGTCTGAGGGCCTGTACACAGAATATACTATATAGGGGTCTGGGGTCACCGACACAGTACAGGGGCCATGTCTGAGGGTCTGTACACAGAATATACCATATAGGGGTCTGGGGTCACCTAGTCAGTACAGGGGCCATGTCTGAGGGCCTGTACACAGAATATACCATATAGGGGTCTGGGGTCACCTACAGTCAGTACAGGGGCCATGTCTGAGGGCCTGTACACAGAGTATACCATATAGGGGTCTGGGGTCACCTACAGTCAGTACAGAGGCCATGTCTGAGGGCCTGTACACAGAATATACCATATAGGGGTCTGGGGTCACCTACAGTCAGTACAGGGGCCATGTCTGAGGGCCTGTACACAGAATATACCATATAGGGGTCTGGGGTCACCTACAGTCAGTACAGAGGCCATGTCTGAGGACCTGTACACAGAATATACTATATAGGGGTCTGGGGTCACCTACAGTCAGTACAGGGGCCATGTCTGAGGGCCTGTACACAGAATATACCATATAGGGGTCTGGGGTCACCTACAGTCAGTACAGGGGCCATGTCTGAGGGCCTGTACACAGAGTATACCATATAGGGGTCTGTGACAATTTGGGGGGTGTTTACAGGTAAATGCTGAGTAATAATGTCTTTTATCTGGGAATCTTTGTGAGTTATTTTTGCTTTGCCTCGTCCACTCCTCAAACCTTCCCCTCTAACCATCTATCACGGTTGGAGTTGTCCCGACTGCGGATTATATGACAGGAAAATTCTGGAGTGGGGGTATTTAAAAAAGTTTTTAAAAATATAAAGAAGAAATAAAAAAATATAATTTAAATCACCCCTCCCCCTAAAATTCAGAAAAAGATAAACAAAAACAAACATTAACTAATTCTACATAGCGCATAAAAATATTTTTCCCATAAGGCGAAGGCCAAAGTGGGGGAAAAAAATTACCATGGCTAAATCGCTGTTTTTAGCCATTTTGCCTCCCATAAAAAATTTAAGCATTTAAAGCAGCAGACATTCCCCAAAATGGTGTAAATAAAAAATACATCTGGCCCCATAAAAAAAATAAAAAATACACCTTATGCTGAATAAGACAACTCCAAGAATTTTTTATTTTTTTAATAAGTTTTGAATTTTTTTTAAGGGGTTAAAACATAAATAAAACTATATATGTTTGGTAACGCCGGAATCGCAAAGACACATAGAATACAGGTGAAATATACAGTCATGGCCAAAAGTTTTGAGAATGATACAAATATTAATTTTTACAAAGTCTACTGCTTCAGTTTTTCTAATGGCAATTTGCATATACTCCAGAAGGTTATAAAGAGTGATCAGCTTAACAGCAATTACTTGCAAAGTCAATATTTGCCTAGAAAATGAACTTTATCCCCCAAAACACATTTCAACATCATTGCAGCCCTGCCTTAAAAGGACCACCTAACATCGTTTCAGTGATTGCTCCATTAACACAGGTGTGGGTGTTGATGAGGACAGGGCTGGAGATCAATCTGTCATGATTAAGTAAGAATGACACCACTGGACACTTTAAAAGGAGTCTGGTGCTTGCCATCATTGTTTCTCTTCTGTTAACCATGGTTATCTCTAAAGAAACACGTGCAGTCATCATTGCACTGCACAAAAATGGCCTAACTGGGAAGAGTATTGCAGCTAGAAAGATTGCACCTCAGTCAACCATCTATCGCATCATCAAGAACTTCAAGGAGAGAGGTTCCATTGGTGCCAAAAAGGCTCCAGGGCGCCCAAGAAAGACCAGCAAGCGGCAGGACCGTCTCTTAAAAGTGTTTCAGCTGCGGGATCGGGCTACCAGCAGTGCAGAGCTTGCTGAGGAATGGCAGCAGGCAGGTGTGAGTGCATCTGCACGCACTGTGAGGCGGAGACTCTTGGAGCAAGGCCTGGTCTCAAGGAGGGCAGCAAAGAAGCCACTTCTCTCCAGAAAAAACATCAGGGACAGACTGATATTCTGCAAAAGGTACAGGGAGTGGACTGCTGAGGACTGGGGGAAAGTCATTTTCTCTGACGAATCCCCTTTTCGATTGTTTGGAACATCTGGAAAACAGCTTATTCGGAGAAGAAGAGGTGAGCGCTACCACCAGTCTTGTCTCATGCCAACTGTAAAGCATCCTGAAACCATTCATGTGTGGGGTTGCTTCTCAGCCAAGGGAATCGGCTCTCTCACAGTCTTGCCTAAAAACACAGCCATGAATAAAGAATGGTACCAGAATGTCCTCCAAGAGCAACTTCTCCTAACCGTCCAAGAGCAGTTTGGCGCTCAACAATGCCTTTTCCAGCATGATGGAGCACCTTGCCATAAAGCAAAGGTGATAACTAAATGGCTCAGGGAACAAAACATAGAGATTTTGGGTCCATGGCCTGGAAACTCCCCAGATCTTAATCCCATTGAGAACTTGTGGTCAATCATCAAGAGACGGGTGGACAAACAAAAACCAACAAATTCAGACAAAATGAAAGCATTGATTCTGCAAGAATGGACTGCTATCAGTCAGGATTTGGTCCAGAAGTTGATTGAGAGCATGCCAGGGAGAATTGCAGAGGTCCTGAAGAAGAAGGGTCAACACTGCAAATATTGACTTGCTGCATTAACTCATTCTAACTGTCAATATAAGCTTCTGTTACTCATAATATGAATGCAATTCTATTTCTGTATGTGATAAAAACATCTGACAAACACACAGAAAAACCAGAGGGCAGCAGATCATGTGAAAATAGAATATTTGTGTCATTCTCAAAACTTTTGGCCATGACTGTAGAATACAGGGGGACACATAGAATACAGGTGAAATATAGAATACAGGGGGACACATAGAATACAGCGGGGGACACAGAATACAGCGGGGGACACATAGAATACAGGTGAAATATAGAATACAGGGGGACACATAGAATACAGCGGGGGACACAGAATACAGCGGGGGACACATAGAATACAGCGGGGGACACATAGAATACAGCGGGGGACACATAGAATACAGGGGGGACACATAGAATACAGGAGGGGGGACACATAGAATACAGGGGGGACACATAGAATACAGGGGGGACACATAGAATACAGGGGGGACACATAGAATACAGGAGGGGGGACACATAGAATACAGGAGGGGGGACACATAGAATACAGGGGGGACACACATAGAATACAGGGGGACACATAGAATACAGGGGGGGGGGACATAGAATACAGGGGGGACACATAGAATACAGGGGGGGACACATAGAATACAGGGGGGGACACATAGAATACAGGGGGGGCACATAGAATACAGGGGGGGACACATAGAATACAGGGGGGGCACATAGAATACGGGGGGGGACATATAGAATACAGGGGAGGACACATAGAATACAGGGGAGGACACATAGAATACAGGGGGGGACACATAGAATACAGGGGGGACACATAGAATACAGGGGGGGACACAGAATATAGGGGGGGACATATAGAATACAGGGGGGGACACATAGAATACAGGGGGGGACACATAGAATACAGGGGGGGACACATAGAATACAGGGGGGGACACATAGAATACAGGGGGGGACACATAGAATACAGGGGGGACACATAGAATACAGGGGGGGACACATAGAATACAGGGGGGGACACATAGAATACAGGGGGGGACACATAGAATACGGGGGGGACACATAGAATACAGGGGAGGGACACAGAATACAGCGGGGGACACACAGAATACAGCGGGGGACACATAGAATACAGGGGGGGAACACATATAGAATACAGGGGAGGGACACATAGAATACAGGGGGGGGGAACACAGAATACAGCGGGGGGACACATAGAATACAGCGGGGGACACAGAATACAGCGGGGGACACAGAATACAGCGGGGGACACAGAATACAGCGGGGGACACAGAATACAGCGGGGGACACAGAATACAGCGGGAGACACAGAATACAGCGGGGGACACATAGAATACAGGGGAGGACACATAGAATACAGCGGGGGACACATAGAATACAGGGGAGGACACATAGAATACAGCGGGGGACACATAGAATACAGCGGGGGACACATAGAATACAGGGGGGGACACATAGAATACAGGGAGGGACACATAGAATACAGGGGGGACACATAGAATACAGGGGGGACACATAGAATACAGGGGGGACACATAGAATACAGCGGGGGACACAGAATACAGCGGGGGACACAGAATACAGCGGGGGACACAGAATACAGCGGGGGACATATAGAATACAGCAGGGGACACATAGAATACAGGGGGGACACATAGAATACAGGGGGGACACATAGAATACAGGGGGGGGGACATAGAATACAGGGGGGGGCACATAGAATACAGGAGGACACATAGAATACAGGGGGGGACACATAGAATACAGGGGGGGACACATAGAATACAGGGAGGACACATAGAATACAGGGGGACACATAGAATACAGGGGGACACATAGAATACAGGGGGGGACACATAGAATACAGGGGGGGACACATAGAATACAGGAGGACACATAGAATACAGGAGGACACATAGAATACAGGAGGACACATAGAATACAGGAGGACACATAGAATACAGGGGGGGACACATAGAATACAGGGGGGGACACATAGAATACAGGGGGGACACATAGAATACAGGGGGGGACACATAGAATACAGGGGGGGACACATAGAATACAGGAGGGACACATAGAATACAGGGGGGGGGACACATAGAATACAGGGGGACACAGAATACAGGGGGGGACACATAGAATACAGGGGGGGACACATAGAATACAGGGGGGGACACATAGAATACAGGGGGGGACACATAGAATACAGGGGGGGACACATAGTATACAGTGGGGACACATAGAATACAGGGGGGGGACACATAGAATACAGGAGGATACATAGAATACAGGGGGGGACACATAGAATACAGGAGAACACATAGAATACAGGGGGGGACACATAGAATACAGGGGAGGACACATAGAATACAGGGGGGGGACACATAGAATACAGCGGGGGACACATAGAATACAGCGGGGGACACATAGAATACAGGGGAGGACACATAGAATACAGCGGGGGACACATAGAATACAGGGGGGGACACATATAGAATACAGGGGAGGGACACATAGAATACAGGGGGGTGACACATAGAATACAGGGGGGGGGGAACACAGAATACAGCGGGGGACACATAGAATACAGGGAAGGGACACATAGAATACAGGAATACAGGGGGGGACACATAGAATACAGGAATACAGGGGGGGACACATAGAATACAGGGGGGGACACATAGAATACAGGAGGACACATAGAATACAGGGGGGGACACACATAGAATACAGGGGGGGACACATAGTATACAGGGGGGGACACATAGTATACAGGGGGGACACATAGAATACAGGGGGGGACACATAGAATACAGGAGGATACATAGAATACAGGGGGGGACACATAGAATACAGGGGAGGGACACATAGAATACAGGGGGGGGACACATAGAATACAGGGGGGGGAACACAGAATACAGCGGGGGACACATAGAATACAGGGAAGGGACACATAGAATACAGGAATACAGGGGGGGACACATAGAATACAGGGGGGGGACATAGAATACAGGGGGGGACACATAGAATACAGGAATACAGGGGGGGACACATAGAATACAGGGGGGGACACATAGAATACAGGGGAGGGACACATAGAATACAGGGGGGGGGGAACACAGAATACAGTGGGGGACACATAGAATACAGGGGGGACACATAGAATACAGGGGGGGACACATAGAATACAGGGGGGACACATAGAATACAGCGGGGGACACAGAATACAGCGGGGGACAACACATAGAATACAGCGGGGAACACATAGAATACAGGAGGACACATAGAATACAGGGGGGGACACATAGAATACAGGGGAGGACACATAGAATACAGGGGGGACACATAGAATACAGCGGGGGACACATAGAATACAGCGGGGGACACATAGAATACAGGGGAGGACACATAGAATACAGGGGAGGACACATAGAATACAGGGGGGGACACATAGAATACAGGGGGGGGAACACATATAGAATACAGGGGAGGGACACATAGAATACAGGGGGGGGACACATAGAATACAGGGGGGGGGGGGACACAGAATACAGCGGGGGACACATAGAATACAGGGAAGGGACACATAGAATACAGGAATACAAGGGGGGACACATAGAATATAGGGGGGGACACATAGAATACAGGGGGGGACACACATAGAATACAGGAATACAGGGAGGGACACATAGAATACAGGGGGGGACACATAGAATACAGGAATACAGGGGGGGACACATAGAATACAGGGGGGGACACATAGAATACAGGAATACAGGGGGGGACACATAGAATACAGGGGGGGACACATAGAATACAGGGGGGGACACATAGAGTACAGGGGGGGACACATAGAATACAGGGGAGGGACACATAGAATACAGGGGGGGGGGGACACATAGAATACAGGGGGGGACACATAGAATACAGCGGGGGACACAGAATACAGCGGGGGACACATAGAATACAGGGGAGGACACATAGAATACAGCGGGGGACACATAGAATACAGGGGGGGACACATAGAATACAGGGGGGACACATAGAATACAGGGGAGGGGACACACATAGAATACAGGGGAGGGACACAGAATACAGCGGGGGACACATAGAATACAGCGGGGGACACATAGAATACAGCGGGGGACACATAGAATACAGGGGGGACACATAGAATACAGGGGAGGGACACAGAATACAGCGGGGGACACATAGAATACAGGGGGGGACACATAGAATACAGGGAGGGGACACATAGAATACAGCGGGGGACACATAGAATACAGGGGGGGGGACACATAGAATACAGGGGGGGGGACACACATAGAATACAGGGGGGGACACACACACATAGAATACAGGGGGGGACACATAGAATACAGGGGGGGGCACATAGAATACGGGGGGGGACATATAGAATACAGGGGGGGACACATAGAATACAGGAGGACACATAGAATACAGGGGGGGACACATAGAATACAGGGGAGGACACATAGAATACAGGGGGGGACACATAGAATACAGCGGGGGACACATAGAATACAGCGGGGGGACACATAGAATACAGGGGAGGACACAGAATACAGCGGGGGACACATAGAATACAGGGGGGGACACATAGAATACAGGGGAGGGGACACATAGAATACAGGGGGGGAACACATAGAATACAGGGGAGGGACACATAGAATACAGGGGGGGGACACATAGAATACAGCGGGGGACACATAGAATACAGGGGGGGGGACACACATAGAATACAGGGGGGGACACACACATAGAATACAGGGGGACACATAGAATACAGGGGGGGGACACATAGAATACAGCGGGACACATAGAATACAGCGGGACACATAGAATACAGGGGAGGGACACATAGAATACAGGGGGGGAACACATAGAATACAGGGGAGGGACACATAGAATACAGGGGGGGACACATAGAATACAGCGGGGGACACATAGAATACAGGGGGGACACACACATAGAATACAGGGGGGGGACACACATAGAATACAGGTGACAGGTCATTTTAGCTGCACAGTGAATGACGTAGAAACAAAGCCCGTTAGAAAGTCGTACACACACAGTTTTTTTTCCAATTCCACCCCATTCTGAATGTTTTTCCAGCTTCCCACACATCGTACAGAATATTCTATGGCACCATTACAAAGTACGGCGTGTCCCAAAAACATTAAGCCCTCATACAGCTCTGTGAACGGAAAAATAACAAAGTTATAGGGATAGGAAGGCGGGGAGCCAAAAACAAAAATCAAAAAATGGCTGTAGTGGGAAGGGGTTAAAAAGAGAGGGTGATCGGGCAAAAACCATTTTCTTGCTCACTATACGGACACCCTAAACTCTGCCCCTCTTTTATCCAGTAAGGGAATGTTCACACGATGGAATTTGGTGCTGATTTTGAGGCATAAGGCAGAAGTCTCAAATTCTTCTTCCATTTCGGCTGTGTGAACAAGCCCTTAGTTTCCTGCATACAATAATACCTCCTTCCAACCTGCAGATGTCACTGTTATTACTAACAAGCAACAACCAAACAGCGCCCCCTGCCGGCTGCAGAAAATAAAGTTTACAAATTTGACATATCTTTAATCAAAGAATACAAAAAGCTCTTTGTGCTGGTCATATCAGTAGTGAGAGACGGATGACGTATCCGGTCCCTGCCGCATCCATGTGTCTGGATTGTAGGCTCAGTCAGATATGGGGTTCTGTGCTATGCTGTGGTAAGGTTATATCCTATATATACTGTATATATATATAATCAGGAGGTCAGCCACAGGCACCCTACTCTCGCATTGCCTCTGCTGCAGGGGTCGGCAACCTTCGGCACTCCAGCTGTTCTTGGAACTCCCATGGAAGTGAATGGAGCATACTGGGAGTTGTAGTTTCACAGCAGCTGGCGTTCCGAAGGTTGCTGAACCCTGCTGTACTGTACTGTGGGCTTTATTTAGTACCAGTATGGCGGTATTATTGGGAATGTCTTTTGCCTAGTCACAGTATTGCGGTAATATCCGGCCCTTGTATGACTGTGGTGTTGTGTATTACGCACATTTATACTATTATATATAGACAAATTCTGTGAAGAGGTAAATATAATGCATTTAATACCTCTATGGCTGCAGGTCGGGGGCCCCCAGCCCTGTGCTGAAGTCATGGATCTAGGCCAGTCACATTCTAATAATAAGTCATTTTCTGCCCAGGAACCACCAGGGCTGGGCCCCCTCTCCACATGGGCTGCCTCTATGTTATGGACACCCTCAGGTATTTGGAAACCTCAGTGTTGGGTAACATTGCTCTCCTCTGCTGTTTTATATAAGGAGACTCATGAGAACCAGTGCCAGGTGATACTACCTCTCCTCTCGGCTATGTTGGTTTGGATACTCGGAGCCTCGCTGTTTAGTGATACCACCTTTCCTCTCGACTACGTTGGTTTGGATACTCGGAGCCTCGCTGTTGGGTGATACCACCTTTCCTCTCGACTACGTTGGTTTGGATACTCGGAGCCTCGCTGTTGGGTGATACTACCTTTCCTCTCAGCTACTTTGGTTTCAGATATTCAGAGCCTTGATGTTGGGTGATACTACGTTTCCTCCCTTGCTATATTGGATTTGGATACTCGGATCCTCGGTACTGGGTGATACTAGTCTTCCTCTCAGCTATGTTAGATTTGGAGCCTTGGTGCTGGGAGATACCTGCTTCGGCTATGTTGGTTTTGGATATTCAGAGCCTCAACTTTGGAGAATACTTCTCTTCCTCCTTCGGCTATGTTGGGTTTTGGATACTCGGGAGCCTCGGTGTTGGGTGATACTACCTCTCCTCTCAGCTACGTTGGTTTGGATACTCGGAGCCTCGCTGTTAGGTGATACTACCTTTCCCATCGACTACGTTGGTTTGGATACTCGGAGCCTCGCCGTTGGGTGATACCACCTTTCCCATTCACTACGTTGGTTTGGATACTCGGAGCCTCGCTGTGGGGTGATACTACCTCTCCTCTCTTACGTTGGTTTGGATACTTGAAGCCTCACTGTTGGGTGATACTACCTTTCCTCTCGGCTACGTTAGTTTGGATACTCGGAGCCTCGCTGGTGGGTGATACTACCTCTCCTCTCGGCTACGTTGGTTTGGATACTCGGAGCCTCGCTGTTGGGTGATACTACCTCTCCTCTCGGCTACGTTGGTTTGGATACTCGGAGCCTCGCTGTTGAGTGGTGATACTACTTTTCCTCTCAGCTACGTTGGTTTGAATACTCGGAGCCTCGCTGTTGGGTGATACTACCTTTCCCATCGACTACGTTGGTTTGGATACTCGGAGCCTCGCCGTTGGGTGATACTACCTTTCCCATCGACTACGTTGGTTTGGATACTTGGAGCCTCGCTGTTGAGTGGTGATACTACCTTTCCCATCGACTACGTTGGTTTGGATACTCGGAGCCTCGCTGTTGGGTGATACTACCTTTCCTCTCGGCTACGTTGGTTTGGCTACTCGGAGCCTCGCTGTTGGGTGATACTACATTTCCCATCGACTACGTTGGTTTGGATACTTGGAGCCTCGCTGTTGAGTGGTGATACTACCTTTCCCATCCACTACGTTGGTTTGGATACTCGGAGCCTCGCTGTTGGGTGATACTACCTTTCCTCTCGGCTACGTTAGTTTGGATACTTGGAGCCTCGCTGTGGGGTGATACTACCTTTCCTCTCGGCTATGATGGTTTTGGATACTCGGAGCCTCGCTGTTGGGTGATACTACCTCTCCTCTCAGCTACGTTGGTTTGGATACTCGGAGCCTCGCTGTTGGGTGATACTACCTCTCCTCTCAGCTACGTTGGTTTGGATACTCGGAGCCTCGCTGTTGAGTGGTGATACTACTTTTCCTCTCAGCTACGTTGGTTTGGATACTCGGAGCCTCGCTGTTGGGTGATACTACCTTTCCCATCGACTACGTTGGTTTGGATACTCGGAGCCTCGCTGTTGGGTGACACTACCTTTCCCATCGACTACATTGGTTTGGATACTCGGAGCCTCGCTGTTGGGTGATACCACCTCTCCTCTCGGCTACGTTGGTTTCGGATACTCAGAGCCTCGCTGTTGGGTGATACCACCTCTCCTCTCTGTTACGTTGGTTTCAGATACTCGGAGCCTCGCTGTGGGGTGATACTACCTTTCCTCTCGGCTACGATGGTTTTGGATACTCGGAGCCTCGCTGTTGGGTGATACTACCTCTCCTCTCAGCTACGTTGGTTTGGATACTCGGAGCCTCGCTGTTGAGTGGTGATACTACTTTTCCTCTCAGCTACGTTGGTTTGGATACTCGGAGCCTCGCTGTTGGGTGACACTACCTTTCCCATCGACTACATTGGTTTGAATACTCGGAGCCTCGCTGTTGGGTGATACTACCTTTCCTCTCGGCTACGTTAGTTTGGATACTTGGAGCCTCGCTGTGGGGTGATACTACCTTTCCTCTCGGCTACGATGGTTTTGGATACTCGGAGCCTCGCTGTTGGGTGATACTACCTCTCCTCTCAGCTACGTTGGTTTGGATACGGAGCCTCGCTGTTGAGTGGTGATACTACTTTTCCTCTCAGCTACGTTGGTTTGGATACTCGGAGCCTCGCTGTTGGGTGATACTACCTTTCCTCTCGGCTACGATGGTTTTGGATACTCGGAGCCTCGCTGTTGGGTGATACTAACTTTCCCATCGACTACGTTGGTTTGGATACTCGGAGCCTCGCTGTTGGGTGATACCACCTCTCCTCTTGGCTACGTTGGTTTCGGATACTCAGAGCCTCGCTGTTGGGTGATACCATCTCTCCTCTCTGTTACGTTGGTTTCAGATACTCGGAGCCTTACTCTTTGGAGGACTTTTTTTTCCCTATCACTCCCATGGTCTTCTCACTTTCTGGACATCTGCTCCCGATCATCTGTCCTGTCTCTGAGGGTGGGGTCCATGGGGGTCATTAACCCCATTATACTGGGGTCATGTAAAAGACGAGACAATAAGAAGCTGGAACACAACTTGAGAAGAATGATTTTATTTTGACACATTATTCCTGAGCCTGTCTCTACTGGTCCCTGTGCTGCCCCCTACAGGTAACAGGTGGGAATTACATATAGACATCCAGCAACGCTTGTTCTGCAACTCTACCCTTACATTAAATATCCAATCACACCAGACATGACCTCAGAAGACGCCCTCACACTCCACATAACACACAGTAGTCACCGAGTGTCCGCTCTGCAGCCCACCCTCAACTCTTATAAAATGAATCTACCCCTGGGATCTGGATCAGTAGTAATAAAATCAGTGCTCCTACAGCCTGGACTAGGGGGCGAGACCAAGCGGGACCAGCGATCTAGGTAATACAGCAGGCGAGTAATCACAAAGACTCCAGCATTAGGGTGTCTCTGCTGGTGCTGTGGGACTACAACTCCCAGGATTGTCCTCCCTTCAATCATTTGGATTGTCCAGTGTAAAAAAAAAAAAAAAAAAAAAAAAAATACTGTGTTTCAATTCCTTATTTTTGAAAGATATATCTGAATACAGACAAGGAATGTTACTATTTACTGCCAACAAGCACAACATAACCTAGTCTTGCTCACAGAGCTGAGGGTTTGTTACACTTCCTCAGTCCAGGACAGAAAAGAGACTTGTACTGCGGCTGTGTATAATCACAGAGGACTGTTCACACACAGCAGCACAAATCTCTGGCTGATAACTGCACTGACACACTGTAACATCTCCAGCAGCTGTGAGAGCAGGACATGGACAGGAGGGAGAGGGTTTGTATGAGTTATCATAGCTTGTGTGCCAGAAAACTGCGCCCAAACTCCAACAGGGCAGGGATTATCACGACTGGCATGATAATCCGCCCATACGTATTTCTATGTGTTCCCACTAGAATCCTATTAGCTTAAATTCTACAATACGACAGGAAAAAAACCGCCATCACCGAGAGCAACCGACCTGGGATAACGGCACAGCGGTCGCCCTGGTTACAGCCACTCGCTGCCTCCTGCACCATGTTGGTAACGAACACACACACCGCAGCTCTGATGGCTTCACGTAGCATTGTATGACTGGATCCTATGTGACTACGGACCTTGGCTTTCGGGCCAGGAACCCTCATCATTCACAGGTTTTATATACTGCTAAGTAATATACACAGCTATTTACAAATGGTAGAAAAATAGGGGATTGGTCCAGCGGGGGGGATACTGCAGAAAGACTCCACGCCGCCTCCACCTCAACGTCCTCGCCATGATCCGTCCTGTACCGGTCAGGATTTTCGCCTCTAGTGAATAAATTAAAGTTTGATTCTCTACAACAGGCCGGCAGTGTCAGCAGGCTCTGGAGCTACAAGTCCCAGCATATCACAGACATGATGGGGCTTGTAGTTGTAGAACTGCTCCTTAAAGGAGATGACTGCAGGTAGACATGGAGGGTGGGCAGAAGTCTCAGACAAAGCTGCTCCTCACACTGAAGGCACAAGTGGCATGGTTCTTTGGTGATAGAGCAGAGGTCAGTACCGTTTCTTAAGGTCCAGTTCATTTAGAGATTTCTCCATCTATGGTTTCCACAACACAAGTCCCCAGAGAAGTCGACAAAGGAGATTCCCATGGACGACCTCTGCCGGAATTTAGAACACAAAGATCCCTCTGAATATGTGAGGCGTTATTGGCACCAGATGGAGACGCTACGATCACGTCTATGGTCATTTCTTAATAAGAGTTCCTAACTTCCCCAGCAGTTTCCCCACTTTCTTGTCCTTCGAGTCATCCTCGTCCTCCACTTGGTTCTGTTCATCCTTTTTGCAGAAGACTTCAAACCTACTGTAGACTCGTTTCTCCTTCCTGATGCTCTCCATCCTCTTGAGCAGGTTATCTCTGTCCTCTGGAGAGGTCGGTGAAGGTCGTGAAAATCGGGATCGGCTTAGGAAGCTTCCCGATCTCGTGACAGAAGTCGATTCTGTACTGTTGGCATCCTCTGCTTTGGTCTCTGTTGAGTTGGTGTTGGCAGTGGTCACCTCTGATACACTGGTGGTTAAAGTCGGGGACTGTTTGGCCATCTCCACCCTATTTTTTTGACTATTGGCAGATATTTGCTCCAAGATCACCTTGGTGTCATCACGTAGGTTACTACTGAAAATAACATTTGAAGTTGAAGAAGACAACCTGGTCTGGGAAGTAGAGGTGGTTTTGGGTGAGGAAGAAGATGATGGCTTAGCAGACTTGTCTTCAGTCTCCACCACTGTTGTTGGCTCCGAAATCTCAGTTTTAGAGAGACGTCTGAGGGCGCTATTCTGTTTCTCTATTTTAGCTGCATCTGAAACTGCCTCTTCTGCCTTTTTCTCTTTTTGTGATTGGAGAAGTTGCTTGAGCCTCATGGACCCTCTTCGGATGAACTCCATTGGGGTTTGCTCCGTTTTCGAAAGTTCCTCCTCTGGTTTGGTGGTGGGAGTGGTGGGGGAAGTGACACTAGGTGTTGGATTTTGGGACATACTTTCGAGAGCATTTCCAAACAGAAGACCAGGGTTTGTCCTGCTTGCTGGCTTTGGCAATTCAACTTCTGGAGGTTTTGGAGGGTCTATAATTTCAGTGATAATTGGACCACTGTCTTTTGGCTCTGGAAGAGCAGCCATGCTGCTATCTATTGTCTGGATATTTGAGACCCTTTGTTCAACCTTGGTAATGGAGCTTGTCTGTCTATCTTTGTTGTAAAGGTCTTGGAAATGAGAAGTAACTGAAGACCGATACTGCGACTCAAGAAGTGTTCGGCTAAATGAATCTTTGTCTAGAAGTTTGGATTCCAGGGATTTGTAGGCCATGGTTTCGGTAGTGCTCTTTTTCTGTCCATTTTCTGTCTCCTCCTGCATGACTTTTGAGGCTGCTTTGGCTTGCACTACGGATGTCACTTCGTTGTCTTTGTTGCCACTTCTGTACTTCTCCAGGATCTCAGCTACTTTGGATGAGGTCTTCACAATCTCATTGTCTTTGACCATCTCACTTGTGCTCTGCTCCTTCTGTATAACCTGCACAGCCTCAGTGGTAGAACCATGCTGCTCCAGTTTCGAGTTGCTAAATATAAGGGATGATCTTAAACGGGAACTTCTCTGAATCAAGGGGTTAGTCCGAGACCGGAAAGAATCGTGTCGTGAAAGGAAGGAATCTTCTTTCTCCTTCTCTATCAGGGACATCTCTTTGTTTGTATCTACTTGCATCGGGGGCTCACTTACAGCTAATAAGGGTTTATATGGGGGGATAGGATCAATAGAATACTTTGCCAATGTCTCACTTGTAGGTGCTGGCTTTTCTATAGGAAATGGGGCTTCTTCGAAAGGTTCTATCTCTATCGGTATCATCATTCCTTCTTCATCCTGGTCTGGCTGAATTCCACTCAAGTATGAAGAGATGCGCCAGCTGCGTAAACCTTGTTTGTTATCTTGAACTTTTTTATCTGCATCTTGGTCTTGGAAGAAGTGCTTCTGCTCGGCACTCTGCTTTTGTGTGGGGGACATTTGACACATGAACTTCTGACGCCCTTGAGATCTTTGACCAAATCTTCCTTCTCCCCCCAGTGCCATCTGATCTGAGCCATGTCTAACCTCCCGGGATGAGCTGGAGGGGTTGTAGCCCAGTCTTGTGTGTGGAGCCCCCTCAATGGCATAATTACCCTCTCCCTGCAAAGCTTTATAAGCGGGGAACCTGGAATCCATCTCATCTGTTTCCTGAAAACCCTGACGATTGCCTCGAATCTTCTCAAAGAGTCCTTGAGTCCGCCCTGTACGATCCATTTGTATAAACTGACTTTTCTGGAGCTGACTTGACTGGAAGTGGTACTCATTGTTGTCAGTGTTCATAAACATTTGCCTGGAGTACTGCTTGGAAGCCATGTAGTTCTCAAAGGTGCCTTCAGCAAAGCTGTGCCTCTTGTAGGCGTCAACGTCCAACTGTTTGCTCTGCATAAAAGACATCTGCATTTTGTCCATTTGCATATTCATTTGGTCTGGAAACTTTGGCCCATGAAATCTCATGCCAGTAGTGTCCATGGTGTGTCTCATCATATCCTCCCTGCGGAATGACTGCAGGTAATGGCGGTCAAGATCTACACCAAAGGAGTTCTGGGAGCTATCGTCTCTAGGGTACATGAACTGAAGCTTTCGGTCAAAGTAAGGTCGGGGGCCGGGGCCGGCAAATGGAACCATTCCCATGTAAGGCTTTTCCATCTTCAGCAAAGCATTCTCAGGGGGGATAAGAGGTTCGGACTGGGCAAAGAGAATCCGAAACTCTTCATCGAAGCTGGAAACTAGTTCTCCTTGGAAGATGTGAGCAATGCTGCGGTGGATCTTCTCAAATGACCACATAAAACTGTAAAACAGGAGAACATGGCCTTAGCCTCAACAGAAAATGTACAAAAAGGTGCAAAAATTACAGCAAACGCAGCAAATTTTCTTATCGCTCACAGGAGATACAAACTGGACATAACGTGTCGTGTCAATCAGGAAGATAAGTGGTCTCACGTGTAACTCACCTGTATGTACCACTCATCACCACTGTACAGTCCACCAGCATGAACTTCTCCAGAAGGTTCCCCTTGAATGTGGTGCCTGTCCTGCAGAAATACGTGGGTCCAGAGACCGTCCGCACCCTCAGGCACTGTGAAGAAAGACGAGTCACATGAGTAGGAGTATGGTCCCTCAAGCACCCCTTACAGTTACACCCCTGTTCTTGCCCCATCCCTGCTGGGCATAGTCGGGTTTAGTTGCAATGATACGGTAGGGTACTGCAGGACAGGAGGCATCTAAGAGACAACTCTCCAGGTGGGGCCACACCGCACTGTCATTATAGGCACAGGCAGTCACAGCTGGGCGGGCGAGAGACAGGATATTTACAGGTAAATACAGGGACAGGAGACGACGAGGGGCAGCATTATTATATCATTAGCCTGACCCAAACTGGTAACTCCATCACACTGCAGGGCAGGAGGGATATGAGGTTTAGTCTAGAGAAGGACCCCAGTCCCATCCAGCCGGGTGGCACAGGCGATGCGCAGTGACGGATCTGCACAGCTTTGCTGGATACGGTAACAATGAGCCCTGGTCACCTACAACCTGCCACTGATACGTTATTACAGACACATACAATATGTAGCCGCCATCTTGCTTCAGTCTTGAACTGCGTGGTCACAATCGTAGGCAGAAAAGATTTGTTTGTCTTATTTTTATAAACTTTTGGAAAAACACAAGTCCGCCAAGTAAAATCTCCAGCAATGACCCCCACAGTGATCAGTGTAGAGACAGTGCCCCCTGCCCTGAGGGGTTAAAACTCCAAGGAACGGCCAAAGGAGACAAACCCTGAAAAATATATCAGTATATTACAGGAGGAGGGAAAAAAGAAAAGGAAAAAGAGAGGATAGAAGAAAGGAAGGAAAAGAGGGAAGGGAAGGAATGAAGTTAGGAAGGAAGAAAAGGGAAGGAAGATGTAAGGGAAGGATGGAAGGGAGGGAGCAAGTAGGAAGAAAGACATGGAAAAGTGGAGGAGGATGGAAGAAAGGAAGGATGGAAGGGAGGAAAAAAAAGGGGCGATGAAAGAAAGGGTGGGATTAGGAAGGAAGAAGGTATGATATGGAAAATAGTGGAGGAGGATGTAAGAAGGGAGGGAGGAAGACATGGAAAAGAGTGGATGAGTATGTAGGAAAGAAACATGGAACGGAGGCATATGGAAAAGAGTGGCTAGGAGAATACAGGAAGGAAGGACAAGATGAAGAAAGGGATGAAAGAAGGGACATTTAAAAGAACAAGAAAAGTGGTTATGGGAATGAGAGAGGGAGGAAATGGGAGGAGGAGGAGGCAGCAAGGAACGAAAGAAGGAGGCGAGGAAGAGAGAATACAACTGGAATAAAGATTGGGAAAGGAGATTATAGGAAAAAAGGAAGGGTGGATTGAACGAGGAAAAAGGAAGAATTGAGGGAGGAAAAGGAGGAAGAAAATAGTGGGAAAGAAGGGATGAAGGAAGGACATGGAAATGAAGGGCAAAGGAGATTGTAGGAAGGAAGGAAGGAAGGGAGGGAGGAAGAAAGAAAGGAAAGACATTCATGATACTAAGAAAAGAGGGAGGGAGAAAGGTAGAAGGGGAGGAAGGAAGGAAGAACAAAGAAAACAGTGGGAAAGAAGGCTATCGGAATAAGAAGGAAAAGAATAAAGGAAGGAACAGTGTGGGTAAGGAGGTTACAGGAAGTAAGGAAAGGAAGAAAAGAGGAGACGGATGAAACGGTGGGGAAAAAGGAAAGAAAAGATGTTATTTCTTAGGGTCATCGTCTCAGGCTTGGCCTGCCCTAGGAGTAGCACCTTGTATCAGTATGTATGGGTCGTGGTGAGATGTTCAGCGCTCGGGTCCGTGTGTAATACTCTGCAGATCTGAGTGTTCCCAGAGGGACTTACAGGCCACTTCTATACCTAATGTGTGAACCCAAAAAGATGAGCTTTGCCCTCAGCATGTTGCTGAACACTCTGGGAGGTGACGGTCAGCAGCTATCTGCCCCTCCCTGCAGCGTACGGTGTTTACCCATGGTGGAGAGAATGGAGTCATCCTACCGGAGGAAATTATACATGGAGGAGATCAGCGGCTGCACAGACATACAAGCTCCAACATTCAGGACCATGATTCCTCTGCAGCACCACTGACATCACAGCGAGGATCAGCCCCAGAGAGCAAAAATGACCAGACTGCTAAATCTGTAACAGGGCCCCCTCCTACTGTGTGCCATATACAATACTAGTGCCTGGTAGGGGTCTAACTGCAGCCCCTGCACCCTACATAGCTCCGCTCTTGTCTACAGCGAGAGCTCGTCCTCTGGTGGTCTCACCTCAACACAATTCAGGTTGACCTTGCACTTAGACGCCATGTCAAGAAAGTGCTGAGAGTTCATCTCATCCAGGATGATGTAAACGGGAACCCGGCGGTAAGCAGCGTCCAAGAGGTCAGAAAGGATGTCCACATCGGTGAAGAAGTCCATGACAATCCCGATCACCTGAAATACAGAGAGGACACCAGAAAGAAAATGTGCAAATAAGTGCAAGATATAGCACATATAGACAGAACAATGTTCCTGCAGATTATTACACCACTGAGATCTGCAGAATATAGCACTATGTATCTGTCAGGACATTCAGGAGACAGGGGGTAAGAGAAGTCTGGAAGAGGGGTATAAAATCTGCAGGGACAGAGGTATCACACACCGGCAGACGGCAGGGACAGAGGTATCACACACCGGCAGACGGCAGGGACAGAGGTATCATACACCGGCAGGGGCAGAGGTATCACACACCGGCAGGGGCAGAGGTATCACACACCGGCAGGGACAGAGGTATCACACACCGGCAGGGACAGAGGTATCACACACACCGGCAGGGACAGAGGTATCACACACACCGGCAGGGACAGAGGTATCACACACCGGCAGGGACAGAGGTATCACACACACCGGCAGGGACAGAGGTATCACACACACCGGCAGGGACAGAGGTATCACACACCGGCAGGGACAGAGATATCACACACCGGCAGGGGCAGAGGTATCACACACACCGGCAGGGACAGAGGTATCACACACACCGGCAGGGACAGAGGTATCACACACACCGGCAGGGACAGAGGTATCACACACACCGGCAGGGACAGAGGTATCACAGACACCGGCAGGGACAGAGGTATCACACACCGGCAGACGGCAGGGACAGAGGTATCACACACACCGGCAGGGGCAGAGGTATCACACACCGGCAGGGACAGAGATATCACACACACCGGCAGGGACAGAGGTATCACACACACCGGCAGGGACAGAGGTATCACACACCGGCAGGGACAGAGGTATCACACACCGGCAGGGACAGAGGTATCACACACCGGCAGGGACAGAGGTATCACACACCGGCAGGGACAGAGGTATCACACACATCGGCAGGGACAGAGGTATCACACACACCGGCAGGGACAGAGATATCACAGACACCGGCAGGGACAGAGGTATCACACACCGGCAGGGACAGAGGTATCACACACACCGGCAGGGACAGAGGTATCACACACCGGCAGGGACAGAGATATCACACACCGGCAGGGGCAGAGGTATCACACACACCGGCAGGGACAGAGGTATCACAGACACCGGCAGGGACAGAGGTATCACACACCGGCAGACGGCAGGGACAGAGGTATCACACACACCGGCAGGGGCAGAGGTATCACACACCGGCAGGGACAGAGATATCACACACACCGGCAGGGACAGAGGTATCACACACACCGGCAGGGACAGAGGTATCACACACCGGCAGGGACAGAGGTATCACACACCGGCAGGGACAGAGGTATCACACACCGGCAGGGACAGAGGTATCACACACCGGCAGGGACAGAGGTATCACACACCGGCAGGGACAGAGGTATCACACACATCGGCAGGGACAGAGGTATCACACACACCGGCAGGGACAGAGATATCACAGACACCGGCAGGGACAGAGGTATCACACACCGGCAGGGACAGAGGTATCACACACACCGGCAGGGACAGAGGTATCACACACCGGCAGGGACAGAGATATCACACACCGGCAGGGACAGAGGTATCACAGACACCGGCAGGGACAGAGGTATCACACACCGGCAGACGGCAGGGACAGAGGTATCACACACACCGGCAGGGGCAGAGGTATCACACACACCGGCAGGGACAGAGATATCACACACACCGGCAGGGACAGAGATATCACACACACCGGCAGGGACAGAGGTATCACACACATCGGCAGGGACAGAGGTATCACACACACCGGCAGGGACAGAGGTATCACACACCGGCAGGGGCAGAGGTATCACACACACCGGCAGGGACAGAGGTATCACACACCGGCAGGGGCAGAGGTATCACACACCGGCAGGGACAGAGGTATCACACACACCGGCAGGGACAGAGGTATCACAGACACCGGCAGGGACAGAGGTATCACACACCGGCAGGGGCAGAGGTATCACACACCGGCAGGGACAGAGGTATCACACACACCGGCAGGGACAGAGGTATCACACACACCGGCAGGGACAGAGGTATCACACACACCGGCAGGGACAGAGGTATCACACACCGGCAGGGACAGAGGTATCACACACCGGCAGGGGCAGAGGTATCACACACCGGCAGGGACAGAGGTATCACACACCGGCAGACGGCAGGGACAGAGGTATCACACACACCGGCAGGGACAGAGGTATCACACACCGGCAGATGGCAGGGACAGAGGTATCACACACCGGCAGGGACAGAGGTATCACACACACCGGCAGGGACAGAGGTATCACACACCGGCAGGGACAGAGGTATCACACACCGGCAGGGACAGAGGTATCACACACCGGCAGGGACAGAGGTATCACACACCGGCAGACGGCAGGGACAGAGGTATCACACACCGGCAGGGACAGAGGTATCACACACACCGGCAGGGGCAGAGGTATCACACACCGGCAGGGACAGAGGTATCACACACCGGCAGGGGCAGAGGTATCACACACCGGCAGGGGCAGAGGTATCACACACCGGCAGGGGCAGAGGTATCACACACACCGGCAGGGACAGAGGTATCACACACCGGCAGGGACAGAGGTATCACACACACCGGCAGGGGCAGAGGTATCACACACCGGCAGGGGCAGAGGTATCACACACACCGGCAGGGGCAGAGGTATCACACACCGGCAGACAGCAGGGACAGAGGTATCACACACCGGCAGGGACAGAGGTATCACACACCGGCAGGGACAGAGGTATCACACACCGGCAGGGACAGAGGTATCACACACACCGGCAGGGACAGAGGTATCACACACCGGCAGGGACAGAGGTATCACACACCGGCAGGGACAGAGGTATCACACACCGGCAGACGGCAGGGACAGAGGTATCACACACCGGCAGGGACAGAGGTATCACACACACCGGCAGGGACAGAGGTATCACACACACCGGCAGGGGCAGAGGTATCACACACACCGGCAGGGGCAGAGGTATCACACACCGGCAGGGGCAGAGGTATCACACACCGGCAGGGGCAGAGGTATCACACCCCGGCAGACAGCAGGGACAGAGGAATCACACACCGGCAGGGACAGAGGTATCACACACCACATACAGGTATATGAGTCTATATAGGTATATAGAAGTGTATATAATATATGAATGTATATAGATATATGAGAGTATATATAATATATATAGGTAGCTGTCCTCTCACCTGTTGTGCAGACCGGATCATCCTTCGCACCTCTTCCTTAATACTGGGGCTGTCAGGAGGGGGTGGATGGATCAGGGTTGTCACCTCAGTCCCTTGAAAGCCAAGGATGGTGGGCCACCCGAGGTCCAGCTCTGGAGCGGCCGTGTCTGAGTGCATGGGCCAGTAGGTTCCTGATGAGCCATCGTCCTCCTCCTCCTGTCCACTATAGCCATGGTCTGGGTACATACTGTCCTGGGTGGGCTCTGGGGGTCTTTGCAGGTATTTTGAGATGTGGTCCACTTCAAAATGACATAAGAAGTCCGGAACCTTCTCCACTGTAAGGAACCGCTGATAAGCCTCCGGCCCCTCCTCCGTCAGAACATCTATAGCAATGCGGTAATACTCCTTGTAGTGCGGGGGCAGGTAATTGGGGTCCAGAGGGTTGTCCCCCTGTGAGGAACTCTGGGACCGACGGGCCATGGGTCTACACCAGAGGAAGGGGAGAGAGGAGACCTAGAGAGAAGAACAACAGTCCATTACAGTATGGAGGACCCCCCGAACCCCTCCTCATATACCGGAACAGGCCTGGAGAAAACTTTCGCTATTTGTTATTCTGTTCTGAAAAGTTTAAGAAGTTTTCCCCACTGTGAGGCGCACGTGTTACTATTCTCTGTTATCAGCCAAGACAATCACATTGTAATGTATTCTGTAACGTATTACACTATATACACAGTGTGCAAGGGTGATGTGTGCTGGGAGGCACGGCGGGGTTCTGCAGCGAGGCACGGCGGGGTTCTGCAGCGAGGCACGGCGGGGTGCTGCAGCGAGGCACGGCGGGGTGCTGCAGCGAGGCACGGCGGGGTGCTGCAGCGAGGCACGGCGGGGTGCTGCAGGGAGGCACGGCGGGGTGCTGCAGGGAGGCACGGCGGGGTGCTGCAGCGAGGCACGGCGGGGTGCTGCAGCGAGGCACGGCGGGGTGCTGCAGGGAGGCACGGCGGGGTGCTGCAGGGAGGCACGGCGGGGTTCTGCAGCGAGGCACGGCGGGGTTCTGCAGCGAGGGCACGGCGGGGTGCTGCAGGGAGGCACGGCGGGGTGCTGCAGGGAGGCACGGCGGGGTGCTGCAGGGAGGCACGGCGGGGTGCTGCAGGGAGGCACGGCGGGGTGCTGCAGGGAGGCACGGCGGGGTGCTGCAGCGAGTCACGGCGGGGTGCTGCAGGGAGGCACGGCGGGGTGCTGCAGGGAGGCACGGCGGGGTGCTGCAGGGAGGCACGGCGGGGTGCTGCAGCGAGGCACGGCGGGGTTCTGCAGCGAGGCACGGCGGGGTTCTGCAGCGAGGCACGGCGGGGTGCTGCAGGGAGGCACGGCGGGGTGCTGCAGGGAGGCACGGCGGGGTGCTGCAGGGAGGCACGGCGGGGTGCTGCAACGAGGCACGGCAGGGTGCTGCAGCGAGGCATGGCGGGGTTCTGCAGGGAGGCACGGCTGGGTGCTGCAGTGAGGCACGGCGGGGTGCTGCAGCGAGGCATGCTGGGTACTGAGTTCCGGCTCAGCAGCTCTGGGTGTGACCAGAGTTTACAATGAGAGCATTTATGAATGGAATTTAAGAGGATTTGCAGATTGCCGGCTCCACTTCTGACACATACATTATATAAATAAATACACGGCTGCAGCCGCTCCACCCGAAAAACTCAGCCCCAAGCCCAGGACATGGAGCTGTCCAGAAGGCTCAGGGTTCCCGGACAGAGCGACCCTCTGGATCCCATCCACTAAGGCCAGTAACTGGGTTATATACACAAGAGAGACCTGCACTGGCAGCTCAGGCCGCCCCCAGGGCCACACGAGGGCCCGGGCTCAGAGTCTCGTCCAGCCAGGTACATTGCCTGCAGTGAGTGACAGCCGGCAGAGCCCACCCTGCACCATCACTATGTCAGTAATGACAGGCAGCGTCACAGCAAGGTGCAGAACATGTTATAATACACCCTGCCCCGGCCTGGGCCATGGTAACCTCCACACTGCTCGCTGCAGAGGACGTGTGGTACTACAAATCCCAGCATGGTCAGGGTAGACCAGTCAAAGCTCTGAGGCACAACACAGAAAGGTCCCAGAAAGCTCTGCGGGAATCTCTGAATGAGTCTTACAGTGTAATATCATGCGCCAGCCCAACAGGGGTCCATTATAACCCTGGGTGCTCTGGGGGATGAGCAGGGTTACTTTGCATTTAGGCCATAAAGTTCCCCTTTGGTCTCCTCTGAGCAGAGCACCTTCTCCCACATGTTTGCTGTGTCCCCTATATGGCTTGTGGCCATGAACTGCAGACGCCACTTCTTATATTCTTGCCGCTCTTCCATATAGTTTGCCAGATTTGTGGAGTGCGCAGTGACTTCTAGTTGTCCTGTGGACAGATTCTCCCTGTACCTGAGGATTTCTCAATCCTCCTGAATCGCTCTGCCTGATCACATAATGACAGCTGCACAGTCCTCTCTATCTAGGACTACAGCAAGGAGACAACAGGAAGCTGAAGGGTCAGTGTTCAAGTGTGTATGAGCTCCTGTGACCATCTTACTACGGGTGAAGCTGAATAAAGGGGGGTCCCGGGGAGCAGTCTGTGTAAGAGAGAGGGGCACGGGGAGCAGACTGTGTAAGAGAGGGGCCCGGAGAGCAGACTGTGTAAGAGAGAGGAGCCCGGAGAGCAGTCTGTGTAAGAGAGAGGAGCACAGGGAGCAGACTGTGTAAGAGAGAGGGGCCTGGAGAGCAGTCTGTGTAAGAGAGAGGGGCCTGGAGAGCAGTCTGTGTAAGAGAGAGGGGCCTGGAGAGCAGTCTGTGTAAGAGAGAGGGGCACGGGGAGCAGACTGTGTAAGAGAGAGGGGCCTGGAGAGCAGTCTGTGTAAGAGAGAGGGGCACGGGGAGCAGACTGTGTAAGAGAGAGGCCTGGAGAGCAGTCTGTGTAAGAGAGAGGGGCATGGGGAGCAGACTGTGTAAGAGAGAGGGGCCTGGAGAGCAGTCTGTGTAAGAGAGAGGGGCCTGGAGAGCAGACTGTGTAAGAGAGAGGGACCCGGGGAGCAGTCTGTGTAAGAGAGAGGGGCACGGGGAGCAGACTGTGTAAGAGAGGGGCCTGGAGAGCAGTCTGTGTAAGAGAGAGGGGCACGGGGAGCAGACTGTGTAAGAGAGGGGCCTGGAGAGCAGTCTGTGTAAGAGAGAGGGGCATGGGGAGCAGACTGTGTAAGAGAGAGGGGCCTGGAGAGCAGTCTGTGTAAGAGAGAGGGGCATGGGGAGCAGACTGTGTAAGAGAGAGGGGCCTGGAGAGCAGTCTGTGTAAGAGAGAGGGGCCTGGAGAGCAGTCTGTGTAAGAGAGAGGGGCCTGGAGAGCAGTCTGTGTAAGAGAGAGGAGCACAGGGAGCAGACTGTGTAAGAGAGAGGGGCCTGGAGAGCAGTCTGTGTAAGAGAGAGGAGCACAGGGAGCAGACTGTGTAAGAGAGAGGGGCCTGGAGAGCAGTCTGTGTAAGAGAGAGGGGCATGGGGAGCAGACTGTGTAAGAGAGAGGGGCCTGGAGAGCAGTCTGTGTAAGAGAGAGGGGCCTGGAGAGCAGTCTGTGTAAGAGAGAGGAGCACAGGGAGCAGACTGTGTAAGAGAGAGGGGCCTGGAGAGCAGTCTGTGTAAGAGAGAGGGGCATGGGGAGCAGACTGTGTAAGAGAGAGGGGCCTGGAGAGCAGTCTGTGTAAGAGAGAGGGGCCTGGAGAGCAGTCTGTGTAAGAGAGAGGGGCCTGGAGAGCAGTCTGTGTAAGAGAGAGGGGCCTGGAGAGCAGTCTGTGTAAGAGAGAGGGGCCTGGAGAGCAGTCTGTGTAAGAGAGAGGGGCCTGGAGAGCAGTCTGTGTAAGAGAGAGGGGCCTGGAGAGCAGTCTGTGTAAGAGAGAGGGGCCTGGAGAGCAGTCTGTGTAAGAGAGAGGGGCCTGGAGAGCAGTCTGTGTAAGAGAGAGGGGCCTGGAGAGCAGTCTGTGTAAGAGAGAGGGGCCTGGAGAGCAGTCTGTGTAAGAGAGAGGGGCCTGGAGAGCAGTCTGTGTAAGAGAGAGGGGCCTGGAGAGCAGTCTGTGTAAGAGAGAGGGGCCTGGAGAGCAGTCTGTGTAAGAGAGAGGGGCCTGGAGAGCAGTCTGTGTAAGAGAGAGGGGCCTGGAGAGCAGTCTGTGTAAGAGAGAGGGGCACGGAGAGCAGTCTGTGTAAGAGAGAGGGGCACAGGGAGCAGACTGTGTAAGAGAGAGGAGCCCGGAGAGCAGACTGTGTAAGAGAGAGGAGCCCGGAGAGCAGACTGTGTAAGAGAGAGGAGCCCGGAGAGCAGACTGTGTAAGAGAGAGGAGCCCGGAGAGCAGACTGTGTAAGAGAGAGGAGCCCGGAGAGCAGACTGTGTAAGAGAGAGGAGCCCGGAGAGCAGACTGTGTAAGAGAGAGGAGCCCGGAGAGCAGACTGTGTAAGAGAGAGGAGCCCGGAGAGCAGACTGTGTAAGAGAGAGGAGCCCGGAGAGCAGACTGTGTAAGAGAGAGGAGCCCGGAGAGCAGACTGTGTAAGAGAGAGGAGCCCGGAGAGCAGACTGTGTAAGAGAGAGGGGCACGGGGAGCAGACTGTGTAAGAGAGAGGGGCACGGGGAGCAGACTGTGTAAGAGAGAGGGGCACGGGGAGCAGACTGTGTAAGAGAGAGGAGCCCGGGGAGCAGACTGTGTAAGAGAGAGGAGCCCGGACAGCAGTCTGTGTAAGAGAGAGGAGCCCGGACAGCAGTCTGTGTAAGAGAGAGGAGCCCGGACAGCAGTCTGTGTAAGAGAGAGGAGCCCGGACAGCAGTCTGTGTAAGAGAGAGGAGCCCGGACAGCAGTCTGTGTAAGAGAGAGGAGCCCGGACAGCAGTCTGTGTAAGAGAGAGGAGCCCGGACAGCAGTCTGTGTAAGAGAGAGGAGCCCGGACAGCAGTCTGTGTAAGAGAGAGGAGCCCGGACAGCAGTCTGTGTAAGAGAGAGGAGCCCGGACAGCAGTCTGTGTAAGAGAGAGGAGCCCGGACAGCAGTCTGTGTAAGAGAGAGGAGCCCGGACAGCAGTCTGTGTAAGAGAGAGGAGCCCGGACAGCAGTCTGTGTAAGAGAGAGGAGCCCGGACAGCAGTCTGTGTAAGAGAGAGGAGCCCGGACAGCAGTCTGTGTAAGAGAGAGGAGCCCGGACAGCAGTCTGTGTAAGAGAGAGGAGCCCGGAGAGCAGACTGTGTAAGAGAGAGGAGCCCGGAGAGCAGACTGTGTAAGAGAGAGGGGCACGGGGAGCAGACTGTGTAAGAGAGAGGGGCACGGGGAGCAGACTGTGTAAGAGAGAGGGGCACGGGGAGCAGACTGTGTAAGAGAGAGGGGCACGGGGAGCAGACTGTGTAAGAGAGAGGAGCCCGGGGAGCAGACTGTGTAAGAGAGAGGAGCCCGGGGAGCAGACTGTGTAAGAGAGAGGGGCCCGGAGAGCAGTCTGTGTAAGAGAGAGGGGCCCGGAGAGCAGTCTGTGTAAAAGAGAGGGGCCCGGAGAGCAGTCTGTGTAAGAGAGAGGGGCACGGGGAGCAGACTGTGTAAGAGAGAGGGGCACGGGGAGCAGTCTGTGTAAGAGAGAGGAGCCCGGGGGAGCAGTCTGTGTAAGAGAGAGGAGCCCGGGGAGCAGTCTGTGTAAGAGAGAGGAGCCCGGGGAGCAGTCTGTGTAAGAGAGAGGAGCCCGGACAGCAGTCTGTGTAAGAGAGAGGAGCCCGGACAGCAGTCTGTGTAAGAGAGAGGAGCCCGGACAGCAGTCTGTGTAAGAGAGAGGAGCCCGGACAGCAGTCTGTGTAAGAGAGAGGAGCCCGGACAGCAGTCTGTGTAAGAGAGAGGAGCCCGGACAGCAGTCTGTGTAAGAGAGAGGAGCCCGGACAGCAGTCTGTGTAAGAGAGAGGAGCCCGGACAGCAGTCTGTGTAAGAGAGAGGAGCCCGGACAGCAGTCTGTGTAAGAGAGAGGAGCCCGGACAGCAGTCTGTGTAAGAGAGAGGAGCCCGGACAGCAGTCTGTGTAAGAGAGAGGAGCCCGGACAGCAGTCTGTGTAAGAGAGAGGAGCCCGGACAGCAGTCTGTGTAAGAGAGAGGAGCCCGGACAGCAGTCTGTGTAAGAGAGAGGAGCCCGGACAGCAGTCTGTGTAAGAGAGAGGAGCCCGGGGAGCAGACTGTGTAAGAGAGAGGAGCCCGGGGAGCAGACTGTGTAAGAGAGAGGAGCCCGGAGAGCAGTCTGTGTAAGAGAGAGGGGCACGGGGAGCAGACTGTGTAAGAGAGAGGGGCACGGGGAGCAGACTGTGTAAGAGAGAGGGGCACGGGGAGCAGACTGTGTAAGAGAGAGGAGCCCGGAGAGCAGTCTGTGTAAGAGAGAGGGGCACGGGGAGCAGACTGTGTAAGAGAGAGGGGCACGGGGAGCAGACTGTGTAAGAGAGAGGGGCCCGGAGAGCAGTCTGTGTAAGAGAGAGGGGCATGGGGAGCAGACTGTGTAAGAGAGAGGGGCACGGGGAGCAGACTGTGTAAGAGAGAGGGGCACGGAGAGCAGACTGTGTAAGAGAGAGGGGCCCGGAGAGCAGTCTGTGTAAGAGAGAGCGGCATGGGGAGCAGACTGTGTGGACACATTCTAGTCTCAGTCTTTCTGCTACAGAGATAACATTCACTGGATCCTGAAAAGGTAAGTAACCCACTGGACACCAGGTAAGTAACATTAACCTTTTGCCGTTTGTTTGGATTTCTGAATTAAGAAGGAAGAGCCCAGGTCCCTAACTCTGGCTATACAGGCTAAGAGGTAGCACTGGTGTATCTGCCCTTCCAGCCATGGTAGATAAGTACAAGATGAACCTACAAAGTGTAAAGGAGCAGACAGGAAGTACAGTAGGGAACAGCGAGACCACCGCGCACCATACACAACATGAAGCCAAGAAGAAGCAAGTCTGAGAAAAACTGGGACAACACAAAGTCTGGACGGGGACACTGAATCTTGTAAAAGCTTCATGTTGGAGGCGATTAAAGACGACAACCAGTAGAAAAGCAGAATCAGACCAGTGAGAAGACCCAAACATGGCACCAACATCCTGGAGTAAGTGGAAGACGACAACTAGTCGAAAGATGAAATAATTTACTACTGAGAAGACCCAAAGACAAGACCAACATCCCTGAGGAGAGGAAAGACAAGAACTGGTAGAAAGCTGGAATCATGGATCACTGAGAAGACCCAAAACCAGGACCAACATCCTGGAGAAGATGGAAGATGACAACTAGTCGAAAGACTGAATCAACAACCAGTGAGAAGAACCAAACATGGGACCAACATCCTGGAGAAGATGGCAGATGAGAACTGGTAGAAAGATGGAACCATGAGAAGACCCAAAAACAGGACCAATATCCTGGGAGAAGCCATCACAGAACACAGCGATCTCCTATAGTCCACAAGGTCAGCTCACTGTACAGAAGGTCCACAAATTTAGAGGCCTCTTAACGTGCACAACGTAAGCTATAGAAAATCCACGGAAAGGGCCAAAATGTAACTGAAGCGCTGTGGATAAGATGGACAGGACACTGACCAAAGGAGACCATGAAGTGTGTGGAGATTCACAGCGGGGCAGTAAAGCAGATCTGAACAAGGAGCGTGTGGAGCGTGTGGCGGCTGCAGGGCGAGCGGGTCACCACAGCATGTACTGAGGGTCTATGGTGGTGAACCCTATGGAGGAGCAGAATGTGGCGCAGGCCGTGAGTTACATGTCCATGTTATCTCTAACGTGCTCCTCACTTGTGACTCTCTGCACCACCGCACTGCTGGATGTACTGTGGTCGCTGACAGATACCCCAGACCCCTCCCCCACTGTCACCAGCCCCACCGGTCCTGGTCCGGCCATATAATGAGGTCACTCACCGGAGAATGCCAGGAATGACGCCGGCTATTTGTAAAACCACATTTTTTTAATGAAAGAGCAGGAAAAATATTTATTGAATGAACGACCCCACCCCCCGGCCCAAGAAGACACCATGGAGATAGACCTGCAGAGAGCTGCATAACTAGTCCGAGCTCCAGCAAAGTCAGCCCTGAGGGTTGTAATAGCTCTCATAGCAGGTATAACAACTTTTACACAACTACAAGTCCCAGCACTAACTGAAACTCCCTGAAGACGAGAATCAATAACACTGACAGCCGCCATGTTGTATCAGTATTCATTCCCCTCGTCCAAGATGTCCATCTATTAATAACATCTACACATGAGAACTGCGAGTGCGAGGGAGGCGCCCCGAGTGCCAGTCACACCAACCTCCTAAACTGTGCGAGCCACCACATATGTACAAAGCCAGCAGAATAGTGAGTGCAGCTCTGGAGTATAATACAGGATAAGTAATGTAATGTATGTACACAGTGACTGCACCAGCAGAATAGTGAGCGCAGCTCTGGAGTACAATACAGGATAAGTAATGTAATGTATGTACACAGTGACTGCACCAGCAGAATAGTGAGCACAGCTCTGGAGTATAATACAGGATAAGTAATGTAATGTATGTACACAGTGACTGTACGAGCAGAATAGTGAGTGCAGCTCTGGAGTATAATACAGGATGTAACTCAGGATCAGTACAGGATAAGTAATGTAATGTATGTACACAGTGACTGTACCAGCAGAATAGTGAGCGCAGCTCTGGAGTATAATACAGGATGTAACTCAGGATCAGTACAGGATAAGTAATGTAATGTATGTACACAGTGACTGCACCAGCAGAATAGTGAGCGCAGCTCTGGTGTATAATACAGGATAAGTAATGTAATGTATGTACACAGTGACTGCACCAGCAGAATAGTGAGCGCAGCTCTGGAGTATAATACAGGATAAGTAATATAATGTATGTACATAGTGACTGCACCAGCAGAATAGTGAGCACAGCTCTGGAGTATAATACAGGATGTAACTCAGGATCAGTACAGGATAAGTAATGTAATGTATGTACACAGTGACTGTACCAGCAGAATAGTGAGCGCAGCTCTGGAGTATAATACAGGATGTAACTCAGGATCAGTACAGGATAAGTAATGTAATGTATGTACACAGTGACTGTACCAGCAGAATAGTGAGCGCAGCTCTGGAGTACAATACAGGATAAGTAATGTAATGTATGTACACAGTGACTGCACCAGCAGAATAGTGAGCGCAGCTCTGGAGTACAATACAGGATAAGTAATGTAATGTATGTACACAGTGACTGCACCAGCAGAATAGTGAGCGCAGCTCTGGAGTACAATACAGGATAAGTAATGTAATGTATGTACACAGTGACTGTACCAGCAGAATAGTGAGCGCAGCTCTGGAGTATAATACAGGATGTAACTCAGGATCAGTACAGGATAAGTAATGTAATGTATGTACACAGTGACTGTACCAGCAGAATAGTGAGTGCAGCTCTGGAGTATAATACAGGATGTAACTCAGGATCAGTACAGGATAAGTAATGTAATGTATGTACACAGTGACTGCACCAGCAGAATAGTGAGCGCAGCTCTGGAGTATAACACAGGATGTAACTCAGGATCAGTACAGGATAAGTAATGTAATGTATGTACACAGTGACTGTACCAGCAGAATAGTGAGCGCAGCTCTGGAGTATAATACAGGATAAGTAATGTAATGTATGTACACAGTGACTGTACCAGCAGAATAGTGAGCACAGCTCTGGAGTATAATACAGGATGTAACTCAGGATCAGTACAGGATAAGTAATGTAATGTATGTACACAGTGACTGCACCAGCAGAATAGTGAGCGCAGCTCTGGGATTACCTACATGTGATGGAATGATCCTGAGTGTCTGTCCGCAGCACCAGGTCACATGACAGAAACCGCGGCATCTTCATTCCTAGAAACCTAAATATTTGTTTACCAAAACAATCGCTTTCCATATCCAGGATGTGGCTTTGCACTTTACTCCAGAGCTTTATCAGCTGAATCACAAGAGAACCCCCGCCAGGTGCTGAGTCACCTACAGCACCCACTGCGGGGCCTGCAGGGCATGTGAAGTGCAGCAATACTCCAATCACATCCAGAGCTGCACTCACAAACCTGCTGTTAAATCAGGTTTTATACTCCAGTCGTATTCAGAGCTGCACTCACAAGTCCGCTGGTCTTCTGTTGTAGCAAAGTTTGAGTGCCTGGTGCTATAGACCAGGAAGACTGAGTGCAGGTTCGGGAGAATAGGAGATGATCTGTCTGCAGCTTTGGCTATAACTGGAGTATGAAGCATTCACAGAATTCTTAGTGCAGCTCTGCATGTGACTATGGTATAAGACATGATCTGACTCCCACACGGACCAGCCATAATATAATGCTCATTAACCCTATAAAGCACAGGCGTTATTTATCTTATACTCCTCCAGAGTAACATGATATGTTTTACTCCAATCACATCCAGAGCTGCAGTCACTATCCTGCTCTTACTTCATGTCCTATGCTCCAGTCACATCCGGAGCTGCAGTCACATCCAGAGCTGCAGTCACTGTCCTGCTCTTACTTCATGTCCTATGCTCCAGTCACATCCGGAGCTGCAGTCACATCCAGAGCTGCAGTCACTGTCCTGCTCTTACTTCATGTGCTATGCTCCAGTCACATCCAGAGCTGCAGTCACATCCAGAGCTGCAGTCACTATCCTGCTCTTACTTCATGTCCTATGCTCCAGTCACATCCAGAGCTGCAGTCACTATCCTGCTCTTACTTCATGTCCTATGCTGCAGTCACATCCAGAGCTGCAGTCACATCCAGAGCTGCAGTCACTATCCTGCTCTTACTTCATGTCCTATGCTCCAGTCACATCCAGAGCTGCAGTCACATCCAGAGCTGCAGTCACTATCCTGCTCTTACTTCATGTCCTATGCTGCAGTCACATCCAGAGCTGCAGTCACTATCCTGCTCTTACTTCATGTCCTATGCTGCAGTCACATCCAGAGCTGCAGTCACTATCCTGCTCTTACTTCATGTCCTATGCTCCAGTCACATCCAGAGCTGCAGTCACATCCGGAGCTGCAGTCACATCCAGAGCTGCAGTCACATCCAGAGCTGCAGTCACTATCCTGCTCTTACTTCATGTCCTATGCTGCAGTCACATCCAGAGCTGCAGTCACATCCAGAGCTGCAGTCACTATCCTGCTCTTACTTCATGTCCTATGCTCCAGTCACATCCAGAGCTGCAGTCACTATCCTGCTCTTACTTCATGTCCTATGCTCCAGTCACATCCAGAGCTGCAGTCACATCCGGAGCTGCAGTCACATCCAGAGCTGCAGTCACATCCAGAGCTGCAGTCACATCCAGAGCTGCAGTCACATCCAGAGCTGCAGTCACATCCAGAGCTGCAGTCACTATCCTGCTCTTACTTCATGTCCTATGCTCCAGTCACATCCAGAGCTGCAGTCACTATCCTGCTCTTACTTCATGTCCTATGCTCCAGTCACATCCAGAGCTGCAGTCACATCCAGAGCTGCAGTCACTATCCTGCTCTTACTTCATGTCCTATGCTGTAGTCACATCCAGAGCTGCAGTCACTATCCTGCTCTTACTTCATGTCCTATGCTGCAGTCACATCCAGAGCTGCAGTCACATCCAGAGCTGCAGTCACATCCAGAGCTGCAGTCACTATCCTGCTCTTACTTCATGTCCTATGCTCCAGTCACATCCAGAGCTGCAGTCACATCCAGAGCTGCAGTCACTATCCTGCTCTTACTTCATGTCCTATGCTCCAGTCACATCCAGAGCTGCAGTCACATCCAGAGCTGCAGTCACAGTTGTGCTACTACAGTGTCTTCTACACTATTCACATCCAAAGCTGTAGTCAATTCTGTAATATCAGACACCCGATGACAACGCTGCCCTGCCCAGGTTTATGACAGGACACAACATTAGCAATAAGACTGTCAGGGGTGTCAAGACTTTTGCAACAACCTACAACAATCACAATTCAATAAGATGTGCTGGGCCCTGCGTGAACCACTGCTCTCTGTTATCAGCCATTACCGGGCGCACACAGAGGAGGGGGTGCAATGCAGAAATCTGCACGCCCTGAATACATCCACAACAGGAAGCTTCTGGAACAATGGCGCTCTTCCTTTAAGGCTTCAGCAGCTGCTCCGGATTCTCTGTACCTGGAGGTCGCCGGGGGAACAATCATGGAGCGGACACATTCGTTATATGGAGGACTCAGCGCACTCGCCTACTTCCTGGCACTGGGGGGCGCCGCATACAAAAAGATGGGATACGTGAACCCCAACACGCCATGGAAGGAGGACCCCAGACTACTCCCCCCATCATGGTCAGGTGCATTGTGGGTAATATTTATTACAGTCTGGCTTATTCCTGGGGGGCCATACAATGTAGCACCTTCAAAGGCCGACACGTTGTATTATGAGACGACCCCTGCACCCTCCCCCCCGGGCTATCCGCTATTATCAGCCGTGTTACATAGGACTGCAGGTCACAGCACTCCCTGCACTTGTCACCCAGCTTTTCCAGGCCCCTGAATGGCCCCAGCCTCCTATATGACTATGCAGGGAGCCGTCCGGGGAGGCGGCAGGAATCTCACGTCCATATCCGGTGGCGTTTACACCCACGCCCAATAAACCGTCAGGCCAGAGGCGGCGGCAGGTGAAGGGGCAACCTCTGGGGCCCAGGGGTGACCGGACCCTCCACCATTACCCCCGCCAGCCCGCCCTCCCAGGGCCCCCCATATGTACCTGTATGGAGAGGCTCAGCGCCCTGCCGTGTCGAGTCCTCCGCACATGTGCTGCGTACCTGCCTCTACCTGTCCTCTCCACATACCTTCCTGACAACCTGCCTCTACCTGAGCGCGTCTCCCAGCAGTCATATGTAATTACCCCCGGCCTGTAACCCTTCACTGCTCGCTACACGCTCTACATGGGTGTGACCACAGAAAATGGGCGACGTATATAAACACCACCTATAAGCCACTTTACTGGTCACACCATATTTATGAAGGGTTAACACCGGCGCTACCAACATCAGGAGAGTACATACATGACAGAGAGCAGGAAGCCCCGTGTACATACATGACAGAGAGCAGGAAGCCCCGTGTACATACATGACAGAGAGCAGGCAGCCCCGTGTACATACATGACAGAGAGCAGGAAGCCCCGTGTACATACATGACAGAGCCAGAAACCCCGTGTACATACATGACAGAGAGCAGGAAGCCCCGTGTACATACATGACAGAGAGCCAGAAGCCCCGTGTACATACATGACAGAGCAGGCAGCCCCGTGTACATACATGACAGAGAGCAGGAAGCCCCGTGTACATACATGACAGAGAGCAGGAAGCCCCGTGTACATACATGACAGAGCAGGGAGCCCCGTGTACATACATGACAGAGAGCAGGAAGCCCCGTGTACATACATGACAGAGAGCAGGAAGCCCCGTGTACATACATGACAGAGCAGGGAGCCCCGTGTACATACATGACAGAGAGCAGGAAGCCCCGTGTACATACATGACAGAGAGCAGGAAGCCCCGTGTACATACATGACAGAGAGCCGGAAGCCCCGTGTACATACATGACAGAGAGCCAGAAGCCCCGTGTACATACATGACAGAGAGCAGGAAGCCCCGTGTACATACATGACAGAGAGCCAGAAGCCCCGTGTACATACATGACAGAGAGCAGGGAGCCCCATGTACATACATGACAGAGAGCAGGGAGCCCCGTGTACATACATGACAGAGAGCAGGCAGCCCCGTGTACATACATGACAGAGCAGGGAGCCCCGTGTACATACATGACAGAGAGCAGGAAGCCCCGTGTACATACATGACAGAGAGCAGGAAGCCCCGTGTACATACATGACAGAGCAGGGAGCCCCGTGTACATACATGACAGAGAGCAGGAAGCCCCGTGTACATACATGACAGAGAGCAGGAAGCCCCGTGTACATACATGACAGAGAGCAGGAAGCCCCGTGTACATACATGACAGAGAGCCAGAAGCCCCGTGTACATACATGACAGAGAGCCAGAAGCCCCGTGTACATACATGACAGAGAGCAGGAAGCCCCGTGTACATACATGACAGAGAGCCAGAAGCCCCGTGTACATACATGACAGAGAGCAGGGAGCCCCGTGTACATACATGACAGAGAGCAGGGAGCCCCGTGTACATACATGACAGAGAGCCAGAAGCCCCGTGTACATACATGACAGAGAGCAGGCAGCCCCGTGTACATACATGACAGAGAGCAGGCAGCCCCGTGTACATACATGACAGAGAGCAGGCAGCCCCGTGTACATACATGACAGAGAGCAGGAAGCCCCGTGTACATACATGACAGAGAGCAGGAAGCCCCGTGTACATACATGACAGAGCCAGAAACCCCGTGTACATACATGACAGAGAGCCAGAAACCCCGTGTACATACATGACAGAGAGCCAGAAACCCCGTGTACATACATGACAGAGAGCAGGAAGCCCCGTGTACATACATGACAGAGAGCAGGGAGCCCCGTGTACATACATGACAGAGAGCAGGGAGCCCCGTGTACATACATGATAGAGAGCCAGAAGCCCCGTGTACATACATGACAGAGAGCAGGGAGCCCCGTGTACATACATGACAGAGAGCAGGAAGCCCCGTGTACATACATGACAGAGAGCCGGGAGCCCCGTGTACATACATGACAGAGATCAGGGAGCCCCGTGTACATACATGACAGAGAGCCAGAAGCCCCGTGTACATACATGACAGAGAGCAGGCAGCCCCGTGTACATACATGACAGAGCAGGGAGCCCCATGTACATACATGACAGAGAGCAGGAAGCCCCGTGTACATACATGACAGAGAGCAGGAAGCCCCGTGTACATACATGACAGAGAGCAGGAAGCCCCGTGTACATACATGACAGAGCAGGAAGCCCCGTGTACATACATGACAGAGAGCAGGAAGCCCCGTGTACATACATGACAGAGAGCAGGAAGCCCCGTGTACATACATGACAGAGCCAGAAACCCCGTGTACATACATGACAGAGAGCCAGAAACCCCGTGTACATACATGACAGAGAGCAGGAAGCCCCGTGTACATACATGACAGAGAGCAGGGAGCCCCGTGTACATACATGACAGAGAGCAGGGAGCCCCGTGTACATACATGATAGAGAGCCAGAAGCCCCGTGTACATACATGACAGAGAGCAGGGAGCCCCGTGTACATACATGACAGAGAGCAGGAAGCCCCGTGTACATACATGACAGAGAGCCGGGAGCCCCGTGTACATACATGACAGAGATCAGGGAGCCCCGTGTACATACATGACAGAGAGCCAGAAGCCCCGTGTACATACATGACAGAGAACAGGCAGTCCCATGTACATACATGATAAGGTGCAGGCAGTCCCATGTACATACATGATAAGGAGCAGGCAGTCCCATGTACACACATGACGTAGAACAGGCAGTCCCATGTACATACATGATAAGGAGCAGGCAGCCCCGTGTACATACATGACAGAGAGCAGGCAGTCCCATGTACATACATGACAAGGAGCAGGAAGCCCCGTGTACATACATGACAAGGAGCAGGAAGCCCCGTGTACTTACATGACTTAGAACAGACAGTACTGTGTACATATATGACTGAAGAACATACAATAGACATATTCCCCAGTACAGACTAATTTTACAATAACACAACATGAGCCGTGTACAGAACATGTCACTGTCATACAGCAGATGACATGTAAACCCTCACATATATCTGGTGTTCGCTCCATGAACTGAGTTACCCGGATCCTCTCCGCAGCAGATGTGATGGCGACGCGTGAGACACGTCCCATTAGTGTACATGACACCTAGTGACTGATTAACCACAGGTAGTAAAACCCCCATCATCACCACGAGCGGCCACAGTCCATACATCCAGGAATCTCATAAACCTGCCCATATAGATCACATACAGCACAGTAATAGTCAAGTATAGCGCCCCCGCCTCTTCAGGACAGGTATTAGGAACCTACCGCAGACTGACCCCAGCAGCAAACAGAGGAGCACAGTGACTCCTGCACGTCCCCGTGTAACAGGAGGGGTGGCGGGGGCACAGCCATCCAAACCTTCTGTCCCCATGCCCTAGTCTCATGGACCACAGGCAGGTACAGACTCCATGTTGCCGACCACCGCGGTTGTATCATTCGAGCGTAGTGTCTGTGCAGGGGGTAGGACATCCTCGCTCCCTCCTCGGTGGCAGTGTACGGACTGGCAGTTCATAGGTGACTGGATACTAGTGTGACACACAGGGAGGGATCGGTCTGCTCGCCGCCATGTGTCACCTAATCCCCTCACTGGGACCAGACTCTCATTAAAAACTTCAATCGATTTGCTGTGGTGAGTACTCCGGCTTATGAAGACGACTAGAAGATACTGGAGGAGCAAAACCAGAGGGAACCAGACCTGACTGAGGAGCAAAATGTCTCACCAGATGGAATCAGTCCCAACTGAGGAGCTCCACAAGATGGAACCAGACCTGGCTGAGGAGCACTACGAGATGGAACCAGACCTGACTGAGGAGCACCACGAGATGGAATCAGGCCTGGCTGAGGAGCACCACGAGATGGAATCAGACCTGGCTGAGGAGCACTACGAGATGGAACCAGACCTGGCTGAGGAGCACCACGAGATGGAATCAGGCCTGGCTGAGGAGCACCACGAGATGGAATCAGGCCTGGCTGAGGAGCACCACGAGATGGAATCAGACCTGGCTGAGGAGCACTACGAGATGGAACCAGACCTGGCTGAGGAGCACCACGAGATGGAATCAGGCCTGGCTGAGGAGCACCACGAGATGGAATCAGGCCTGGCTGCGGAGCACCACAAGTGGAATCAGACCTGGCTGAGGAGCACCACGAGATGGAATCAGACCTGTCTGAGGAGCACCACGAGATGGAATCAGACCTGGCTGAGGAGCACCACGAGATGGAATCAGACCTGCCTGAGGAGCACCACGAGATGGAATCAGACCTGGCTGAGGAGCACTACGAGATGGAACCAGACCTGACTGAGGAGCACCACGAGATGGAATCAGGCCTGGCTGAGGAGCACTACGAGATGGAACCAGGCCTGACTGAGGAGCACCACGAGATGGAATCAGGCCTGGCTGAGGAGCACCACGAGATGGAATCAGACCTGCCTGAGGAGCACCACGAGATGGAATCAGACCTGGCTGAGGAGCACCATGAGATGGAATCAGACCTGCCTGAGGAGCACCACGAGATGGAATCAGACCTGGCTGAGGAGCACTACGAGATGGAACCAGACCTGACTGAGGAGCACCACGAGATGGAATCAGGCCTGGCTGAGGAGCACCACGAGATGGAATCAGACCTGCCTGAGGAGCACCACGAGTGGAATCAGACCTGGCTGAGGAGCACCACGAGATGGAATCAGACCTGGCTGAGGAGCACTACGAGATGGAACCAGACCTGACTGAGGAGCACCACGAGATGGAATCAGGCCTGGCTGAGGAGCACCACGAGATGGAATCAGACCTGGCTGAGGAGCACCACGAGATGGAATCAGACCTGGCTGAGGAGCACCACGAGATGGAATCAGACCTGGCTGAGGAGCACCACGAGATGGAATCAGACCTGGCTGAGGAGCAAAAAGTCTCAGAAGATAGAATCAAACCTGGTTGAGGACCAAATGTCTCATGAGATGGAATAGAACCTGAGTGAGGAGCAAAACATCTCACAACTTGGAATCAGACCTGAATAAGGAGCTCAACAAGATGGACTCAGACCTGATGGAGGAACAAACCATCTCATGAGCTGGAATCAAATCTGACTGAGGAGCGAAACGTCACATGAGATGGAATCAGACCCAACTGAGGAGATCCGCAAGATGGACTCAGACCTGATGGAGGAACAAACTATCTCAGACCCAACTGAGGAACTCCACAAGATGAAACCAGACATGAGGAGCAAAACATCTCACGAGATGGACTCAGAATTGACTGAGGAGCAAAACATCTCATAAGATGTAATGAGGCCTGACTGGGGAGCTCCACAAGATGGAATCAGACCTGATTAAGGAGAGGACAGTCTTACGAGATAGAATTAGACCTGACTGAGGAGCCAAACTTGGAAAATTTGAGGACACCAAGAAGCATCTCCAGTGTCAAGACCATGGTGGATAGATGGCATGGACATTTAACAATGAGGACTCAGAAGTAGTACTACTCCTATTATTGCTGCATTCAGCTGCAGGAGCAGAAATCCCACACTTCCCCCAACTGGCCCAGAGTGTCCTGAGTGTGGAGGAAACCGTAGAGAACACGAACCCTCCATACAGACCAGGGGTCTCTCCTGGGGCCCCGACAGCCTGTTTATACCCCTGACGGACCCCACTAGAGCGAAGGACCAGAGGTGGCACGGTCTATAGATCATAGGGCACATGTTAGGTTATACACAGAACAGCACCCCTAGTGGACAACGCTTGAGTAGCCAAATCCCATAGAACATGCAGGAAGGCTGCCATGTTGGTTGCTCAGGTAATACACAGAACAGCGCCTCTAATGGATAATGCTTGAGTAGCCACATCCCACAGAACATACAATAGCAGGGCGAGGTGATGATGAAGGACAGTGATGGGGCTGTGAGTAGTGAAGATCCCAGGGCCTGACTCATGAGAATCCCATGTCGGAGGCGCTGCGAGCCTCTGGCCTCATTCCTGCCGTACTCCATGTTCCCACCCAATTATTAGGCAAACTATGAAGAGTGACAGACTCATCCAGGTGACTAAGAGCTCACACGTCATGAGTCACATCACTGCAGGATCAGATCAGGAGTCACCTAATCCGCTTCAGGGAAAGCTGGATAACAATAGATGTGACGGCTGCTGTCACAAATCACACAGGGCATGTACGGCCAATATTGGTGGTCACCCAACTTTTCCAGAATCTGCCTGGTTATTCAGGAGCCCGAGAGGCTTGAGGGAGCTGCATTGGCACCTTAAGCACCCAGCTTTTCCAGAATCAGATCTATAGACTATACAATGGTTTTTTGCCATGGCAGGAGACATTCGTCAAGGTTGTCGGTGGCGGCGGCGGCCATGCTGCCCTCCTCTGGGCGGTGGTAATTCACCTCGTTTACAGTTCCTGGAGACTCTTATTAATAAAACTCCAGATACAGGTTCATCAGCCCCAACATGTTAGTGCGCCGCCCCAGAGGATGCTGGGAGTAAGAGATGTCATCATCATCATCAGCTACCACATCATCCCAGGAACACTCCCATCATCATCATCATCATGTCAAGAGAATGAGAGGCAGCATCCAGAGAAGACATTACTATGTATCAGCCTGTAGATAAGGGGCGGAGAGAGGACTATCTAAACTGGTACATTGTAACAAACCTGCAGCTGTGAGAAGTATTGGGTCTGGAGAGGATTATCTACACTGATACACTGTAACCAACCCGCAGCTGTGAGAAGTATTGGGTCTGGAGAGGATTATCTACACTGATACATTGTAACCAACCTGCAGCTGTGAGAAGTATTGGGTCTGGAGAGGGTTCCAGCCTGTAGTCCAGGGCAGGAGAGGATTATCTACACTGATACATTGTAACCAACCTGCAGCTGTGAGGAGTATTGGGTCTGGAGAGGATTATCTACACTGATACATTGTAACCAACCTGCAGCTGTGAGAAGTATTGGGTCTGGAGAGGATTATCTACACTGATACACTGTAACCAACCCGCAGCTGTGAGAAGTATTGGGTCTGGAGAGGATTATCTACACTGATACATTGTAACCAACCCGCAGCTGTGAGAAGTATTGGGTCTGGAGAGGATTCCAGCCTGTAGTCCAGGGCAGGAGAGGATTATCTACACTGATACATTGTAACCAACCTGCAGCTGTGAGGAGTATTGGGTCTGGAGAGGATTATCTACACTGATACATTGTAACCAACCTGCAGCTGTGAGGAGTATTGGGTCTGGAGAGGATTATCTACACTGATACACTGTAACCAACCCGCAGCTGTGAGAAGTATTGGGTCTGGAGAGGATTATCTACACTGATACATTGTAACCAACCCGCAGCTGTGAGAAGTATTGGGTCTGGAGAGGATTCCAGCCTGTAGTCCAGGGCAGGAGAGGATTATCTACACTGATACATTGTAACCAACCTGCAGCTGTGAGGAGTATTGGGTCTGGAGAGGATTATCTACACTGATACATTGTAACCAACCTGCAGCTGTGAGGAGTATTGGGTCTGGAGAGGATTATCTACACTGATACACTGTAACCAACCCGCAGCTGTGAGGAGTATTGGGTCTGGACAGGTCTCTGACAGCAGGCAGACCCTTGTCCTGATCCCGGACTGCGGCTGGCGTTGGCGGTTCTCCTCGCTCACGACTGACCTGTAAGCTGTCAGGTTAACCCCTCCCTGCCTGCAGAGCTGTATCCAGCTGTTGCCAGAGGGGTTTTCCGAGGAGTCTGACATCTGCTGACAACCGAGTCTGCCACTTCTGGTAACCGCCCTGTGTCTGTGCTCCTCAGCATCGCTCACAGCCTCACACCTGGCGCTGTACAATAAGCACTACAGGAGACCCTATGACAACACTCCCTGCCCTGGGCCTCATGGGAAACAATCAGAAGGAAGGATTCAGAAGAGTAGGAGAGAGGTGCTTGGTTGTCCTGAGGACCAGGACATGGAGTGTTGTCATAGCCCCTACATGCAGGGGTAACTCCTCCAGTTCTGCCCCGCCCCAGTTCCCATACATAAGGCCCACTGTGCGATCCCCTTAAAGGGTGGGGGTCAGCGCTCCGCCGAGGGTAAAGTCTCCATCAGGAATCGGATTTGGTCGAAATCTGGGCTGAGCCGCCCCCCTCCCCCTGCGCCCCACAATCCTCGCCCCCATTAATCTCCCCGGGTTTTTGGATTTTCGTTAGGTCAGCGATTTACTGCGATATAAAACCCCTGGAGCGCAGAACATGCAAATGACGATCCCAAACACTTAACCTCTTCCCTGCTGGCCGCGGAGCCTGCCAAAGACCGCACGGCGAAGAAATCCGTGTACACAGCCAGCTGGGTGAGGGGTTGGCGCGGGCAGGCATGGCAATATACACATGTACACAGCCAGTCCTGCTCACAGCTGTGGGGTTGTTACAATGTATCCAATTCAGACAATTCTCTGTGAGATGTACAAGCTGATACATTGTAACAAACCAGCAGAGAGATTGGTGCAGCTGCTGCTGATGTGTTCAGCTGACAGAGCATTGTCTAGACGATATATTGTAACAACCCCTCAGCTGTGAGCAGGGTTATAGATGGTAGTAATTGTGACAACGTATCCCCGAAGTTCGCTTGTAACTTTGCATTCGCCATTGTTCGTGCTATAACCGTATCTGATTATTAACCTATTAAGTATTGGCGGGATGAAGATGACGTTACATCTCAGGGGCCACGGGGCCCGCAGCAGCTCTATGGCGATGACATCACAACCCTCGGCAGTGCTGGGAATCCTCCAGCTCACGTTTCAGCACTTCGTGTGTTAATTACCGATAATTAGCGACATGATTGGAATGACATTGATGTCTCACCACATTCACCCTCAGTGATCCTGCATGATGGGGGTGGTAGTCACCCAGCTTTCCCACAGGAGCTGTGATGAGTGTACAGCACTCCAGGAGAATTACAACTCTCATCATGTTACAGGAAAATCTCAGTCAATGTGGGGACACAAAAATGGCGGCATCCAGACCAGAGCGTCGCAGGAGGGGACGGCGACCACACAACGAGAGCATCGCAGGAGGGGACAGCGACCACACAACCAGAGCGTCGCAGGAGGGGACAGCGGCCACACAACCAGAGCGTCGCAGGAGGGGACAGCGGCCACACAACCAGAGCGTCGCAGGAGGGGACGGCGACCACACAACGAGAGCATCGCAGGAGGGGACAGCGACCACACAACCAGAGCGTCGCAGGAGGGGACAGCGGCCACACAACCAGAGCGTCGCAGGAGGGGACAGCGGCCACACAACCAGAGCGTCGCAGGAGGGGACGGCGGCCACACAACGAGAGCGTCGCAGGAGGGGACGGCGACCACACAACGAGAGCATCGCAGGAGGGGACGGCGACCACACAACCAGAGCGTCGCAGGAGGGGACAGCGGCCACACAACCAGAGCGTCGCAGGAGGGGACGGCGACCACAAAACGAGAGCGTCGCAGGAGGGGACGGCGACCACACAACCAGAGCGTCGCAGGAGGGGACGGCGGCCACACAACCAGAGCGTCGCAGGAGGGGACGGCGACCACACAACCAGAGCGTCGCAGGAGGGGACGGCGGCCACACAACCAGAGCGTCGCAGGAGGGGACGGCGACCACAAAACGAGAGCGTCGCAGGAGGGGACGGCGGCCACACAACGAGAGCGTCGCAGGAGGGGACAGCGGCCACACAACCAGAGCGTCGCAGGAGGGGACGGCGGCCACACAACCAGAGCGTCGCAGGAGGGGACGGCGACCACAAAACGAGAGCGTCGCAGGAGGGGACGGCGGCCACACAACGAGAGCGTCGCAGGAGGGGACGGCGGCCACACAACGAGAGCGTCGCAGGAGGGGACGGCGACCACAAAACGAGAGCGTCGCAGGAGGGGACGGCGACCACAAAACGAGAGCGTCGCAGGAGGGGACGGCGGCCACACAACGAGAGCGTCGCAGGAGGGGACGGCGGCCACACAACGAGAGCGTCGCAGTAGGGGACAGCGACCACACAACCAGAGCGTCGCAGGAGGGGACGGCGACCACACAACGAGAGCATCGCAGGAGGGGACAGCGACCACACAACCAGAGCGTCGCAGGAGGGGACAGCGGCCACACAACCAGAGCGTCGCAGGAGGGGACGGCGACCACAAAACGAGAGCTTCGCAGGAGGGGACGGCGGCCACACAACGAGAGCGTCGCAGGAGGGGACGGCGGCCACACAACGAGAGCGTCGCAGGAGGGGACGGCGGCCACACAACGAGAGCGTCGCAGGAGGGGACAGCGACCACAAAACGAGAGCGTCGCAGGAGGGGACGGCGACCACAAAACGAGAGCGTCGCAGGAGGGGACGGCGGCCACACAACGAGAGCGTCGCAGGAGGGGACGGCGGCCACACAACGAGAGCGTCGCAGGAGGGGACGGCGGCATCCAGACGAGAGCGTCGCAGGAGGGGACGGCGACCACAAAACGAGAGCGTCGCAGGAGGGGACGGCGACCACAAAACGAGAGCGTCGCAGGAGGGGACGGCGGCATCCAGACCAGAGCATCGCAGGAGGGGACGGCGGCATCCAGACCAGAGCGTCGCAGGAGGGGACGGCGGCATCCAGACCAGAGCGTCGCAGGAGGGGACAGCGGCATCCAGACCAGAGCGTCGCAGGATGGGACGGCGGCATCCAGACCAGAGCGTCGCAGGAGGGGACGACGACCACACAACGAGAGCGTCGCAGGAGGGGACGGCGACCACACAACGAGAGCGTCACAGGAGGGGACGGCGACCACACAACGAGAGCGTCGCAGGAGAGGACGGCGGCATCCAGACCAGAGCGTCGCAGGAGGGGACGGCGACCACACAACGAGAGCGTCGCAGGAGGGGACGGCGACCACACAACGAGAGCGTCGCAGGAGGGGACGGCGACCACACAACGAGAGCGTCGCAGGAGGGGACGGCGGCATCCAGACCAGAGCGTTGCAGGAGGGGACGGCGGCATACAGACCAGAGCGTCGCAGGAGGGGACAGCGACCACACAACGAGAGCGTCGCAGGAGGGGACGGTGACCACAGAACGAGAGCGTCGCAGGAGGGGATGGCGGCATCCAGACCAGAGCGTCGCAGGAGGGGACGGCGACCACACAATGAGAGAGTCACAGGAGGGGACGGCGACCACACAACGAGAGCGTCACAGGAGGGGACGGCGGCATCCAGACCAGAGCGTCGCAGGAGGGGACGGCAGCATCCAGACCAGAGCGTCGCAGGAGGGGACGGCGGCCACACAACAAGAGCATCGCAGGAGGGGACGGCGGCATCCAGACCAGAGCGTCGCAGGAGGGGACGGCGGCATCCAGACCAGAGCGTCGCAGGAGGGGACGGCGGCATCCAGACCAGAGCGTCGCAGGAGGGGACGGCGGCATCCAGACCAGAGCGTCGCAGGAGGGGACGGCGACCACACAACGAGAGCGTCGCAGGAGGGGACGGCGACCACACAACGAGAGCGTCGCAGGAGGGGACGGCGGCATCCAGACCAGAGCGTCGCAGGAGGGGACGGCGGCATCCAGACCAGAGCGTCGCAGGAGGGGACGGCGACCACACAACGAGAGCGTCGCAGGAGGGGACGGCGACCACACAACGAGAGCGTCGCAGGAGGGGACGGCGGCATCCAGACCAGAGCGTCGCAGGAGGGGACGGCGACCACAGAACGAGAGCATCGCAGGAGGGGACGGCGACCACACAATGAGAGAGTCACAGGAGGGGACGGCGGCATCCAGACCAGAGCGTCGCAGGAGGGGACGGCGGCATCCTGACCAAAGTGTCGCAGGAGGGGACGGCGGCATCCAGACCAAAGCGTCGCAGGAGGGGACGGCGGCATCCAGACCAAAGCGTTGCAGGAGGGGACGGCGACCACACAACGAGAGCGTCGCAGGAGGGGATGGCAGCATCCAGACCAGAGCGTCGCAGGAGGGGACGGCGGCATCCAGACGAGAGCGTCGCAGGAGGGGATGGCAGCATCCAGACCAGAGCATCGCAGGAGGGGACGGCGACCACAAAACGAGAGCGTCGCAGGAGGGGACGGCGACCACACAATGAGAGCGTCGCAGGAGGGGACGGCGGCATCCAGACCAGAGCGTCGCAGGAGGGGACGGCGGCATCCAGACCAGAGCGTCGCAGGAGGGGACGGCGGCATCCAGACCAAAGCGTCGCAGGAGGGGACGGCGACCACACAACGAGAGTGTCGCAGAAGGGGATGGCGACCACACAACGAGAGCGTCACAGGAGGGGACGGCGACCACACAACGAGAGCGTCGCAGGAGGGGACGGCAGCATCCAGACCAGAGCGTCGCAGGAGGGGACGGCGACCACACAACAAGAGCGTCACAGGAGGGGACGGCAGCATCCAGACCAGAGCGTCGCAGGAGGGGACAGCGGCATCCAGACCAGAGCGTCGCAGGAGGGGACGGCGGCATCCAGACCAGAGCGTCGCAGGAGGGGACGACGACCACACGAGAGCGTCGCAGGAGGGGACGGCGACCACACAACGAGAGCGTCACAGGAGGGGACGGCGACCACACAACGAGAGCGTCGCAGGAGAGGACGGCGGCATCCAGACCAGAGCGTCGCAGGAGGGGACGGCGACCACACAACGAGAGCGTCGCAGGAGGGGACGGCGACCACACAACGAGAGCGTCGCAGGAGGGGACGGCGACCACACAACGAGAGCGTCGCAGGAGGGGACGGCGGCATCCAGACCAGAGCGTTGCAGGAGGGGACGGCGGCATCCAGACCAGAGCGTCGCAGGAGGGGACGGTGACCACAGAACGAGAGCGTCGCAGGAGGGGATGGCGGCATCCAGACCAGAGCGTCGCAGGAGGGGACGGCGACCACACAATGAGAGAGTCACAGGAGGGGACGGCGACCACACAACGAGAGCGTCACAGGAGGGGACGGCGGCATCCAGACCAGAGCGTCGCAGGAGGGGACGGCAGCATCCAGACCAGAGCGTCGCAGGAGGGGACGGCGGCATCCAGACCAGAGCGTCGCAGGAGGGGACGGCGGCCACACAACAAGAGCATCGCAGGAGGGGACGGCGGCATCCAGACCAGAGCGTCGCAGGAGGGGACGGCGGCATCCAGACCAGAGCGTCGCAGGAGGGGACGGCGGCATCCAGACCAGAGCGTCGCAGGAGGGGACGGCGGCATCCAGACCAGAGCGTCGCAGGAGGGGACGGCGACCACACAACGAGAGCGTCGCAGGAGGGGACGGCGACCACACAACGAGAGCGTCGCAGGAGGGGACGGCGGCATCCAGACCAGAGCGTCGCAGGAGGGGACGGCGACCACACAACGAGAGCGTCGCAGGAGGGGACGGCGACCACACAACGAGAGCGTCGCAGGAGGGGACGGCGGCATCCAGACCAGAGCGTCGCAGGAGGAGACGGCGACCACACAACGAGAGCATCGCAGGAGGGGACGGCGACCACACAATGAGAGAGTCACAGGAGGGGACGGCGGCATCCAGACCAGAGCGTCGCAGGAGGGGACGGCGGCATCCTGACCAAAGTGTCGCAGGAGGGGACGGCGGCATCCAGACCAAAGCGTCGCAGGAGGGGACGGCGGCATCCAGACCAAAGCGTTGCAGGAGGGGACGGCGACCACACAACGAGAGCGTCGCAGGAGGGGATGGCAGCATCCAGACCAGAGCGTCGCAGGAGGGGACGGCGGCATCCAGACCAGAGCGTCGCAGGAGGGGATGGCAGCATCCAGACCAGAGCATCGCAGGAGGGGACGGCGACCACAAAACGAGAGCGTCGCAGGAGGGGACGGCGACCACACAACGAGAGCGTCGCAGGAGGGGACGGCGGCATCCAGACCAGAGCGTCGCAGGAGGGGACGGCGGCATCCAGACCAGAGCGTCGCAGGAGGGGACGGCGGCATCCAGACCAGAGCGTCGCAGGAGGGGACGGCGGCATCCAGACCAGAGCGTCGCAGGAGGGGACGGCAGCATCCAGACCAGAGCGTCGCAGGAGGGGACGGCGGCATCCAGACCAGAGCGTCGCAGGAGGGGACGGCGGCATCCAGACCAGAGCGTCGCAGGAGGGGACGGCGACCACACAACGAGAGCATCGCAGGAGGGGACGACGACCACACAATGAGAGCGTCGCAGGAGGGGACGGCGACCACACAATGAGAGCGTCGCAGGAGGGGACGGCGACCACACAACGAGTGTCGCAGGAGGGGACGGCGGCATCCAGACCAGAGCGTCGCAGGAGGGGACGGCGGCATACAGACCAGAGCGTCGCAGGAGGGGACGGCGACCACACAAAGAGAGCGTCGCAGGAGGGGACGGCGACCACACAACGAGAGCGTCGCAGGAGGGGACGGCGACCACACAACGAGAGCGTCGCAGGAGGGGACAGCGACCACACAACGAGAGCGTCGCAGGAGGGGACGGCGACCACACAACGAGAGCGTCGCAGGAGGGGACGGCGACCACACAACAAGAGTGTTGCAGGAGGGGACGGCGACCACACAACAAGAGTGTTGCAGGAGGGGACGGCGACCACACGACCAGAGCGGCGCAGGAGGGGACGGCGGCCGCCAGACGGCAGAAAATGAACAATAAAAGTCAATAAAGAAGAACTTTGTAACATTGAGAAATGGAAAGTTCCAGAAAAATTTCGAAGGACGATTACCCCACACAGAACTGATATGGCGGCAACAGCTGGCGGGGGAGGGCATCACTCAGCTTTCCACACATCCTGAATGCTATATAAAGCCTATCTGGCTGTGGATGTGTCAGTGTACACAGCTGTTCTGTCATTATATTCATTATATTTCGAGGATAGGTCACGATGTTCAGGCAGCGGAGTCACCAGATGTGAGTCGTGTTATATAACCGAGCGCCGTGATAATATCCACAGGCAAAACGCCAAGCCCTCCGCGGACTCCGCATAAAACACCGGCTATATCTGTCACCAGTCATAAAGCGAGCGGCGGCCAGAAATAACCGCACTAATAAACAATGGAAACTCCGACATTAACCCTAAAATATCCAGAACACAACGCTGGCCACCTGTGGCAGGTGTGGAACTACAAATCACAGCATGACCAGATCTCTGGGAGCGCTGCAGAGGAGGCTGAACCCGGAGGGGGCCACCAGGAGCGCAGACCCCCCCCCCCAAATATACAATCTATTGTCCTGGGATTAACAGCTGAGACTGGGGGAGGGGGCAGGAGGCCGGGGCCCCCTATATACACATAGACATACGGGGTACTCTAAGGTTTGGTCATTTCCATATTCCCAGCAGGAGGGCCAGACAAGGAAAACCCCGAAAAGTTCCCATGGACGCCTGTGACAATACTCAAGTGTTAAAGGCACAGCTAGAGACTATACAGGTCCGCCCAGCCTGATGTCCAGGGGCAGAGGACAGGAGGGGCCCTCTAGTCACCCCAACCACTCTTCTCCCCCTGATATAACCTACGGACTGTGTGAATAGCGGCCAAGAAGATCACAGCTAGGTGACAAATGAAGGAGCCCAAACAAAGAGGCCTTAAAGGGCCCGTCCGGCACTCTCTAAGTAACAGCTTTCCAAACATTTGCATTTCTCCCCGTTGCCAGGACCTCTGCTTGTTGTCAGTGACTAGGCCTAGATGACTGTATCCGGCTTAGTCTGGACTTCACCTGCCCCGACACACTGTAACAGACTAGCTTTACCTCCTACAGGATTGTCCGTACAGATACTTCAGACAGCTGAGAGTTTGTTACAATGTCTTAGATCAGGGTCTATGAGGTTTCCATTCACTGACAGCAAGTAGAGAAGAGTATGAAGGAGCCTATCAGAAAGTCCTAGAAGATGTCCTTGTAACCGTGAAGATGACACAGACCCCGCCATGTTTATTCCCCCAATGTATATATGACCTGGCGGGCCCTGTAACCGCAGAGCTGACACCTGACCCGTCTGATACACTGTAACAAACCATCAGCCTGGAGTTCTATGAACTCAGTCCACATGAGGCAAGGGAGACCCAATACCAGCCAGATACCACAAAGAACTGCCCCATCACTGATCCCACCCCATGAAACTGCCCCAACATTATACTCTACACCTCATTACGTGGCCCCAACATTATACCCTACACCCCATTACATGGCCCCAACATTATACTCTACACCCCATTACGTGGCCCCAACATTATACCCTACACCCCATTACGTGACCCCAACATTATACCCTACACCCCATTACGTGGCCCCAACATTATACCCTACACCCCATTACGTGGCCCCAACATTATACCCTACACCCCATTACGTGGCCCCAACATTATACCCTACACCCCATTACGTGGCCCCAACATTATACCCTACACCCCACTACGTGGCCCCAACATTATACCCTACACCCCATTACATGGCCCCAACATTATACCCTACACCCCATTACATGGCCCCAACATTATACTCTACGCCCCATTACATGGCCTAGCCCCAACATTATACTCTACACCCCATTACGTGGCCCCAACATTATACCCTACACCCCATTACGTGGCCCCAACATTATACCCTACACCCCATTACGTGGCCCCAACATTATACCCTACACCCCATTACGTGGCCCCAACATTATACTCTACACCCCATTACGTGGCCCCAACATTATACCCTACACCCCATTACGTGGCCCCAACATTATACCCTACACCCCATTACGTGGCCCCAACATTATACCCTACACCCCATTACGTGGCCCCAACATTATGCCCTACACCCCATTACGTGGCCCCAACATTATACCCTACACCCCATTACGTGGCCCCAACATTATACTCTACGCCCCATTACATGGCCTAGCCCCAACATTATACTCTACACCTCATTACATGGCCCCAACATTATACTCTACACCCCATTACGTGGCCCCAACATTATACCCTACACCTCATTACATGGCCCCAACATTATACTCTATGCCCCATTACGTGGCCCCAACATTATACCCTACACCTCATTACATGGCCCCAACATTATACTCTACGCCCCATTACGTGGCTCCAACATTATACTCTACGCCCCATTACGTGGCCCCAACATTATACTCTACGCCCCATTACGTGGCCCCAACATTATACTCTACGCCCCATTACGTGGCCCCAACATTATACTCTACGCCCCATTACGTGGCCCCAACATTATACTCTACGCCCCATTACGTGGCCCCAACATTATACTCTACGCCCCATTACGTGGCCCCAACATTATACTCTACGCCCCATTACGTGGCCCCAACATTATACCCTACGCCCCATTACGTGGCCCCAACATTATACTCTACGCCCCATTACGTGGCCCCAACATTGTACTCTACGCCCCATTACGTGTCCCCAACATTATACTCTACGCCCCATTACGTGGCCCCAACATTATACTCTACGCCCCATTAGATAGCCCCAACATTATACCCTACACCCCATTACATGGCCCCAACATTATACTCTACGCCCCATTAGACAGCCCCAACATTATACCCTACACCCCATTACATGGCCCCAACATTATACCCTACACCCCATTACATGGCCCCAACATTATACCCTACGCCCCATTACATGGCCCCAACATTATACTCTACACCCCATTACATGGCCCCAACATTATACTCTACGCCCCATTACATGGCCCCAACATTATACTCTACACCCCATTACATGGCCCCAACATTATACCCTACACCCCATTACATGGCCCCAACATTATACTCTACGCCCCATTACGTGTCCCCAACATTATACTCTACGCCCCATTACGTGTCCCCAACATTATACTCTACGCCCCATTACGTGTCCCCAACATTATACTCTACGCCCCATTACGTGTCCCCAACATTATACTCTACGCCCCATTACATGGCCCCAACATTATACTCTACGCCCCATTTCATGGCCCCAACATTATACTCTACGCCCCATTTCATGGCCCCAACATTATACCCTACACCCCATTACATGGCCCAACATTATACTCTACACCCCATTACGTGGCCCCAACATTATACTGTATACTGCCCCTTATACAGTATATACTCCTCTCACCAGATACTGCTGAGGATTCTTCTAAAGATGGAAGTCACTGGGGATCTGTCAGGATTTCCTGCAGCTGAGGATATACAGCGCTGGTGTCGCACACTCCATGCTTGTGAAATGTTTCTCCAGCCCACTATATATTGTATAGATGTCGCCGCAGACACTTCAGCTGTTGCATCAAATGGGATTTTCTTATTTCTTACATCCAGGATATATAAGAAGAGTATCTTGTCACATCGCAACGCCTTCTGTGCCTCACTATCTCTACTACACAGACCAAGCCAGAAGAAGGTCACAAGTGGACCGAAACGTTGCTCTAGATTAGTGATCTGAACTTATAACAGATTTTTTACTTATTACCCGGCGGTGCGATGTGAGGATGTGACAAGATACTCTTCTTATATATCCTGGATGTAAGAAAGAAGAAAATATGCAACAACATTTATACAATATAACAGCAGTGTACAGAGCGGAGTAGACAGCCATGTAGTGTATATAGGAGTGTACAGAGCGGAGTAGACAGCCATGTAGTGTATATAACAGCAGTGTACACAGCGGAGTAGACAGCCATGTAGTGTATATAGGAGTGTACAGAGCGGAGTAGACAGTCATGTAGTGTATATAGGAGTGTACAGAGCAGAGTAGACAGCCATGTAGTGTATATAGGAGTGTACAGAGCAGAGTAGACAGCCATGTAGTGTATATAACAGCAGTGTACAGAGCGGAGTAGACAGCCATGTAGTGTATATAGGAGTGTACAGAGCGGAGTAGACAGTCATGTAGTGTATATAGGAGTGTACAGAGCGGAGTAGACAGCCATGTAGTGTATATAACAGCAGTGTACAGAGCGGAGTAGACAGCCATGTAGTGTATATAGGAGTGTACAGAGCGGAGTAGACAGCCATGTAGTGTATATAGGAGTGTACAGAGCGGAGTAGACAGCCATGTAGTGTATATAGGAGTGTACAGAGCGGAGTAGACAGCCATGTAGTGTATATAGGAGTGTACAGAGCGGAGTAGACAGCCATGTAGTGTATATAGGAGTGTACAGAGCAGAGTAGACAGCCATGTAGTGTATATAGGAGTGTACAGAGCGGAGTAGACAGTCATGTAGTGTATATAGGAGTGTACAGAGCGGAGTAGACAGCCATGTAGTGTATATAGGAGTGTACAGAGCAGAGTAGACAGTCATGTAGTGTATATAGGAGTGTACAGAGCGGAGTAGACAGCCATGTAGTGTATATAGGAGTGTACAGAGCGGAGTAGACAGTCATGTAGTGTATACAGGAGTGTACAGAGCGGAGTAGACAGCCATGTAGTGTATACAGGAGTGTACAGAGCGGAGTAGACAGCCATGTAGTGTATACAGGAGTGTACAGAGCGGAGTAGACAGCCATGTAGTGTATATAACAGTGTACAGAGCGGAGTAGACAGCCATGTAGTGTATATAGGAGTGTACAGAGCGGAGTAGACAGCCATGTAGTGTATATAGGAGTGTACAGAGCGGAGTAGACAGCCATGTAGTGTATATAGGAGTGTACAGAGCGGAGTAGACAGCCATGTAGTGTATATAGGAGTGTACAGAGCGGAGTAGACAGCCATGTAGTGTATATAGGAGTGTACAGAGCGGAGTAGACAGCCATGTAGTGTATATAGGAGTGTACAGAGCGGAGTAGACAGCCATGTAGTGTATATAGGAGTGTACAGAGCGGAGTAGACAGCCATGTAGTGTATATAGGAGTGTACAGAGCGGAGTAGACAGCCATGTAGTGTATATAGGAGTGTACAGAGCGGAGTAGACAGCCATGTAGTGTATATAGGAGTGTACAGAGCGGAGTAGACAGTCATATAGTGTATATAACAGCAGTGTAGATGTGGCCCCGGGCCCCTGAGCCTCTTACCTGGGCTGTCTCTTCTTTTCTCACTTTCCGTCTCTTTTTCCTCCAGGAAGAGAAACCCGGAGAGAGAGAGACAAAAGAGGCGGGGCCGGGGGCGGGGCCTGAGAGACATTCCTGAACCCGCCCCTCCTCCCACCTCGCCCTCTGCTCGGGAGCTGACAGCACAGCCTGTGTGCAACCAGCAATACCTCCCCCTCACACCTGTGTGCAACCAGCAATACCTCCCCCTCACACCTGTGTGCAACCAGCAATACCTACCACTCATACCTGTGTGCAACCAGCAATACCACCCCTCACACCTGTGCAACCAGCAATACCTCCCCCTCACACCTGTGTGCAACCAGCAATACCTACCACTCACACCTGTGTGCAACCAGCAATACCACCCCCTCACACCTGTGCAACCAGCAATACCTCACCCTCACACCTGTGTGCAACCGGCAATACCTCACCCTCACACCTGTGTGCAACAGGCAATACCTCCCCCTCACACCTGTGTGCAACCGGCAATACCACCCCCTCATACCTGTGTGCAACCGGCAATACCTCCCCCTCACACCTGTGTGCAACCGGCAATACCTCCCCCTCACACCTGTGTGCAACCGGCAATACCTCCCCCTCACACCTGTGTGCAACCGGCAATACCTCCCCCTCACACCTGTGTGCAACCGGCAATACCTCCCCCCTCACCTGTGTGCAACAAGCAATACCTCCCCCTCACACCTGTGTGCAACCGGCAATACCTCCCCCTCACACCTGTGTGCAACCGGCAATACCTCCCCCTCACACCTGTGTGCAACCGGAAATACCACCCCCTCACACCTGTGTGCAACCGGCAATACCTCCCCCTCACACCTGTGTGCAACCGGCAATACCTCCCCCTCACACCTGTGTGCAACCGGCAATACCTTCCCCTCACACCTGTGTGCAACCGGCAATACCTCCCCCTCACACCTGTGTGCAACCGGCAATACCTCCCCCTCACACCTGTGTGCAACCGGCAATACCTCCCCCTCACACCTGTGTGCAACCGGCAATACCTCCCCCTCACACCTGTGTGCAACCGGCAATACCTCCCCCTCACACCTGTGTGCAACAAGCAATACCTCCCCCTCACACCTGTGTGCAACCGGCAATACCTCCCCCCTCACACCTGTGTGCAACCGGAAATACCACCCCCTCACACCTGTGTGCAACCGGCAATACCTCCCCCTCACACCTGTGTGCAACCGGCAATACCTCCCCCTCACACCTGTGTGCAACCGGCAATACCTCCCCCTCACACCTGTGTGCAACCGGCAATACCTCCCCCTCACACCTGTGTGCAACCGGCAATACCTCCCCCTCACACCTGTGTGCAACCGGCAATACCTCCCCCCACACCTGTGTGCAACCGGCAATACCTCCCCCTCATACCTGTGCAACCGGCAATACCTCCCCCTCATACCTGTGTGCAACCGGCAATACCTTCCCCTCACACCTGTGTGCAACCAGCAATACCACCCCCTCATACCTGTGTGCAACCAGCAATACCACCCCCTCATACCTGTGCAATCAGCAATACCTCCCCCTCACACCTGTGTGCAACCAGCAATACCTCCCCCTCACACCTGTGTGCAACCAGCAATACCTCCCCCTCACACCTGTGTGCAACCGGCAATACCTCCCCCTCATACCTGAGCAACCGGCAATACCTCCCCCTCATACCTGTGTGCAACCGGCAATACCACCCCCTCACACCTGTGTGCAACCAGCAATACCACCCCCTCATACCTGTGTGCAACCAGCAATACCACCCCCTCATACCTGTGCAATCAGCAATACCTCACCCTCACACCTGTGTGCAACCGGCAATGTCTCCCCCTCTTACCTGTGTGCAACCGGCAATACCTCCCCCTCATACCTGTGTGCAATCGGCAATACCTCCCCCTCATACCTGTGTGCAACCGGCAATACCTCCCCCTTATACCTGTGTGCAACTGGCAATACCTCCCCCTTATACCTGTGTGCAACCGGCAATACCTTCCCCTCACACCTGTGTAACCAACAATACCTTCCCCTCATACCTGTGTAACCAACAATACATCCCCCTCATACCTGTGTGCAACCAGCAATACCTCCCCCTCATACCTGTGTGCAACCAGTAATACTTCCCCCCGCATACCTGTGTAACCAACAATACCTTCCTCTCATACCTGTGTAACCAGCAATACATCCCCCTCATACCTGTGTGCAACCAGCAATACCTTCCCTACTTACCAGCACATAGCAAGCAATCAGCACATAGTAACCAATCAGTGCATAACAACCATTACCAGCACATAGCAACCAATCAGTGCATAACAACCATTACCAGCACATAGCAACCAATCTCAGCAGATACCAACTAATCCCAGCACATAACAACCAATCGCCAAAGTATAGCAAATAATCTCTGCATATAACAACCAATCACAGAGCACTAAAACAGTTTAGCTTTTAGACCATTTTAATAAATCAGCCCTTGACCAGTCTTCAGAACATGTCTGACAGCAGGGAGGTGTCCAGTGGGCCTCACAAATATGGGCAGTTCCAGGTGACTCAGGGGCTGGTCTTAAAGGCCATGTCCAGTTTTGCACGCAAAATGTATTTACACGTAAAATAAATCAAACATGGCAGCTGAACAAGAAGTGGTTCTGTGTCTGCAGCTCCTGTCAGGCCTCTGGGTCTCCATGGTAACAGACAGCAGTATATAAGTAGTCAGTGTAATGTTATTTCCTTCCACAAGCAGAGGACAGATGGATGGCGGAGCCGCTGCAGGATCAGACTACTTTGGTTTTGTTTGCTGTCTGTTACCATGGAGACCCATCGCTCTGCAGAGGAGTTGTATACAGAAATATGTGCGGGAGCATCATTTCTCATTTAACATATGTAAAAAAAATTAGGAAAATTTGGCTATGAAGATGAACAGAACTGATACACTGCAACGACCCTGCAGTACCCGGGCCTATGGTTTAGAGACTCTGCTGTGCCTGGTCTCTGCGTTTCTGCTGCTTCGTTGCAGTGAAAATCATCTGGCCTCGGCCCAGAGAAACGCCAAGAATCCGGGCAGGATATATAAATAACCAATGTCCTTACATGGAAGAGTCCGCAGGAGACAGGCGCAGCACTACAACCCCCAGCATCCGCCCCATAGAAGCTACAGATACAGATCCCTGGTGTCAGCCATGTCAGGAGAGGAGAGGCCGACTGTAGGACAGGTGACTACAATCTATTACTATCTGTTATCCGCCATGTCAGGAGGGGAGAGGCCGACTGTAGGACAGGGAAATACAATCTATTACTATCTGTTATCAGCCATGTCAGGAGGGGAGAGGCCGACTGTAGGACAGGGGAATACAATCTATTACTATCTGTTATCAGCCATGTCAGGAGAGGAGAGGCCGACTGTAGGACAGGGGAATACAATCTATTACTATCTGTTATCAGCCATGTCAGGAGAGGCCGACTGTAGGACAGGGGAATACAATCTATTACTATCTGTTATCAGCCATGTCAGGAGGGGAGAGGCCGACTGTAGGACAGGTGACTACAATCTATTACTATCTGTTATCAGCCATGTCAGGAGGGGAGAGGCCGACTGTAGGACAGGTGAGTACAATCTATTACTATCTGTTATCAGCCATGTCAGCAGAGGCCGACTGTAGGACAGGGGAATACAATCTATTACTATCTGTTATCAGCCATGTCAGGAGGAGAGAGGCCGACTGTAGGACAGGGGAATACAATCTATTACTATCTGTTATCAGCCATGTCAGGAGGGGAGAGGCCGACTGTAGGACAGGGGAATACAGTCTATTACTATCTGTTATCAGCCACGTCAGGAGAGGAGAGGCCGACTGTAGGACAGGGGAATACAATCTATTACTATCTGTTATCAGCCATGTCAGGAGGGGAGAGGCCAACTGTAGGACAGGTGACTACAATCTATTACTATCTGTTATCAGCCACGTCAGGAGAGGAGAGGCCAACTGTAGGACAGGTGACTACAATCTATTACTATCTGTTATCAGCCATGTCAGGAGAGGAGAGGCCGACTGTAGGACAGGGGAATACAATCTATTACTATCTGTTATCAGCCATGTCAGGAGGGGAGAGGCCAACTGTAGGACAGGTGACTACAATCTATTACTATCTGTTATCAGCCACGTCAGGAGGGGAGAGGCCGACTGTAGGACAGGTGACTACAATCTATTACTATCTGTTATCAGCCATGTCAGGAGGGGAGAGGCCGACTGTAGGACAGGGGAATACAAGGAGAGGCCGACTGTAGGACAGGGGAATACAATCTATTACTATCTGTTATCAGCCACGTCAGGAGAGGAGAGGCCGACTGTAGGACAGGGGAATACAATCTATTACTATCTGTTATCAGCCATGTCAGGAGGGGAGAGGCCAACTGTAGGACAGGTGACTACAATCTATTACTATCTGTTATCAGCCACGTCAGGAGAGGAGAGGCCAACTGTAGGACAGGTGACTACAATCTATTACTATCTGTTATCAGCCATGTCAGGAGAGGAGAGGCCGACTGTAGGACAGGGGAATACAATCTATTACTATCTGTTATCAGCCATGTCAGGAGGGGAGAGGCCAACTGTAGGACAGGTGACTACAATCTATTACTATCTGTTATCAGCCACGTCAGGAGGGGAGAGGCCGACTGTAGGACAGGTGACTACAATCTATTACTATCTGTTATCAGCCATGTCAGGAGGGGAGAGGCCGACTGTAGGACAGGGGAATACAAGGAGAGGCCGACTGTAGGACAGGGGAATACAATCTATTACTATCTGTTATCAGCCATGTCAGGAGAGGAGAGGCCGACTGTAGGACAGGGGAATACAATCTATTACTATATGTTATCAGCCGTGTCAGGAGGGGAGAGGCCGACTGTAGGACAGGGGAATACAATCTATTACTATCTGTTATCAGCCATGTCAGGAGAGGAGAGGCCGACTGTAGGACAGGGGACTACAATCTATTACTATCTGTTATCAGCCATGTCAGGAGGGGAGAGGCCGACTGTAGGACAGGGGAATACAATCTATTACTATCTGTTATCAGCCATGTCAGGAGAGGAGAGGCCGACTGTAGGACAGGGGAATACAAGCTATTACTATCTGTTATCAACCATGTCAGGAGAGGAGAGGCCGACTGTAGGACAGGGGAATACAATCTATTACTATCTGTTATCAGCCATGTCAGGAGAGGAGAGGCCGACTGTAGGACAGGTGACTACAATCTATTACTATCTGTTATCAGCCATGTCAGGAGGGGAGAGGCCGACTGTAGGACAGGGGAATACAAGGAGAGGCCGACTGTAGGACAGGGGAATACAATCTATTACTATCTGTTATCAGCCATGTCAGGAGAGGAGAGGCCGACTGTAGGACAGGGGAATACAATCTATTACTATATGTTATCAGCCGTGTCAGGAGGGGAGAGGCCGACTGTAGGACAGGGGAATACAATCTATTACTATCTGTTATCAGCCATGTCAGGAGAGGAGAGGCCGACTGTAGGACAGGGGACTACAATCTATTACTATCTGTTATCAGCCATGTCAGGAGGGGAGAGGCCGACTGTAGGACAGGGGAATACAATCTATTACTATCTGTTATCAGCCATGTCAGGAGAGGAGAGGCCGACTGTAGGACAGGGGAATACAAGCTATTACTATCTGTTATCAACCATGTCAGGAGAGGAGAGGCCGACTGTAGGACAGGGGAATACAATCTATTACTATCTGTTATCAGCCATGTCAGGAGAGGAGAGGCCGACTGTAGGACAGGTGACTACAATCTATTACTATCTGTTATCAGCCATGTCAGGAGGGGAGAGGCCGACTGTAGGACAGGGGACTACAATCTATTACTATCTGTTATCAGCCATGTCAGGAGAGGAGAGGCCGACTGTAGGACAGGGGAATACAATCTATTACTATCTGTTATCAGCCACGTCAGGAGAGGAGAGGCTGACTGTAGGACAGGAGAATACAATCTATTACTATCTGTTATCAGCCATGTCAGGAGAGGAGAGGCCGACTGTAGGACAGGGGAATACAATCTATTACTATCTGTTATCAACCATGTCAGGAGAGGAGAGGCCGACTGTAGGACAGGGGAATACAATCTATTACTATCTGTTATCAACCATGTCAGGAGAGGAGAGGCCGACTGTAGGACAGGGGAATACAATCTATTACTATCTGTTATCAGCCATGTCAGGAGAGGAGAGGCCGACTGTAGGACAGGGGAATACAATCTATTACTATCTGTTATCAGCCATGTCAGGAAGGGAGAGGCCGACTTTAAGACAGGTGAATACAGCATATTGTGGTAGTCTTGTGTGTTGGACCCTGTGTGGTGGATGCTGAGAGTTGTAGTACACGACAATGCTGGGTGAACTCGGGGGTAATACGCTCCTCTGACTTGGTCGGTTCCTGTAGTTTTGGCCGGAGACGTCATCACATTTTTCTTTTAAATTCTTTCAACAAGAACAAACTTGTTACTAAAAACGTCAAATCCGCGGGAAAATAACTCAGAGATGGCAAAAGGAGCATGGGGGGAGTAGTTCAGGTGAGTTGTTCTAGTGGCTGGATGGGGGTTGTAGTTAATGGTATTACAATAGAGCTTTTTCTTCTATTCCTAGCTATGAAGACCCCCAATATCACCGACACCCCGGACCGACCAGTCACATGACCTCCATCTCTGGGGTTTTCTCAGAAATCGTCCTCCAGCACTGAAATACGGTTTTATTATAGTCACCGGAGATATTTGCAGTCAGGGATTCACCTCCTGGAGGTGCCGGCTTTATTCCTAGGCCTCTAATGTGTATGTATTAATTTTAACTGTAACAGGAAAGTAGGGTTAAATTCTGCTGGACCAGAAAATGAGGAGGCTCGGAGCTCTCCAGCTACTCAGGGGTTAAGAGAAGCAGCTGCGGCCGGTGAGGTGGAGCCGCCTGTGTTATACCTGTATACCTGGTAACAGGGACAACAGGTTGTAGACTGGGTGCGGCTGGGAGGGAGCGCCAGTGTGTGCCCCGGGGCATGGGGGAGGGGGCACAGAGGAAGCACAGGGGTTCAGATACATACCCAGTGTCATTATCCTGTACCCCGAGTGTCAGCCTGTCATTATCCTGTACCCCGAGTGTCAGCCTGTCATTATCCTGTACCCCGAGTGTCAGCCTGTCATTATCCTGTACCCCGAGTGTCAGCCTGTCATTATCCTGTACCCCCAGTGTCAGCCTGTCATTATCCTGTATCCCCAGTGTCAGCCTGTCATTATCCTGTATCCCCAGTGTCAGCCTGTCATTATCCTGTACCCCGAGTGTCAGCCTGTCATTATCCTGTACCCCGAGTGTCAGCCTGTCATTATCCTGTACCCCCAGTGTCAGCCTGTCATTATCCTGTACCCCGAGTGTCAGCCTGTCATTATCCTGTACCTCGAGTGTCAGCCTGTCATTATCCTGTACCCCGAGTGTCAGCCTGTCATTATCCTGTATCCCCAGTGTCAGCCTGTCATTATCCTGTACCCCGAGTGTCAGCCTGTCATTATCCTGTACCCCAAGTGTCAGCCTGTCATTATCCTGTATCCCCAGTGTCAGCCTGTCATTATCCTGTACCCCGAGTGTCAGCCTGTCATTATCCTGTACCCCGAGTGTCAGCCTGTCATTATCCCGTACCCCGAGTGTCAGCCTGTCATTATCCTGTATCCCCAGTGTCAGCCTGTCATTATCCTGTATCCCCAGTGTCAGCCTGTCATTATCCCGTACCCTGAGTGTCAGCCTGTCATTATCCTGTACCCCAAGTGTCAGCCTGTCATTATCCTGTACCCCCAGTGTCAGCCTGTCATTATCCTGTACCCCCAGTGTCAGCCTGTCATTATCCTGTACCCCCAGTGTCAGTCATTATCCTGTACCCCGAGTGTCAGCCTGTCATTATCCTGTACCCCGAGTGTCAGCCTCTCATTATCCTGTACCCCGAGTGTCAGCCTGTCATTATCCTGTACCCCGAGTGTCAGCCTGTCATTACCCTGTACCCCGAGTGTCAGCCTGTCATTATCCTGTACCCCGAGTGTCAGCCTGTCATTATCCTTTACCCCGAGTGTCAGCCTGTCATTATCCTGTACCTCGAGTGTCAGCCTGTCATTATCCCGTACCCCCAGTGTCAGCCTGTCATTATCCCGTACCCCGAGTGTCAGCCTGTCATTATCCTGTACCCCGAGTGTCAGCCTGTCATTATCCTGTACCCCGAGTGTCAGCCTGTCATTATCCTGTACCCCGAGTGTCAGCCTGTCATTATCCTGTACCCCGAGTGTCAGCCTGTCATTATCCTGTACCCCCAGTGTCAGCCTGTCATTATCCTGTACCCCGAGTGTCAGCCTGTCATTATCCTGTACCCCCAGTGTCAGCCTGTCATTATCCTGTACCCCCAGTGTCAGTCATTATCCTGTACCCCCAGTGTTAGCCTGTCATTATGCTGTACCCCCAGTGTGTTATTATCCTGTACCCCAAGTGTCAGCCTGTCATTATCCTGTATCCCCAGTGTCAGCCTGTCATTATCCTGTACCCCGAGTGTCAGCCTGTCATTATCCTGTACCCCGAGTGTCAGCCTGTCATTATCCTGTACCCCGAGTGTCAGCCTGTCATTATCCTGTACCCCGAGTGTCAGCCTGTCATTATCCTGTACCCCCAGTGTCAGCCTGTCATTATCCTGTATCCCCAGTGTCAGCCTGTCATTATCCTGTACCCCGAGTGTCAGCCTGTCATTATCCTGTACCCCGAGTGTCAGCCTGTCATTATCCTGTACCCCGAGTGTCAGCCTGTCATTATCCTGTACCCCGAGTGTCAGCCTCTCATTATCCTGTACCCCGAGTGTCAGCCTGTCATTATCCTGTACCCCGAGTGTCAGCCTGTCATTATCCTGTACCCCGAGTGTCAGCCTGTCATTATCCTGTACCCCGAGTGTCAGCCTGTCATTATCCTGTACCCCCAGTGTCAGTCTGTCATTATCCTGTACCCCCAGTGTCAGCCTGTCATTATCCTGTACCCCGAGTGTCAGCCTGTCGTTATCCCATACCCCGAGTGTCAGCCTGTCATTCTCCTGTACCCCGAGTGTCAGCCTGTCATTCTCCTGTACCCCGAGTGTCAGCCTGTCATTCTCCTGTACCCCCAGTGTCAGCCTGTCATTACCCTGTACCCCGAGTGTCAGCCTGTCATTATCCTGTACCCCCAGTGTCAGCCTGTCATTGTCCTGTACCCCGAGTCAGGCTTTATTTAAGCATAAAGGCAGGAGCAGCCAGAGACACCTACATGCTGGGGGCGCCCCCTAGTGTTCAGGACAAGGGTTGCGCTATTACCTGCTGGTGCTATGGACTCTATAAATACTTCCCTTATCTTCTGCTGCTATACTCCAGTCACATCAAGAGCTGCGTACTACATTCCTATTCTGCTATTTAGAACTGTAGATAATAACGAAAAACAAAAAAAAAAACAAAAGCTTTTAACAGATTTGTATACTGGACGCAGGATCGGCCGTCTCATCATCAGCTACAATGAAGGGTAACGCTTCTATTATAACGTTGGCGGTAGAATCACCATGGTAACAGCTCGCCCCCTCCTCCTAGCTGTACAGGTTGTGAAGCATGCCCACTACACTGCCCCTAGCAGTCACTGAGCATGCCCACTACACTGCCCATAGCAGTCACTGAGCGTGCCCACAGCACAAGCCTAGTAGGTGATGTCTACTGCTCGGACTAAAGGACACCGTGCGCCCACAACAGTCTATGGGAGATGGTCACCGCTCACAAGGCACGTCCACAACATTCCCCATAGGTGTCAGTAAGTCCCAGCTCACCTACCCCTGACTACTCTTTCATAGAACTCAACAGGTGATGGGGCGAGGTCAGATCTCGCTCTCCGCAGAGGTCACAGAGCATGCCCACAACACCCCTATACAGAAAACTGGCAGAACTCCTCTCCTAAAACTGTCATGACAATCTGTGTACAGCGCTATGGAATAAGATGGTGCTATACCAGGGATTGGAACAGCAGAGCTGTGTGCGACTGAAGTAGGTGACATGACAATTGTCGATGCTGCTCTCAATGTGACTGGAGTAGAAGACATAATGTAACAGAACAATAGGATGTGGATATGATTGAAGGAGAAGACGTGAGATGACAATTGCGCATGCTGCTCTGGATGTGACTGGAGAAGGTGACATGAGATAGTTGTGGATGTGACTGGAGTATGAAAAACATGCAATAGCAGGATTATAAATGCAGCTCCGGATGTGAGTAGAAGATATGCTCTAACAGCAGGATTGTGAATGCAGCTCCGGATGTGAGTAGAAGATATGCTCTAACAGCAGGATTGTGAATGCAGCTCCGGATGTGAGTAGAAGATATGCTCTAACAGCAGGATTGTGAATGCAGCTCCGGATGTGAGTAGAAGATATGCTCTAACAGCAGGATTGTGAATGCAGCTCCGGATGTGAGTAGAAGATATGCTCTAACAGCAGGATTGTGAATGCAGCTCCGGATGTGAGTAGAAGATATGCTCTAACAGCAGGATTGTGAATGCAGCTCCGGATGTGAGTAGAAGATATGCTCTAACAGCAGGATTGTAAATGCAGCTCCGGATGTGAGTAGAAGATATGCTCTAACAGCAGGATTATAAATGCAGCTCTGGATGTGAGTAGAAGACATGCTCTAACAGTAGGATTGTAACTGCAGCTCCGGATGTGACTGGAGTAGACAATGCCCACAGAGACACAGACCACTTGTGTAATGTAAAGTAAACTTTATTGTTTGTGAGCCACAAAATAAAGTTCTTTGGTTGTACAAATATCACTAGTTACAGCCTTCAGAGTCTCCCCCGACGCCCAGGAAGAGGCGGAGAAAGACCCAAAATCCTCGCCCCAATACGCCAGAGGCTCAGTAATAATTCATAGAAAACCCCTCAGGGAGAAGCAACGTCAGTCACATCAGACGCCATCGCCATTCACACGCCTGGTCCACGGCGGCAATAAGGCACCACGCAGGGGCGGGTCAGCGGCAGTGGGGGGTGGACACATATGGCCTCATCTAGATCCGGGTGTGGGGCTGGGGGGTCAGTAAATGTACTTATTACCTCAGGAGCAGGCCGGTGGCTCACACCTCCCTCCCGATTCAGCCTCAGGTCACATGACCAGGCGATACACGCAGCTCCATATTCTCTGCGGTAACTGCGTGTGGCCCCAAACCACCGGGCCCCCAAATACAGAGGAAACACCGACCTCATCAGTTAACCCTGCGTATCCTGATGGTGGAGAAAACTGGAACAGAGCAGAACTCCTGTATGAGGTTGTACTCCGCGCATTAACCCTTCGCACTGACCTCATCAATTCGCCAAATTTCCAGGCTCTCGGATTGGCTGCACCTCCTACCACCGGACAGGTCACGTTAACTGATTGGTCGGTTTTGTGATTCGCATGTACTGAACTAATCACCCCCCATACTGTATAGGGCGGGGAAATTAGGGGATGAGAGAATCGCGGGATGATGTCGCCACCAGCCATGTATTGTGGGGGAAGGGTATAAGCTATGCCATGACTACATCCTAACCCAACAACAGTGCTAGAACTACAACTCCCAGCATGTTCTGTTTGTGCACAGCTAGGGTTGTAGTTTTACACTGCTGCAGAGGCCCCCCCCCCAACAAAAACACTTTAAAAAAAAAAATTCACAAAAAGTTTCCATGATTTATAATTTTATGCCCAAAATCAAAAATTTCCTCTTAAAAACACGGATGAAAGGTCCAGATCTGGGACAGAAGCAGACGGCAGTGATCACAGGTCCTGAGCAGACACACGCACACCGTGGCGCCCCCTGGTGCTCATCCACACTAAGATTCCTATATAATCTTGGCCTTGGAAGGAGCTGCAGTTGGGGCCAAACACCGGAATTTTTGGGTGTGCAGACTTTTACAACTCTTCCTCCAAAGCGTTTAAAATAAGACACAACCTTACAATGAGGCCTGTGTAATATTCTCCACACTTGTATCTAGGCACAGCTGTGTCACCATGGTTACAGACTACAAACAAGTCCTGCGTAGTCAGACCCTGCAGTCATGTGATCCTCCCGACCATCTACCTCCGTCTTCTGCCATCTGTAAATGGTCAAGAAAAGAGGGACAGAAGGAACGAACTGTGGACTGCAGGATCTGACAACACAAGGCTTGTTTGTAGTCTGTAACCATGGCGACGCATAGGAACCCGCAGGATAGGAAATCAAATGTGAAGTTTTTTTTTCCTAACTGCATTGGATGCAAAAATGTACACACCCTTTAAGGTTTAGGAGGGGATCAAGAGTTGGTATCGCCACTGCCCCCTGGTTTTGGGAGTCCATGAAGTGCACTAGGTCCTGATCTTTATTGCACCCCAGGCTGCAGACAGTATATATACTATACTGGCATAGTGTGGGCACGGTCTGCCCGATATTAGGGGGGAGGGGTCATTAAGGGGATGCGATAAGAGACCCAGGTCTGTCTGCTCCAGCAGGGCCACACCAACTAACCAGAACCCAACCTATACCCAGGGGCCCCAGTGTCCTATGGGAAGGCAGTGAGATCGCCCCAGGGCGCACACACACACTATAAATAAACTCAGTCACCCATAAATATACACACCCCAGGCGGGCACACCTACCCCTAACCCCTCCGCCATCCCCGCTCAGCCACACCACTCACTCACACCTCGCTGCTACTTCACACACAAATAAAAGTCGCGGTCACCTCGCTGCTGCCTCCATCTTGGGCCTGGGCAAAACTATTCCAAAAAAAATTGTTAAAAAAAAAATAAAAAAATTGGAAGACTCGTCTACGCTACGAGAGGCTATAAAATCAGATACAAGTAGTGTCACCACACGGGGTAAAAACAAAAAGTTACCCTAAAAACAGACCGAGACCCCCAGCGGACCCAGGCGCCCCTGCACTGCTCCATACAGCCAGGAAGAGCGAGCCCACCAGGATACTACCTGGTGATCCCACAGAGACCCCCCACCCAAGCTCCCCCATCAGGACCCCCCACCAGGTAACGCCCCCGCGGCCCCCCAGGTTATATACAAACTAAAAAGATACAACTTCTGGTACTACAATCCACGCCCCTCCCCCCACCCCAAGTTTGTGTGTTTCATTTTTGGGTCAACTAACTGAAAACCCAGAGAGAACAGTCAATAAGAAGGCAGAGAGCGCCCCCATCTGAGGCCCTGAAGGTGACTGGGAGCTGCTGGTTAACGGTTTGCTATCTGATCGCAGACGGCCGGCGACTGTCTGTTCACCGTGCGGACATTGTGAAACTGCCACCAAAAACAGAGCAAAAAGCGAGTAAACGCTGCACCAGAAGCTCTAATCTGAAACGCGTCCCTTCACCGAGCGGGGAGAATGCGGGGGTGAGCGGCCGCTCTCACAGTGTCAGATTGAAGCAATCCACGCTGGTTTGGCTCAGCACAGAGCGGCGCGGGGGGCGCAGTCCGTGTGTAGAGTGAGTGTTCACAGTGCTGGCTGAGTGTCAGGGCCGCCGTCTAGGTGGGGACGGCGGTCTCGAGGCTCCGCCGGGTGTGCCGCAGCTTCCGCTTGTTGCTGTAATTGGCCATCTCCTCCAGTGCTGATGTGTTGGGTGCTGGGATGGGGTTGGGGTCTTCGTGCTCCTCCTCCAGATCTTCCTCTTTCTGCCGATCTTCCGCTTCCTCCAAGCTACACGGCGCTGTCAATGAGAGAGAGAGCGAGCGCGTGAATCGGGGGGCAGAGAAGACTACACAGAGGGGAGAGGGGGGCAGTGCAGGGGAGCAGAGGGGTGAATTACAGCAACATGGCCGCAATGGTTTAGGTTCAGTCTATGCAGCTGGGGCACCAAGCACAGCCCCTCCCCCAGTGATGTCACCACAGGACATGTCCTGGCTGGTGGCAGTGGGGTATGTATGGAGACCCCTGTATCTGCCGCAGAGGACGTGCAGCCTGCGCAGTAGAGGTTAGTTCACACCATGCAAAAAACAGTTCACACTAAACCCTACCCAGAATGCCGTGCGGCCTGGAAGTGGAATGGACAGAGGAGGCGGCTCAGGCTGTCACAGAGCAGAAGGATAGTCAGAAGTGAATGAAGACCCCAAACCCATCAGAGATACAGAGGAGGGGGAGGCGGGAGACCACCACAGCGGCCACACATCTCACCCCGAAACTCCCCGCTACAATACCATATCTGCAGCCCCACATGTCACATGTATACAGCGGGGGATACAGTCACATGTCACATGTATACAGCGGGGGATACAGTCACATGTATACAGCGGGGGATACAGTCACATGTCACATGTATACAGCGGGGGATACAGTCACATGTATACAGCGGGGGATACAGTCACATGTCACATGTATACAGCGAGGGATACAGTCACATGTCACATGTATACAGCGGGGGATACAGTCACATGTATACAGCGGGGGATACAGTCACATGTCACATGTATACAGCGGGGGGATACAGTCACATGTATACAGCGGGGGATACAGTCACATGTCACATGTATACAGCGGGGGGATACAGTCACATGTCACATATATACAGCGGGGGATACAGTCACATGTATACAGCGGGGGATACAGTCACATGTCACATGTATACAGCGGGGGATACAGTCACATGTCACATATATACAGCGGGGGATACAGTCACATGTCACATGTATACAGCGGGGGATACAGTCACATGTCACATGTATACAGCGGGGGATACAGTCACATGTATACAGCGGGGGATACAGTCACATGTATACAGCGGGGGATACAGTCACATGTATACAGCGGGGGATACAGTCACATGTATACAGCGGGGGATACAGTCACATGTATACAGCGGGGGATACAGTCACATGTCACATGTATACCCAGGGGGATACAGTCACATGTCACATGTATACAGCGGGAGATACAGTCACATGTATACAGCGGGGGATACAGTCACATGTCACATGTATACAGCGGGGGATACAGTCACATGTATACAGCGGGGGATACAGTCACATGTCACATGTATACAGCGGGGGATACAGTCACATGTCACATGTATACAGCGGGGGATACAGTCACATGTATACAGCGGGGGATACAGTCACATGTATACAGCGGGGGATACAGTCACATGTATACAGCGGGGGATACAGTCACATGTATACAGCGGGGGATACAGTCACATGTATACAGCGGGGGATACAGTCACATGTCACATGTATACAGCGGGGGATACAGTCACATGTCACATGTATACAGCGGGGGATACAGTCACATGTATACAGCGGGGGATACAGTCACATGTCACATGTATACAGCGGGGGATACAGTCACATGTATACAGCGGGGGATACAGTCACATGTATACAGCGGGGGATACAGTCACATGTATACAGCGGGGGATACAGTCACATGTCACATGTATACAGCGGGGGATACAGTCACATGTCACATGTATACAGCGGGGGATACAGTCACATGTCACATGTATACAGCGGGGGATACAGTCACATGTCACATGTATACAGCAGGGGATACAGTCACATGTATACAGCGGGGGATACAGTCACATGTATACAGCGGGGGATACAGTCACATGTATACAGCGGGGGATACAGTCACATGTATACAGCGGGGGATACAGTCACATGTCACATGTATACAGCGGGGGATACAGTCACATGTATACAGCGGGGGATACAGTCACATGTATACAGCGGGGGATACAGTCACATGTCACATGTATACAGCGGGGGATACAGTCACATGTCACATGTATACAGCGGGGGATACAGTCACATGTCACATGTATACAGCGGGGGGATACAGTCACATGTATACAGCGGGGGGATACAGTCACATGTCACATGTATACAGCGGGGGATACAGTCACATGTCACATGTATACAGCGGGGGATACAGTCACATGTATACAGCGGGGGATACAGTCACATGTCACATGTATACAGCGGGGGATACAGTCACATGTCACATGTATACAGCAGGGGATACAGTCACATGTCACATGTATACAGCGGGGGGATACAGTCACATGTCACATGTATACAGCGGGGGATACAGTCACATGTCACATGTATACAGCAGGGGATACAGTCACATGTCACATGTATACAGCGGGGGATACAGTCACATGTATACAGCGGGGGATACAGTCACATGTCACATGTATACAGCGGGGGATACAGTCACATGTATACAGCGGGGGATACAGTCACATGTCACATGTATACAGCGGGGGATACAGTCTCTTCTCCACATGTCACATGTATACAGCGGGGGATACAGTCTCTCTCTCACATGTATACAGCGGAGGATACAGTCTCTCTCTCACATGTATACAGAGGGGGATACAGTCTCTCTCTCACATGTATACAGAGGGGGATACAGTCTCTTCTCCACATGTATACAGCGGGGGATACAGTCTTGTTCTCACATGTCACATGTATACAGCGGGGGATACAGTCTCTTCTCCATATGTCACATGTATACAGCGGGGGATACAGTCTTGTTCTCACATGTCACATGTATACAGCGGGGGGATACAGTCTCTCTCTCACATGTCACATGTATACAGCGGGGATACAGTCTCTTCTCCATATGTCACATGTATACAGCGGGGGATACAGTCTCTTCTCCACATGTATACAGCGGGGGATACAGTCTCTCTCTCACATGTCACATGTATACAGCGGGGGATACAGTCTCTCTCACATGTCACATATATACAGCGGGGGATACAGTCTCTCTCTCATGTCACATGTATACAGTGGGGGATACAGTCTCTTCTCCACATGTCACATGTATACAGAGGGGGATACAGTCTTGTTCTCACATGTCACATGTATACAGCGGGGGATACAGTCTCTTCTCCATATGTCACATGTATACAGCAGGGGATACAGTCTCTCTCTCTCATGTCACATGTATACAGCGGGGGATACAGTCTCTTCTCCACATGTATACAGCGGGGGATACAGTCTCTTCTCCACATGTATACAGCGGGGGATACAGTCTCTTCTCCACATGTATACAGTGGGGGATACAGTCTCTTCTCCACATGTATACAGCGGGGGATACAGTCTCTTCTCCACATGTCACATGTATACAGCGGGGATACAGTCTCTTCTCCACATGTATACAGCGGGGGATACAGTCTCTTCTCCACATGTCACATGTATACAGCGGGGGATACAGTCTCTTCTCCACATGTCACATGTATACAGCGGGGGATACAGTCTCTTCTCTACATGTTACATGTATACAGCGGGGGATACAGTCTCTTCTCCACATGTATACAGCGGGAGATACAGTCTCTCTCTCACATGTCACATGTATACAGCGGGGGATACAGTCTCTTCTCCACATGTCACATGTATACAGCGGGGGATACAGTCTCTCTCTCACATGTCACATGTATACAGAGGGGGATACAGTCTCTCTCACATGTCACATGTATACAGCGGGGGATACAGTCTCTTCTCCACATGTATACAGAGGGGGATACAGTCTCTTCTCACATGTCACATGTATACAGCGGGGGATACAGTCTTGTTCTCACATGTCACATGTATACAGAGGGGGATACAGTCTCTCTCACATGTCACATGTATACAGCGGGGGATACAGTCTTGTTCTCACATGTCACATGTATACAGCGGGGGATACAGTCTTGTTCTCACATGTCACATGTATACAGCGAGGGGTACAGTCTCTTCTACACATGTATACAGCGGGGGGATACAGTCTCTCTCTCACATGTTACATGTATACAGCGGGGAATACAGTCTCTCTCTCACATGTCACATGTATACAGCGGGGGATACAGTCTCTTCTCCACATGTATACAGAGGGGGATACAGTCTCTTCTCCACATGTCACATGTATACAGCGGGGGATACAGTCTCTCTCTCTCTCATGTCACATGTATACAGAGGGGGATACAGTCTCTCTCTCTCTCATGTCACATGTATACAGAGGGGGATACAGTCTTGTTCTCACATGTCACATGTATACAGCGGGGGATACAGTCTCTCTCTCTCTCATGTCACATGTATACAGAGGGGGATACAGTCTTGTTCTCACATGTCACATGTATACAGCGGGGGATACAGTCACATGTATACAGCGGAGGATACAGTCTCTCTCACATGTCACATGCATACAGCGGAGGATACAGTCACATGTATACAGCAGGGGATACAGTCTCTCTCTCACATGTCACATGTATACAGAGGGGGATACAGTCTCTTCTACACATGTCACATGTATACAGAGGGGGATACAGTCTTCTTCTCACATGTCACATGTATACAGCGGGGGATACAGTCAAATGTATACAGCGGAGGATACAGTCTCTTCTCCACATGTCACATGTATACAGCGGGGGGATACAGTCTCTTCTCCACATGTCACATGTATACAGCGGGGGATACAGTCTCATGTCACATGTATACAGCGGGGGATACAGTCTCTCTCTCACATGTCACATGTATACAGAGGGGGATACAGTCTTGTTCTCACATGTCACATGTATACAGCGGGGGATACAGTCTCTTCTCCACATGTCACATGTATACAGCGGGGGATACAGTCTCTTCTCCACATGTCACATGTATACAGCGGGGGATACAGTCTCTCTCTCACATGTCACATGTATACAGCGGGGGATACAGTCTCTTCTCCACATGTCACATGTATACAGCGGGGGATACAGTCTCTCTCTCACATGTCACATGTATACAGCGGGGGATACAGTCTCTCTCTCACATGTCACATGTATACAGCGGGGGATACAGTCTCTTCTCCATATGTCACATGTATACAGCGGGGGATACAGTCTCTCTCTCTCACATGTCACATGTATACAGCGGGGGATACAGTCTCTTCTCCATATGTCACATGTATACAGCGGGGGATACAGTCTCTTCTCCATATGTCACATGTATACAGCGGGGATACAGTCTCTTCTCCACATGTATACAGCGGGGGATACAGTCTCTTCTCCACATGTATACAGCGGGGGATACAGTCTCTCTCTCACATGTCACATGTATACAGCGGGGGATACAGTCACATGTCACATGTATACAGCGGGGGATACAGTCTCTCTCTCACATGTCACTTGTATACAGAGGGGGATACAGTCTCTCTCACATGTCACATGTATACAGCGGGGATACAGTCTCTCTCACATGTCACATGTATACAGCGGGGATACAGTCTCTTCTCCACATGTATACAGCGGGGGATACAGTCTCTTCTCCACATGTATACAGCGGGGGATACAGTCTCTTCTCCACATGTCACATGTATACAGCGGGGGATACAGTCTCTTCTCCACATGTCACATGTATACAGCGGGGGATACAGTCTCTTCTCCACATGTCACATGTATACAGCGGGGGATACAGGCTCTCTCTCACATGTCACATGTATACAGAGGGGGATACAGTCTCTCTCACATGTCACATGTATACAGCGGGGGATACAGTCTTGTTCTCACATGTCACATGTATACAGCGAGGGGTACAGTCTCTTCTACACATGTATACAGCGGGGGATACAGTCTCTCTCTCACATGTTACATGTATACAGCGGGGAATACAGTCTTCTCCACATGTCACATGTATACAGCGGGGGATACAGTCTCTCTCTCACATGTCACATGTATACAGCGGGGGATACAGTCTCTTCTCCACATGTCACATGTATACAGCGGGGGATACAGTCTCTCTCTCACATGTCACATGTATACAGCGGGGGATACAGTCTCTCTCTCACATGTCACATGTATACAGCGGGGGATACAGTCTCTCTCACATGTCACATGTATACAGCGGGGGATACAGTCTCTCTCACATGTCACATGTATACAGCAGGGGATACAGTCTCTTCTCCACATGTCACATGTATACAGAGGGGGATACAGTCTCTCTCTCACATGTCACATGTATACAGAGGGGGATACAGTCTCTTCTCCACATGTATACAGCGGGGGGATACAGTCTTGTTCTCACATGTCACATGTATACAGCGGGGGATACAGTCTCTTCTCCACATGTCACATGTATACAGCAGGGGATACAGTCTCTCTCTCATGTCACATGTATACAGCGGGGGATACAGTCTCTTCTCCACATGTCACATGTATACAGCAGGGGATACAGTCTCTCTCTCATGTCACATGTATACAGAGGGGGATACAGTCTTGTTCTCACATGTCACATGTATACAGAGGGGGATACAGTCTCTTCTCCACATGTATACAGCGGGGGATACAGTCTCTTCTCCACATGTCACATGTATACAGAGGGGGATACAGTCTCTTCTCCACATGTCACATGTATACAGCGGGGGATACAGTCTCTCTCTCATGTCACATGTATACAGAGGGGGATACAGTCTTGTTCTCACATGTCACATGTATACAGCGGGGGATACAGTCTTGTTCTCACATGTCACATGTATACAGCGGGGGGATACAGTCTCTTCTCCACATGTCACATGTATACAGCGGGGGATACAGTCTCTTCTCCACATGTCACATGTATACAGAGGGGGATACAGTCTTCTTCTCACATGTCACATGTATACAGAGGGGGATACAGTCTTCTTCTCACATGTCACATGTATACAGCGGAGGATACAGTCTCTTCTCCACATGTCACATGTATACAGCGGGGGATACAGTCTCTTCTCCACATGTCACATGTATACAGCGGGGGATACAGTCTCTCTCTCACATGTCACATGTATACAGAGGGGGATACAGTCACATGTCACATGTATACAGCGGGGGGATACAGTCTTGTTCTCACATGTCACATGTATACAGCGGGGGATACAGTCTCTTCTCCACATGTCACATGTATACAGCAGGGGATACAGTCTCTCTCTCACATGTCACATGTATACAGCGGGGGATACAGTCTCTCTCTCACATGTCACATGTATACAGCGGGGGATACAGTCTCTTCTCCATATGTCACATGTATACAGCGGGGGATACAGTCTCTCTCTCACATGTCACATGTATACAGCGGGGGATACAGTCTCTTCTCCATATGTCACAAGTATACAGCGGGGGATACAGTCTCTTCTCCACATGTATACAGAGGGGGATACAGTCTCTCTCACATGTCACATGTATACAGCGGGGGGATACAGTCTTGTTCTCACATGTCACATGTATACAGCAGGGGATACAGTCTTGTTCTCACATGTCACATGTATACAGCGAGGGGTACAGTCTCTTCTACACATGTATACAGCGGGGGATACAGTCTCTCTCTCACATGTCACATGTATACAGCGGGGGATACAGTCTCTTCTCCACATGTCACATGTATACAGCGGGGAATACAGTCTCTCTCACATGTCACATGTATACAGAGGGGGATACAGTCTCTTCTCCACATGTCACATGTATACAGCGGGGGATACAGTCTCTCTCTCACATGTCACATGTATACAGCGGGGGATACAGTCTCTCTCTCACATGTCACATGTATACAGCGGGGGATACAGTCTTGTTCTCACATGTCACATGTATACAGCGGGGGATACAGTCTCTTCTCCACATGTATACAGAGGGGGATACAGTCTCTCTCTCACATGTCACATGTATACAGCGGGGGATACAGTCTTGTTCTCACATGTCACATGTATACAGCGGGGGATACAGTCTCTTCTCCACATGTCACATGTATACAGAGGGGGATACAGTCTTCTTCTCACATGTCACATGTATACAGCGGGGGATACAGTCTCTTCTCCACATGTCACATGTATACAGAGGGGGATACAGTCTTCTTCTCACATGTCACATGTATACAGCGGGGGATACAGTCTCTTCTCCACATGTATACAGCGGGGGATACAGTCTCTCTCTCACATGTCACATGTATACAGCGGGGGATACAGTCTCTTCTCCACATGTCACATGTATACAGAGGGGGATACAGTCTCTCTCACATGTCACATGTATACAGCGGGGGATACAGTCTCTTCTCCACATGTATACAGAGGGGGATACAGTCTCTTCTCCACATGTCACATGTATACAGCGGGGGATACAGTCTCTTCTCCACATGTCACATGTATACAGCGGGGGATACAGTCTCTCTCACATGTCACATGTATACAGAGGGGGATACAGTCTCTTCTCCACATGTCACATGTATACAGCGGGGGATACAGTCTCTCTCTCACATGTCACATGTATACAGCGGGGGATACAGTCTCTCTCTCACATGTCACATGTATACAGCGGGGGATACAGTCTCTCTCTCACATGTCACATGTATACAGCGGGGGATACAGTCTCTCTCTCACATGTCACATGTATACAGAGGGGGATACAGTCTCTTCTCCACATGTCACATGTATACAGAGGGGGATACAGTCTCTCTCTCACATGTCACATGTATACAGCGGGGGATACAGTCTCTTCTCCACATGTCACATGTATACAGAGGGGGATACAGTCTCTTCTCCACATGTCACATGTATACAGAGGGGGATACAGTCTCTCTCTCACATGTCACATGTATACAGAGGGGGATACAGTCTCTTCTCCACATGTATACAGCGGGGGATACAGTCTTGTTCTCACATGTCACATGTATACAGAGGGGGATACAGTCTCTCTCTCACATGTCACATGTATACAGCGGGGGATACAGTCTCTTCTCCACATGTCACATGTATACAGAGGGGGATACAGTCTCTTCTCCACATGTCACATGTATACAGAGGGGGATACAGTCTCTCTCTCACATGTCACATGTATACAGAGGGGGATACAGTCTCTTCTCCACATGTATACAGCGGGGGATACAGTCTTGTTCTCACATGTCACATGTATACAGCGGGGGATACAGTCTTGTTCTCACATGTCACATGTATACAGCGGAGGATACAGTCTCTTCTCCACATGTCACATGTATACAGCGGGGGGATACAGTCTCTTCTCCACATGTCACATGTATACAGCGGGGGATACAGTCTCATGTCACATGTATACAGCGGGGGATACAGTCTCTCTCTCACATGTCACATGTATACAGAGGGGGATACAGTCTTGTTCTCACATGTCACATGTATACAGAGGGGGATACAGTCTCTTCTCCACATGTATACAGCGGGGGATACAGTCTCTTCTCCACATGTCACATGTATACAGCGGGGGATACAGTCTTGTTCTCACATGTCACATGTATACAGCGGGGGATACAGTCTCTTCTCCACATGTATACAGAGGGGGATACAGTCTCTCTCTCACATGTCACATGTATACAGCGGGGGATACAGTCTTGTTCTCACATGTCACATGTATACAGCGGGGGATACAGTCTCTTCTCCACATGTCACATGTATACAGCGGGGGATACAGTCTCATGTCACATGTATACAGCGGGGGATACAGTCTCTCTCTCACATGTCACATGTATACAGAGGGGGATACAGTCTTGTTCTCACATGTCACATGTATACAGCGGGGGATACAGTCTCTTCTCCACATGTCACATGTATACAGCGGGGGATACAGTCTCTTCTCCACATGTCACATGTATACAGCGGGGGATACAGTCTCATGTCACATGTATACAGCGGAGGATACAGTCTCTCTCTCACATGTCACATGTATACAGAGGGGGATACAGTCTTGTTCTCACATGTCACATGTATACAGAGGGGGATACAGTCTCTTCTCCACATGTATACAGAGGGGGATACAGTCTCTTCTCCACATGTCACATGTATACAGCGGGGGATACAGTCTCTTCTCCACATGTCACATGTATACAGCGGGGGATACAGTCTCTCTCTCACATGTCACATGTATACAGCGGGGGATACAGTCTCTTCTCCACATGTATACAGAGGGGGATACAGTCTCTTCTCACATGTCACATGTATACAGAGGGGGATACAGTCTTCTTCTCACATGTCACATGTATACAGCGGGGGATACAGTCACATGTATACAGCGGAGGATACAGTCTCTTCTCCACATGTCACATGTATACAGCGGGGGATACAGTCTCTTCTCCACATGTCACATGTATACAGCGGGGGATACAGTCTCTCTCTCACATGTCACATGTATACAGAGGGGGATACAGTCACATGTCACATGTATACAGCGGGGGATACAGTCTTGTTCTCACATGTCACATGTATACAGCGGGGGATACAGTCTCTCTCTCACATGTCACATGTATACAGCGGGGGATACAGTCTCTTCTCCATATGTCACATGTATACAGCGGGGGATACAGTCTCTCTCTCACATGTCACATGTATACAGCGGGGGATACAGTCTCTTCTCCATATGTCACAAGTATACAGCGGGGGATACAGTCTCTTCTCCACATGTATACAGAGGGGGATACAGTCTCTTCTCCACATGTATACAGCGGGGGATACAGTCTCTCTCACATGTCACATGTATACAGCGGGGGATACAGTCTCTTCTCCACATGTATACAGCGGGGGATACAGTCTCTCTCACATGTCACATGTATACAGCGGGGGATACAGTCTTGTTCTCACATGTCACATGTATACAGCAGGGGATACAGTCTCTCTCTCACATGTCACATGTATACAGCGGGGGATACAGTCTCTCTCTCACATGTCACATGTATACAGCGGGGGATACAGTCTCTTCTCCACATGTCACATGTATACAGCGGGGAATACAGTCTCTTCTCCACATGTATACAGAGGGGGATACAGTCTCTTCTCCACATGTATACAGCGGGGGATACAGTCTCTCTCACATGTCACATGTATACAGCGGGGGATACAGTCTCTTCTCCACATGTATACAGCGGGGGATACAGTCTCTCTCACATGTCACATGTATACAGCGGGGGATACAGTCTTGTTCTCACATGTCACATGTATACAGCAGGGGATACAGTCTTGTTCTCACATGACACATGTATACAGCGAGGGGTACAGTCTCTTCTACACATGTATACAGCGGGGGGATACAGTCTCTCTCTCACATGTCACATGTATACAGCGGGGGATACAGTCTCTTCTCCACATGTCACATGTATACAGCGGGGAATACAGTCTCTCTCACATGTCACATGTATACAGAGGGGGATACAGTCTCTTCTCCACATGTCACATGTATACAGCGGGGGATACAGTCTCTCTCTCACATGTCACATGTATACAGCGGGGGATACAGTCTCTCTCTCACATGTCACATGTATACAGCGGGGGATACAGTCTTGTTCTCACATGTCACATGTATACAGCGGGGGATACAGTCTCTTCTCCACATGTATACAGAGGGGGATACAGTCTCTCTCTCACATGTCACATGTATACAGCGGGGGATACAGTCTTGTTCTCACATGTCACATGTATACAGCGGGGGATACAGTCTCTTCTCCACATGTCACATGTATACAGAGGGGGATACAGTCTTCTTCTCACATGTCACATGTATACAGCGGGGGATACAGTCTCTTCTCCACATGTATACAGCGGGGGATACAGTCTCTTCTCCACATGTCACATGTATACAGAGGGGGATACAGTCTCTCTCACATGTCACATGTATACAGCGGGGGATACAGTCTCTTCTCCACATGTATACAGCGGGGGATACAGTCTCTTCTCCACATGTCACATGTATACAGCGGGGGATACAGTCTCTTCTCCACATGTCACATGTATACAGCGGGGGATACAGTCTCTTCTCCACATGTCACATGTATACAGCGGGGGATACAGTCTCTCTCTCACATGTCACATGTATACAGCGGGGGATACAGTCTCTCTCTCACATGTCACATGTATACAGCGGGGGATACAGTCTCTCTCTCACATGTCACATGTATACAGCGGGGGATACAGTCTCTCTCTCACATGTCACATGTATACAGCGGGGGATACAGTCTCTTCTCCACATGTCACATGTATACAGCAGGGATACAGTCTCTTCTCCACATGTCACATGTATACAGCGGGGGATACAGTCTCTTCTCCACATGTCACATGTATACAGAGGGGGATACAGTCTCTCTCTCACATGTCACATGTATACAGAGGGGGATACAGTCTCTTCTCCACATGTATACAGCGGGGGATACAGTCTTGTTCTCACATGTCACATGTATACAGCGGGGGATACAGTCTCTTCTCCACATGTCACATGTATACAGCGGGGGATACAGTCTCTCTCTCTCATGTCACATGTATACAGCGGGGGATACAGTCTCTTCTCCACATGTCACATGTATACAGCGGGGGATACAGTCTCTCTCTCATGTCACATGTATACAGAGGGGGATACAGTCTCTTCTCCACATGTCACATGTATACAGCAGGGGATACAGTCTCTCTCTCACATGTCACATGTATACAGCGGGGGATACAGTCTCTCTCTCACATGTCACATGTATACAGCGGGGGATACAGTCTTGTTCTCACATGTCACATGTATACAGCGGGGGATACAGTCACATGTATACAGCGGAGGATACAGTCTCTTCTCCACATGTCACATGTATACAGCGGGGGATACAGGCTCTCTCTCACATGTCACATGTATACAGAGGGGGATACAGTCTCTTCTCCACATGTCACATGTATACAGCGGGGGATACAGTCTCTCTCTCACATGTCACATGTATACAGCGGGGGATACAGTCTCTTCTCCACATGTCACATGTATACAGCGGGGGATACAGTCTCATGTCACATGTATACAGCGGGGGATACAGTCTCTCTCTCACATGTCACATGTATACAGAGGGGGATACAGTCTTGTTCTCACATGTCACATGTATACAGAGGGGGATACAGTCTCTTCTCCACATGTATACAGCGGGGGATACAGTCTCTTCTCCACATGTCACATGTATACAGCGGGGGATACAGTCTCTTCTCCACATGTCACATGTATACAGCGGGGGATACAGTCTCTCTCTCACATGTCACATGTATACAGCGGGGGATACAGTCTCTTCTCCACATGTATACAGAGGGGGATACAGTCTCTTCTCACATGTCACATGTATACAGCGGGGGATACAGTCTCGTTCTCACATGTCACATGTATACAGAGGGGGATACAGTCTCTTCTCCACATGTATACAGAGGGGGATACAGTCTCTTCTCCACATGTATACAGAGGGGGATACAGTCTCTTCTCACATGTCACATGTATACAGCGGGGGATACAGTCTCGTTCTCACATGTCACATGTATGCGGTCTCTTCTTGTGGTCTTTGCACACTTACCTGATGTTCGGCCATCTTCTGTGCACTTTGATGCTGGATCTGGGGACTGGAGAGCAGAGACAGAGGTCAGTCAGTGACCGCAGACAGCAGGTAAGTACATGCAGCCACTTCATATAAACACACCTCAAGCAGCAGCAAAGGGCAGGGCACACGGAGAACGGCACGAGGGGCGACAGAGCCCAGTAACCAATATACACAGGTGAGGTTACCCAAAGACTTAGACAAGACTTCTGCATTACTTGTCCTGAGCTCCATCTTACGCTCTCCAGTCACATCCAAAGCTGCATTCACAGTTCTGCTGCAATCTGAGCAATGACAGTGCGTCAAATCCACCTGCATGGGGCAACTTATCATGTGGACGCAGCTCTGGGCGTTACTAGAGTAAGAGACAGAACCAGATAAGTACAGAATGTGTCCTGGCAGTCATGTGTGATGTCATCAGGGGGCGGGACCCCAGATAATAAAGGAAAGCCCATCCCCCCGCCACAAACAAGACCAAACCAGGACACCACCACAACTCCCACCATCCATCACCACAGCCCCCAGTGCCGGCCCGAACACCAGGAGAGGTGCGGATCTGCTCCAATCCTGTGCGAGCATGCAACACGGTACCTGGATCTCATACACGGGTTTGGAAGACGGGATAGCAGCGAACTCTCTGTAGTCAAACTTCTTGTCTGAGAGAGACTGGAAGGCAGAGCAAGCGGTAAGAGAGAGCCACGGCGAGGGGCAAACGGGGGAGAGGCAGAGCTAGGCAGGGGTAACGGGGCAGGGGAAGAGCAGCAAGGCAGCAGCAAATATGAGGGGATGGGGGAGACAACAAGGCAGGGTTAAACATGGGGGAGGGGCAACAAAGGCAGAAATCAGACAAAGAGGAGGAGCAGAGGGGAGAGCAATGCAGGGGCAAATATGGGGGAGGCAAAAGGTGTAGGCAGGAATCACATAAGCACAGAGTGGGCAGGCCAGGACTCAGACATGGGGGGCAGAAGAGAGAGCAGAAGGGGGCAGAAGATGGGTCATATTCAGAAACCTCCCTAACAAAAAGCTCAAATCCCTCAAATGGCTGGTGGTCGGGGTGGGGGGCGTCCGTGCAAGCAACAATCACAAATATAACATAAGCTGTGCAGTGCGGGGGCTGTGATGGGGCGAGGAGTCTGCACAACCACAGTCACACACGGTATGCACAGTCCATGGAGGGAGGGGAATGGAATCCTAGACAGTACGTAGGTGGGGGGAAGGTCTGTACAGAGATGGTGACAGTCAGAGGGGTCAGACAATAATTAAGTAGTCGTTGACAGTACATGGGTGGGAGGTCTCGGTATAGACAGTACAAGGGTAGGGGGGGGGGGGTCTCAGTATAGACAGTACACGGGTAGGGGGTCTCGGTATAGACAGTACACGGGTAGGGGGTCTCGGTATAGACAGTACACGGGTGGGAGGTCTCGGTATAGACAGTACACGGGTAGGGGGTCTCGGTATAGACAGTACACGGGTAGGGGGTCTCGGTATAGACAGTACACGGGTAGGGGGTCTCGGTATAGACAGTACACGGGTAGGGGGTCTCGGTATAGACAGTACACGGGTAGGGGGTCTCGGTATAGACAGTACACGGGTGGGAGGTCTCGGTATAGACAGTACACGGGTAGGGGGTCTCGGTATAGACAGTACACGGGTAGGGGGTCTCGGTATAGACAGTACACGGGTAGGGGGTCTCGGTATAGACAGTACACGGGTAGGGGGTCTCGGTATAGACAGTACACGGGTAGGGGGTCTCGGTATAGACAGTACACGGGTAGGGGGTCTCGGTATAGACAGTACACGGGTAGGGGGTCTCGGTATAGACAGTACACGGGTAGGGGGTCTCGGTATAGACAGTACACGGGTAGGGGGTCTCGGTATAGACAGTACACGGGTAGGGGGTCTCGGTATAGACAGTACACGGGTAGGGGGTTTCGGTATAGACAGTACACGGGTAGGGGGTCTCGGTATAGACAGTACACGGGTAGGGGGTCTCGGTATAGACAGTACACGGGTGGGAGTCTCGGTATAGACAGTACACGGGTGGGAAGTCTCGGTATAGACAGTACACGGGTGGGAGGTCTCGGTATAGACAGTACACGGGTAGGGGGTCTCGGTATAGACAGTACACGGGTGGGAGTCTCGGTATAGACAGTACACGGGTGGGAAGTCTCGGTATAGACAGTACAAGGGTGGGGGGGGTCTCAGTATAGACAGTACATGGGTGGGAGGTCTCGGTATAGACAGTACAAGGGTAGGGGGGGGGGTCTCAGTATAGACAGTACATGGGTGGGAGGTCTCGGTATAGACAGTACAAGGGTAGGGGGGGGGGTCTCAGTATAGACAGTACATGGGGGTGAGGTCTTGGTATAGACAGTACACGGGTAGGGGGTCTCGGTATAGACAGTACACGGGTAGGGGGTCTCGGTCTAGACAGTACACGGGTAGGGGGTCTCGGTATAGACAGTACACGGGTAGGGGGTCTCGGTATAGACAGTACACGGGTAGGGGGTCTCGGTATAGACAGTACACGGGTAGGGGGTCTCGGTATAGACAGTACACGGGTAGGGGGTCTCGGTATAGACAGTACACGGGTGGGAGGTCTCGGTATAGACAGTACACGGGTAGGGGGTCTCGGTATAGACAGTACACGGGTAGGGGGTCTCGGTATAGACAGTACACGGGTAGGGGGTCTCGGTATAGACAGTACACGGGTAGGGGGTCTCGGTATAGACAGTACACGGGTAGGGGGTCTCGGTATAGACAGTACACGGGTAGGGGGTCTCGGTATAGACAGTACACGGGTAGGGGGTCTCGGTATAGACAGTACACGGGTAGGGGGTCTCGGTATAGACAGTACACGGGTGGGAGGTCTCGGTATAGACAGTACACGGGTAGGGGGTCTCGGTATAGACAGTACACGGGTAGGGGGTCTCGGTATAGACAGTACACGGGTAGGGGGTCTCGGTATAGACAGTACACGGGTAGGGGGTCTCGGTATAGACAGTACACGGGTAGGGGGTCTCGGTATAGACAGTACACGGGTAGGGGGTCTCGGTATAGACAGTACACGGGTAGGGGGTCTCGGTATAGACAGTACACGGGTAGGGGGTCTCGGTATAGACAGTACACGGGTAGGGGGTCTCGGTATAGACAGTACACGGGTAGGGGGTTTCGGTATAGACAGTACACGGGTAGGGGGTCTCGGTATAGACAGTACACGGGTAGGGGGTCTCGGTATAGACAGTACACGGGTGGGAGTCTCGGTATAGACAGTACACGGGTGGGAAGTCTCGGTATAGACAGTACACGGGTGGGAGGTCTCGGTATAGACAGTACACGGGTAGGGGGTCTCGGTATAGACAGTACACGGGTGGGAGTCTCGGTATAGACAGTACACGGGTGGGAAGTCTCGGTATAGACAGTACACGGGTGGGAGGTCTCAGTATAGACTGTACAAGGGTAGGGGGGTCCGTACAGAGATGATGACAGTCAGGAGGGTCACACAAGTTTTGGGTGGGGGTTTTCTGTGCCAGGTCATGCACAGCAGATGATGGGAGTTACTCACCAATCTTCCAGGAGACGTTAGGAGTCGGGGGCTGTAATCTGCAGACAGACGCATACATGTAGGTGACACACATGTACATGTCATCATCCTCATCCCTATATCCCCCCAACCCCCTGACATGGCAGGCACTTACCTTCCAGTGGGGTGGGTGATGGGGTGGGAGCGGGGGACGGGGACTCTGCCAGCTGCTCCAACGTGCTCCGTTTCCTTCCTTCCTTGGAGCGAGCGATGACGACCTGCGCCTTCAGAGCGTCCTGCTCCAGAGACTTCATCCTACAACATGGAGTCAGGTGAGAGGGAAGAGCTAGGGAAGACAGTGGACCCTGCGGCCACCCCCACCGCCAAACAAAACAGAGATATAGCAATGGCCTGGAAGGTGCGCGGGTGGAGTAACATGGGGTGGGACACTCCGCCTGATGTCAGACTCCGCTCCTCGCCTATCTTACAGTGGGTGGACAATACAATGATGATGTCATCACTAAGCCATGACGTACTGAGCACAGATCCAGCCCTTCCAGGCGCCACAATGATGGGGGTGGGTGAGAAACGGGACATACAGATGGTGTATATACATATATACACACACATATAGGGATGTTCCCCATGCAAGGTGTTCACTCATGCACCAACAAGAATGTTCCTCCAGGAGGCATTGCTGCTCCTTAAAGGGCTCGTCCGGTGAACGTCCACCCTCTATTCTGTGCTGTGGGAGAAACACAAAGCTCCAAACCCTCTGCAGACATTCTGCTGCCTGCAGCCACCACTAGGGGGAGCTCAAGATCTGACTGCAGACTACATACTGTACGCAGTGATATGGGGGAGGGGGCTGAGAATTATTTCATGTATCGCGAGGATGTAGACTGGTTGTGGTGTAGCTTCCCTTTAAGAGCACCTTATAGGATGTCAGATGAGCACACACAATATACAGGATGAGCCCAGCATTGGCCTCAGGTGAGCGGCCGGAGACACGAAAACCAGCCCTGGGGGGTTATGGGTAAACACTGCAACAGACAGATGCGGGGCCTTAGTACATGCCAGTGTGCTGCCCGGTGACATGCATGGCGTGTGCAGACATTGTGACCCGGCTGCCCCTTTGCTGGACATGCTACAAGCCGGGCACGGTGCACAGTGAGGGGTTCAGCTCACACCTGCTGCCGTCCTCAGGGGTTCGCGGCCGCTGCTGCCGAGACAGGTAAAGCTTCTTGGCCAAAGACTGTTCATACTGCCTAATACTGTCCTCCAGAGAACTGCCCCGGGGGCAAGAGGAGGCGAGAGAGGAGAGAGAAAGAGACAGAATGAGGAGGAGAGACCCCAAATACCACACAAATACCCCGAGAGGGGGCAAGAGAGGAGGAGAGACCCCAAACATCACACAAATATCCTGAGAGGGGGTAAAAAGGGGAGGAGAGACCCCAAACATCACACACATATACCCTGAGAGGGGGCAAGAGAGGAGGAGAGACCCCAAACATCACACACATATACCCTGAGAGGGGGCAAGAGAGGAGGAGAGACCCCAAACATCACACACATATACCCTGAGAGGGGGCAAGAGAGGAGGAGAGACCCCAAACATCACACACATATACCCTGAGAGGGGGCAAGAGAGGAGGAGAGACCCCAAACATGTCACACATACCCTGAGAGGGGGCAAGAGAGGAGGAGAGACCCCAAACATGTCACACATACCCTGAGAGGGGGCAAGAGAGGAGGAGAGACCCCAAACATCACACACATATACCCTGAGAGGGGGCAAGAGAGGAGGAGAGACCCCAAACATGTCACACACACCCTGAGAGGGGGCAAGAGAGGAGGAGAGACCCCAAACATCACACACATATACCCTGAGAGGGGGCAATAGAGGAGGAGAGACCCCAAACATCACACACATATCCTGAGAGGGGGCAAGAGAGGAGGAGAGACCCCAAACATCACACACATATACCCTGAGAGGTGGTAAAAAGGGGAGGAGAGACCCCAAACATCACACAAATATCCTGAGAGGGGGTAAAAAGGGGAGGAGAGACCCCAAACATCACACACACATACCCTGAGAGGGGGCAATAGAGGAGGAGAGACCCCAAACATCACACACATATACCCTGAGAGGGGGTAAAAAGGGGAGGAGAGACCCCAAACATGTCACACATACCCTTAGAGGGGGCAATAGAGGAGGAGAGACCCCAAACATGTCACACATACCCTGAGAGGGGGCAATAGAGGAGGAGAGACCCCAAACATGTCACACATACCCTGAGAGGTGGTAAGGGAGGAGGAGAGACCCCAAACATCACATACATACCCTGAGAGGTGGTAAGGGAGGAGGAGAGACCCCAAACATCACACATACTGTTTGAGGGGGTAAGGGATATGAGAGTGGGAGGGGAGGTAGGAGGTTGTGTACAGCGGACAGGGCCAACCCCTCCATGCACTCTCATCATCCACAGCTTCAGCCTTTTGAGCTCATCCATTGTCCCGGTACATCACTTCCTTATACAAATAAGTGTCCAGGTGAAGCCGCCATGTTGACTACTCTCCTGGCGCAGCGTCGTACCTGGCAGCCCTCCACATGGCTCTCTTTTCGGCCTGTAGTGCTCTGCGCTCCGCCGGTGACAGCTGCATCTCCTCCTCCGTCAGCTCCGGACTCTGCACCCTCAGCCGCTCCTGCAGACGTCTCTCTGCTTTGGCAGTGCGCACCGGGAGCCGCGCCGTCTGTGCCGCCGGGGTATACAGGACTCAGACTGCAGGGAGAAGGAGAGATTGTGAGAAGAGTGGAGCAGCCGTGGGGGGCGTCCTCTACTCAAGGTCATTGGGCAAATCAGCTGTGGCCACTAGGGGCAGAAGACACAGCTGGAGCATTGTGACCCCCACAAGGGCACAACTCTTTATCCAAGGACGGGGGGAGGGCTCACCCTGACATGGAGTTCGGCCTCTGCTCCGCCCGGTAAGCGTCCTCCAGTGAATTTCTCTGAGATTCGGATGGAGACAACCTGCACAATACACGGACCATGTCAGCAGCCCCCGACACCCCCAGACCCACCGATTACCCCAGACAGAGGCGGAATCTCACCCGGTCAGGGAGGATAGACTCCCACCATCCAAACGCTCCACCTTGTACTCCACACCCTCGATGAAGACGCTGGTGGGGGTGCTGGGTGCCAGCGGCCGGGGGCTGGACTCGCCCAGGTGCCCCCCCCTCCTCCTCCTCCTCCCTTAACAGCTGCTCGCGCTTCATCTGGATCTTCCGGGCTGAGAAGAAAAAGGACAAGAAGGAAGATAAGGAGGAGCCGCAGGAGGGGGGCGCGGCAATGTCGCGATTTGGGAGCTGCGGCCATTCCACCCCATCACTCACCTTCCTCCTCCTTCATTTTCCGCAGATCGTCCTCCCCCACCAGGGACACGCGTTTCGGGGGGCGGTCGCTCGGCTGCTGCTTCATGTCCATCTCAAAGTATTTTTGTCTTTCTCGGAAGGATCGCTGCTCTGGGCTGTCCAGACCCTAAACGCAAAAACGGGGTCACAGGACGCACAACAACAACACCCCAAACATCATAACCCACCGGCCACCCTGACAACACTCACCTCCGGGGTCACACAAGGACGGTCAGGGGTCCTCGGACTTGAAGGGTCCTGAAGGAAATAAGAAAAAAGTTCAATCTTATAGTCACAAAGTTTGGTGAGGCCACAAGGCTATGGCGGTGTACGGGACCATTATAGTGAGGCAAGTACCTGCTGCTCGGGGTACACCGACGGGATGGCGGCGAATGTCTTATACACCTGCCGGGTGCTAGTGTGGAGGCCATCACTGGGGGAGGAGGGAGTAGTCTGCGAGGGGGCGACACAGAGTAAGAAAGGCTAAGCGGAGGAAGAAAACGCCACAAGAGTGGTGTAGACTGCACGGCGGGAATGCCACGGCCAGGTCAGGTGACCTCACTTACCGGTCGGCTGTCGCCTTGGCTCAAAAAGTTAATGGATGCCTGAAACAGAAGAGAAGACGGTCAGTATAAAAGTCTAGAGCGCTCCCTACAATACACAGACCACTACTACTCCCACCATCCACAGGAGCAACGCAATAAAGTAGTAGATACAAGCCACCGCCAGAGGAGCAACCAACACTCCAGACATGTATGAGCAGCGACCATACATGTGCAGCCGCAGGAGGAGGGGCCAGACTAGTCATGTGATCAAGAGCATCATGCACCGCTACATACGTGTTACAGGGGTCTGACAGAGCTGTCACCTATGCCCACCTACCTAACCCCAAAACTGAGCTGTCACCTGTCCTCCCTATGCCCACCTACCTGACCTCAAAACTGAGCTGTCCCGTCCCCTATGCCCACCTATCTGGGCTGTCACCTGTCCCCTATGGCCACCTAGCTGACCCCAAAACTGAGCTGTCCCCTGTGGCCACCTACCTAATCCCAAAACTGAGCTGTCCCGTCCCCTATGCCCACCTACCTGGGCTGTCACCTGTCCCCTATGTCCACCTACCTGACCCCAAAACCAAGCTGTCCCTATACATATATACATACCCTGATGGTCACTTCTATAGGGGTCAGGACAGCTGTTGGCGCTGCTTATCTCTATTAGGTGGTACTGCCCCTCAGGTAAACCCTCCTGACCCTGTCCCAGTGTACATGGACAGATATTGAGGTGAGGTGTCCACAGGGGGCGCTCTGGCCTCTCTAATCCAGGTTATAGATCATGCAGGACACAGCAGATAAGCCCCGCCTCCTCCATTAGATCACTAGGAAGGTTACGGCAGCGGCAGGCAGAAAGCACAGGCGGGCGGGTACACGTCACTTACAAATCGGGTCTCCCTGCCAGTGTGGTGACAGGAGCGAGCTGGGGCGGCCTGACATACAAGAGCAAAGGTATACGTCATATACAGAATGTACAGCTATATACAAGGGCAGGAGAGCAGTGCTGGGAAGGATTCCTTACAGTAACAGCAGACGGGCTGCAGAATGACTGTACAGCATGGTCACATGAGATAGCTATGATATAACCAGAGGGGGCGTCACTAGTAAGTAACCTGATAGTAACAGAAAGGATTCTTTACAGTAACAGATGATAAATTATGAAATTCTCAACTGTAAAAGCAAGAACAGCATTTAAAGGGGCATTCCAGGATTGTTCTAGTGATGGCTTATGCCTAGGAAAGGCCATTAATATCACATCGGTTGGGGCCTAAGACCGGCATCCCTGCTGATCAGCTGAATGAAAGGGCTGTGGTACTGGGGCAAGTGCTGCAACCTCTGTACTGCACCAAGCACAGTGCCATATACTGCCTAGCCGGCTGTTCCTGGTATAGCAGCTCAGTCTCATTCACTTAAATGGGACTGAGCTGCAGAAGGATCACATGACTCGTAGATGTGACAGAAAAGAGGCCGTAGCCCCCCTCACTCAGGAGATCTGCCTGTTGTCTAACTGCAGAAGTCAATGGAAGAAAGGATTCTTTAGAGAAACAGCAGGTTAACTACAGAACCCCAGACTGCAGAAGATGGTAACAGGTGTATACAGGAAAGGGCTCTCTGACTATTATATCATCACTGCTGGCAATTACAGAGTAAGGCGGGGGATCTGATACAGAGCACGGGAAAGGAGTCCTTACAGTAATAGCAGTAAGGCACCGCGAGCTCTGGGCTCACCTGCTGCGCACTTGAAGGTGAAGGAGAAGACGGGACGTCCCTTTTGCTTCCAGCTGTGAAGTCCCCAGACGGTGTCTGCAAAAGAAAGAACAGAAAAGTTACCGAAATATCAGAGGGGGGACGGAATCTTGTCAGGAGCGTGGCTCGGAGGACTACACGGTCCAGCAGAGTTATTCACACTTCATGCCTATTCCACAAACCACTGGTCAGAAGACGTGAGAAGCGACCTCCATAGATACAGAACGAGGCATGCAGTACGACACACGACTGCCCGGCAGTGACATCATCCACAGCCAATACTGCCCCCCACAGGATGGAGTCAGCATTACACAGCCATAGACATGGCACAAGATTCTCATATAAACAAGAACACAAAGCTCTAGAAGAACTACAGGTCCCAGCAGTCTGGTGGGCTGATGTGCAGAAGATGAGGTGGTTTGGTATTGATACAGCGATGGCGAAAATCTGGACGCGGTCACATGACAACAAGACAACGTCATGAACTGCAAACTCAGGGATGATGAAGGAGACTCCAGGGCTGTCAGATGATAGGAGTGATTGTCAGTTTCCCTCCCCCCAGCGCTGACACCGGTGCCTTCAGCACAATATAAATCTGTGACAGCTGAGACCCCCCCCCCACCAGTGTCAGGCTGGGGGTCGGACAGGTGCTCAGAGGGAACAAGGAAAGAATCTCTGATGGCCCCTGGAATGTCAGGAGATAAGAGCCGCACCGGCTAAATGTGGCGCCCTTATCTGTAGACATAGCACAAGAGTCAGCACTGTACATGTGTGTACAGAGGGTCCGGGCACTGAGACCCCCGGAGATCACTTACAGTCAATGATCCAACAAGGAATCCCCAAAACAACGCAGCCCCCCTGTGTCCTAGGGAGGGGTCTCAGCGCCTGGACAGCCACGGATACAAGGTGCAGGGTGGGGGGACATCAGTAGGTCAGCAGGGTGGTCAGCGCCATCGGGATATTAGTACATACATACCCAGAGAGCTGGGGCAATGAGGCCGATAGCACCGCTAACACCCCAACAACACTCTCAGCCCCTGCCCACAACAACCCGAACCTGCAGGATCTGGGCGCAGCATGTTATCTCATTGTGAGGCTCCCCCAAGCAAGCGCCCCAAAGTATCGTACCCCCTCCCCAAAAAAATAGATACAGACTGACAACACTGTGCACATATATGAAGAACAGAGTGTGGGGTGTCTGTTACAGCCAGAGGCGTGTCAGGGTGCAGGTCACGTGTGAGAAAAGAGGGGTGCAGGTCACATGTGAGGGGTGCAGGTCACGTGTGAGAAAAGAGGGGTGCAGGTCACATGTTAGGGGTGCAGGTCAAATGTGAGGGGTGCAGGTCAAGTGTACGGGGACGCAGGTCATGTGTAGTGGGGCGCAAGTCATGCCAACAGAAACAGGCAGCGTCCACCATGACTGTCACAAACAACTGACCAATGACACTTCATGCTGCAGACAGACTTCGTATTCCATGTCTGCCACCGCCGTCGCCGCTACCATGTCACATTGTAAGCTCACACGTGGGAACACCACACACGTGCAGTACACAACACACACGGTGCCGCTTGCCTTCTTGGAGTACACAGTGGTCTTCAGGACCCCCGAGTTGCCATATCCCGTGGGAGGGCCACTTAGGCGGACGCCGCCGGAGCCCGGCCGCCTCTTGTTCGCCAGCACAAAGGGGTTTTCACTGAAAAGGATGGACTGGCAGTCGACAAGAACCTCCTGCGTGTCCGTCTCACTGGAGGGGGGTACGGCCTCCCCTGGTGGAACAGGTGGTGGAGGTGATGGTGGTGGTGTAACCGGAGGGGCAGGAAGGCAGGAGGGGCCATTGGCTATGACTGTAGGGACAGGGTGGACAAGGGCCACAGGGACAGGGGCAGGAGGGCAGGAGGTGTCCATTCCCAAGGGGAGCTGCAAGATCAACAGAGGGGGAGAGGGTAAAAAAGGAGAGATAATGGGGAGGGGGGTACGAGACAAGATGGAGGACAAGAAGACAATGGTGACATGAGGTGAACAGTGCACAACCAAACCTAGAGAAATCAAGATGGTGTCCGCCGCACTCTCACCCAAAGAGCCGATCCAGTCCGATAACTTCACCATCTACAATATGTCTGTTGTCAGTAATGGGAACCTTACACTCTAAGGCTGACCACAGTGTCACACCTAGTCCTGCTCACACAGCTGAGCCACGTCATGTGACCATCACTGTACACTCCTATAGGACACAACATGGTGTGCAGCGTCACAACTGCTCTGAGCTCACATCCAGCTTTCCCAAATGCCACCCCAACATGACCTGCATCAGGACACAGACCCCCCGAAACTATCACAACCTACATTACACTCCAGTGAAGAGAGGGATCACCAACATGTCCCCCAAAAAGACACAAGACCAGTAATAAATGTAATACAGCTCAGGAGAATCACCGGGGCTTGAGGCATGGAAGACCCCACTGAGGGCCACAGGAAGGAAGAGAAGGATGCCAGGACAGCAGATTCAGCCTCTCCTCTCCTCACATGGCTGAGATAGTAATAAATTGTATTCCCCTGTCCTACAGTTGGCCTCTCCTCTCCTGACATGGCTGATAACAGATAGTAATAGATTGTATTCCCCTGTCCTACAGTCGGCCTCTCCCCTCCTGACATGGCTGATAACAGATAGTAATAGATTGTATTCCTCTGTCCTACAGTCGGCCTCTCCTCTCCTGACATGGCTGATAACAGATAGTAATAGATTGTATTCCCCTGTCCTACAGTCGGCCTCTCCTCTCCTGACATGGCTGATAACAGATAGTAATAGATTGTATTCCCCTGTCCTACAGTCGGCCTCTCCTCTCCTGACATGGCTGATAACAGATAGTAATAGATTGTATTCCCCTGTCCTACAGTCGGCCTCTCCTCTCCTGACATGGCTGATAACAGATAGTAATAGATTGTATTCCCCTGTCCTACAGTCGGCCTCTCCTCTCCTGACATGGGTGATAACAGATAGTAATAGATTGTATTCCCCTGTCCTACAGTCGGCCTCTCCTCTCCTGACATGGTGGCTGATAACAGATAGTAATAGATTGTATTCCCCTGTCCTACAGTCGGCCTCTCCCCTCCTGACATGGCTGATAACAGATAGTAATAGATTGTATTCCCCTGTCCTACAGTCGGCCTCTCCCCTCCTGACATGACTGATAACAGATAGTAATAGATTGTATTCCCCTGTCCTACAGTCGGCCTCTCCCCTCCTGACATGGCTGATAACAGATAGTAATAGATTGTATTCCCCTGTCCTACAGTCGGCCTCTCCTCTCCTGACACAGCTGATAACAGATAGTAATAGATTGTAGTCACCTGTCCTACAGTCGGCCTCTCCTCTCCTGACATGGCTGATAACAGATAGTAATAGATTGTATTCCCCTGTCCTACAGTCGGCCTCTCCTCTCCTGACATGGCTGATAACAGATAGTAATAGATTGTATTCCCCTGTCCTACAGTCGGCCTCTCCCCTCCTGACATGACTGATAACAGATAGTAATAGATTGTAGTCACCTGTCCTACAGTCGGCCTCTCCCCTCCTGACGTGGCTGATAACAGATAGTAATAGATTGTATTCCCCTGTCCTACAGTCGGCCTCTCCCCTCCTGACATGGCTGATAACAGATAGTAATAGATTGTATTCCCCTGTCCTACAGTCGGCCTCTCCTCTCCTGACACGGCTGATAACAGATAGTAATAGATTGTAGTCACCTGTCCTACAGTCGGCCTCTCCCCTCCTGACATGGCTGATAAGTGGTGGACTTCCGTAAAGGCAGATGCCCTCCTAAACCAGTGGACATCCTGGGGACGGGCATCGAGATTGTGAACACCTATAAGTACCTGGGTTTGCTCCTTAATAATAAGCTGGACTGGGCAGATCATATGGAGGCCCTGTACAGGAAGGGCCACAGCAGGCTCTACCTGCTTAGGAAGCTGAGAGCCTTTGGAATCCGGGGGGCACTTCTTAGAACTTTCTTCAACTCGGTAGTGGCATCAGCCATCTTCTTTGGAGTGGCCTGCTGGGGGAGCAGTATATCAACCAGGGATAGGAATAGACTGGACAAGCTGATTAGAAGGGCCAGCTCTGTCCTGGGGAGCCCACTGGACCCAGTGCAGGTGGTGGGTGACAGAAGGATACTGTCCGTGGTGAGCTCCATGCAGAAGAAGAAGTCCCATCCCATGCATGAGACTGTGATCGCGCTGAGCAGTACTGTCAGTGACCGACTGCTCCACCCTAGGTGTGAGAAGGAGCGCTATCGGAAGTCTTTCCTCCCCACCGCGGTTAGGCTGTACAACCAACACCGACCTAAGCGGAGATCATTACACACAGAGAACTGAAATATCTCTCTGCCTGTTAAATCCCCCCCCCCCCCGCTACGTCCTATCTGTCTGTCTGCTATTAATGTAATGCCTCTCACCTTGGAACATTTCTGTACATGTTGTATTTGTATTTGTATCTGCTTATCTTATCTTATCTTTGCTGCTGTAACACACTGAATTTCCCCACTGTGGGACTATTAAAGGACTATTATTATTATTATTATTATTATAACAGATAGTAATAGATTGTATTCCCCTGTCCTACAGTCGGCCTCTCCCCTCCTGACATGGCTGATAACAGATAGTAATAGATTGTAGTCATCTGTCCTACAGTCGGCCTCTCCCCTCCTGACATGACTGATAACAGATAGTAATAGATTGTAGTCACCTGTCCTACAGTCGGCCTCTCCCCTCCTGACGTGGCTGATAACAGATAGTAATAGATTGTATTCCCCTGTCCTACAGTCGGCCTCTCCCCTCCTGACATGGCTGATAACAGATAGTAATAGATTGTATTCCCCTGTCCTACAGTCGGCCTCTCCCCTCCTGACATGGCTGATAACAGATAGTAATAGATTGTAGTCCCCTGTCCTACAGTCGGCCTCTCCCCTCCTGACATGGCGGATAACAGATAGTAATAGATTGTAGTCACCTGTCCTACAGTCGGCCTCTCCCCTCCTGACATGGCTGATAACAGATAGTAATAGATTGTATTCCCCTGTCCTACAGTCGGCCTCTCCCCTCCTGACATGGCTGATAACAGATAGTAATAGATTGTATTCTCCTGTCCTACAGTCGGCCTCTCCTCTCCTGACATGGCTGATAACAGATAGTAATAGATTGTATTCCCCTGTCCTACAGTCGGCCTCTCCCCTCCTGACATGGCTGATAACAGATAGTAATAGATTGTAGTCACCTGTCCTACAGTCGGCCTCTCCCCTCCTGACATGGCTAATAACAGATAGTAATAGATTGTATTCCCCTGTCCTACAGTCGGCCTCTCCCCTCCTGACATGGCTGATAACAGATAGTAATAGATTGTATTCCCCTGTCCTACAGTCGGCCTCTCCCCTCCTGACGTGGCTGATAACAGATAGTAATAGATTGTATTCCCCTGTCCTACAGTCGGCCTCTCCCCTCCTGACATGGCTGATAACAGATAGTAATAGATTGTATTCCCCTGTCCTACAGTCGGCCTCTCCCCTCCTGACATGACTGATAACAGATAGTAATAGATTGTATTCCCCTGTCCTACAGTCGGCCTCTCCCCTCCTGACATGGCTGATAACAGATAGTAATAGATTGTATTCCCCTGTCCTACAGTCGGCCTCTCCTCTCCTGACACAGCTGATAACAGATAGTAATAGATTGTAGTCACCTGTCCTACAGTCGGCCTCTCCTCTCCTGACATGGCTGATAACAGATAGTAATAGATTGTATTCCCCTGTCCTACAGTCGGCCTCTCGTCTCCTGACACGGCTGATAACAGATAGTAATAGATTGTAGTCACCTGTCCTACAGTCGGCCTCTTCCCTCCTGACATGGCTGATAACAGATAGTAATAGATTGTATTCCCCTGTCCTACAGTCGGCCTCTCCTCTCCTGACATGGCTGATAACAGATAGTAATAGATTGTATTCCCCTGTCCTACAGTCGGCCTCTCCCCTCCTGACATGACTGATAACAGATAGTAATAGATTGTAGTCACCTGTCCTACAGTCGGCCTCTCCCCTCCTGACGTGGCTGATAACAGATAGTAATAGATTGTATTCCCCTGTCCTACAGTCGGCCTCTCCCCTCCTGACATGGCTGATAACAGATAGTAATAGATTGTATTCCCCTGTCCTACAGTCGGCCTCTCCTCTCCTGACACGGCTGATAACAGATAGTAATAGATTGTAGTCACCTGTCCTACAGTCGGCCTCTCCCCTCCTGACATGGCTGATAAGTGGTGGACTTCCGTAAAGGCAGATGCCCTCCTAAACCAGTGGACATCCTGGGGACGGGCATCGAGATTGTGAACACCTATAAGTACCTGGGTTTGCTCCTTAATAATAAGCTGGACTGGGCAGATCATATGGAGGCCCTGTACAGGAAGGGCCACAGCAGGCTCTACCTGCTTAGGAAGCTGAGAGCCTTTGGAATCCGGGGGGCACTTCTTAGAACTTTCTTCAACTCGGTAGTGGCATCAGCCATCTTCTTTGGAGTGGCCTGCTGGGGGAGCAGTATATCAACCAGGGATAGGGATAGACTGGACAAGCTGATTAGAAGGGCCAGCTCTGTCCTGGGGAGCCCACTGGACCCAGTGCAGGTGGTGGGTGACAGAAGGATACTGTCCGTGGTGAGCTCCATGCAGAAGAAGAAGTCCCATCCCATGCATGAGACTGTGATCGCGCTGAGCAGTACTGTCAGTGACCGACTGCTCCACCCTAGGTGTGAGAAGGAGCGCTATCGGAAGTCTTTCCTCCCCACCGCGGTTAGGCTGTACAACCAACACCGACCTAAGCGGAGATCATTACACACAGAGAACTGAAATATCTCTCTGCCTGTTAAATCCCCCCCCCCCCCGCTACGTCCTATCTGTCTGTCTGCTATTAATGTAATGCCTCTCACCTTGGAACATTTCTGTACATGTTGTATTTGTATTTGTATCTGCTTATCTTATCTTATCTTTGCTGCTGTAACACACTGAATTTCCCCACTGTGGGACTATTAAAGGACTATTATTATTATTATTATTATTATAACAGATAGTAATAGATTGTATTCCCCTGTCCTACAGTCGGCCTCTCCCCTCCTGACATGGCTGATAACAGATAGTAATAGATTGTAGTCATCTGTCCTACAGTCGGCCTCTCCCCTCCTGACACGGCTGATAACAGATAGTAATAGATTGTATTCCCCTGTCCTACAGTCGGCCTCTCCCCTCCTGACATGGCTGATAACAGATAGTAATAGATTGTATTCCCCTGTCCTACAGTCGGCCTCTCCCCTCCTGACATGGCTGATAACAGATAGTAATAGATTGTAGTCCCCTGTCCTACAGTCGGCCTCTCCCCTCCTGACATGGCGGATAACAGATAGTAATAGATTGTAGTCACCTGTCCTACAGTCGGCCTCTCCCCTCCTGACATGGCTGATAACAGATAGTAATAGATTGTATTCCCCTGTCCTACAGTCGGCCTCTCCCCTCCTGACATGGCTGATAACAGATAGTAATAGATTGTATTCTCCTGTCCTACAGTCGGCCTCTCCTCTCCTGACATGGCTGATAACAGATAGTAATAGATTGTATTCCCCTGTCCTACAGTCGGCCTCTCCCCTCCTGACATGGCTGATAACAGATAGTAATAGATTGTAGTCACCTGTCCTACAGTCGGCCTCTCCCCTCCTGACATGGCTAATAACAGATAGTAATAGATTGTATTCCCCTGTCCTACAGTCGGCCTCTCCCCTCCTGACATGGCTGATAACAGATAGTAATAGATTGTATTCCCCTGTCCTACAGTCGGCCTCTCCCCTCCTGATGTGGCTGATAACAGATAGTAATAGATTGTAGTCCCCTGTCCTACAGTCGGCCTCTCCCCTCCTGACATGGCTGATAACAGATAGTAATAGATTGTATTCCCCTGTCCTACAGTCGGCCTCTCCCCTCCTGACATGGCTGATAACAGATAGTAATAGATTGTATTCCCCTGTCCTACAGTCGGCCTCTCCTCTCCTGACATGACTGATAACAGATAGTAATAGATTGTATTCCCCTGTCCTACAGTCGGCCTCTCCCCTCCTGACATGGCTGATAACAGATAGTAATAGATTGTATTCCCCTGTCCTACAGTCGGCCTCTCCTCTCCTGACGTGGCTGATAACAGATAGTAATAGATTGTATTCCCCTGTCCTACAGTCGGCCTCTCCCCTCCTGACATGGTGGCTGATAACAGATAGTAATAGATTGTATTCCCCTGTCCTACAGTCGGCCTCTCCCCTCCTGACATGGCTGATAACAGATAGTAATAGATTGTATTCCCCTGTCCTACAGTCGGCCTCTCCTCTCCTGACATGGCTGATAACAGATAGTAATAGATTGTATTCCCCTGTCCTACAGTCGGCCTCTCCCCTCCTGACATGGCTGATAACAGATAGTAATAGATTGTATTCCCCTGTCCTACAGTCGGCCTCTCCTCTCCTGACATGGCTGATAACAGATAGTAATAGATTGTATTCCCCTGTCCTACAGTCGGCCTCTCCCCTCCTGACATGGCTGATAACAGATAGTAATAGATTGTATTCCCCTGTCCTACAGTCGGCCTCTCCCCTCCTGACATGGCTGATAACAGATAGTAATAGATTGTATTCCCCTGTCCTACAGTCGGCCTCTCCTCTCCTGACATGACTGATAACAGATAGTAATAGATTGTATTCCCCTGTCCTACAGTCGGCCTCTCCCCTCCTGACATGGCTGATAACAGATAGTAATAGATTGTATTCTCCTGTCCTACAGTCGGCCTCTCCTCTCCTGACGTGGCTGATAACAGATAGTAATAGATTGTATTCCCCTGTCCTACAGTCGGCCTCTCCTGACATGGCTGATAACAGATAGTAATAGATTGTATTCCCCTGTCCTACAGTCGGCCTCTCCTCTCCTGACATGGCTGATAACAGATAGTAATAGATTGTATTCCCCTGTCCTACAGTCGGCCTCTCCTCTCCTGACATGGCTGATAACAGATAGTAATAGATTGTATTCCCCTGTCCTACAGTCGGCCTCTCCCCTCCTGACATGGCTGATAACAGATAGTAATAGATTGTATTCCCCTGTCCTACAGTCGGCCTCTCCTGACATGGCTGATAACAGATAGTAATAGATTGTATTCCCCTGTCCTACAGTCGGCCTCTCCCCTCCTGACGTGGCTGATAACAGATAGTAATAGATTGTATTCCCCTGTCCTACAGTCGGCCTCTCCTCTCCTGACATGGCTGATAACAGATAGTAATAGATTGTAGTCACCTGTCCTATAGTCAGCCAGATCTGGCTGATAACAGGGAGCAGCAGCGTGTCCTGTGTACACTATGCAGGTGGAGTAATTCTTTGGACTGGACTGACCCCTAAAACTAGCTCAGACTCCCCCCCCCCAAATAACAGACACCATAAAGACAGGGGGACATTAGGGTAGGTGGGGACAGGGGTCTCAACCAGGTACTCACAGCTCCGAGGTCCGATCTGTCCTCCTCACTCCTCACACTACATTACCAGGAGGGAACCGGGAAGAGGAGCATCCAAAAATAGTGGAGGAGGAGGGGAGGGGGGGGAGGGAGAGGAGGGAGGGGGCCCTGCAGTCAGAGGGTCTGGAATGGCAGCTGTGAGCCAGGACACAGGCAGGAATAGATCCTGACACCAGGAATGACAAATTCCCTCAAAACCGCCACATTCCACACCCATCCCCCACCCACCACAGGGCGACACCACAGCCACGGGCAGAGGAGCCCAAACTTACAGTAGTGCCCACCCAGCACTAGCCTCTGCCCTAGTACAACCGCCAGCGCAACCCCAGGCCCCTGCGCCAGGACAACCCCCGGGCCCCTGCGCCAGGACAACCCCCGGGCCCCGCAGCACACGACATCTCCGCAGCAGTCACAGTATGGGGGAGCTCTCTGAGTCACCAGGTTTCTTGTACACCCAGTATTGAGCTATAGGGCACTCTCACCACAAGGTGGCACTACAGCAAGTCACCCATTTCCTGCCGTTCAGTTATAAGAAGATTCCAGATAATCCGGGCGAGACTGTATCACGGGGTCACCACAGACACATGGAGTGATGTGAGGTGCCCGGCATCACCCGCGCCCACTTACCCTGTTCCCTTTAGGTAGGCCGCTGCTGGGGAGAGCTGCCAGGGTCTTGTAGTCGAGCCTGATGGGGTCAGTAGTTGTGGTGGTCGTAGTTGCAGTGAAGCCCTGAAAGTAATAGAAAGGAGTGAAGGAGTGGACGGTGCCAGTCTATGGCCAGCGTGTGGGCACATACATAGAGCGGGGCCAAGTGTGAACACGGCTCTACCGCAGCTGGCAGGAGATCCCAGCTCTGAGGCTGTACACTAGTGAATGCTGAACCCCTGATAGCTGCCCTGGGCACGTTCTACTTGCCCTCTCAGGAGGTTCCTCACCTTGGCCTCTTCCTCGAGGAGCCTCGTAGCCTCCTCACGTTCTTTGCGCATTTTCTCCTTCACAGAGACAGGAAAGTCAAAGCAAGCAGCAGGAACCGGAGCCAAGAAGAGAGCGAGACAGAGAGAAAAGCAGTCAGGACAGCAAGAAAACGGGAGCGGCAGCCAGTGACGGGAGGAGGCGGAGGGGCAGGAGCAGTGCAGGAAGGGGAGGAGCAAGACAGGTGAGACACGCGGGGTGGAAGGAGGAGAAATGCGAGGCACGGGATGACTGGTGACATGAGGCTTATGAGGATGGTAAAGGGGGGCTCCACCTGAGTACACCCACAAGGCCTGGACACACTGCCGAGTCAGCCCCGCTATACACACAAGGATTATTGGTGGAGTCCCCCTTTAAATCTGACTCCACCCCTGACACTTTACACAATACCTTACATAGCAACCGCTAACGCATGCGGCGGCTGCCATAACCTACAGGGAGCAACATGCGGGGTACACAAACGAATGGGGGAGCAACATGTGGTGGGAATGTGGAACATGGCGGATCATCTCCGTATGACGCAGAGGAAGTCTAGAATCCTGTTTCTTATACTCCAGTCACATCCAGAGCTGCATTCACAAGACGAAGGAGCTCCCTGCTGGCTCAGTGCTTGTACAGACAGATGTCAAGGAGCAGCCAGGGGTAAGTGCAGCTCTGGAAGTGTAAGACAGACAGGAAGTAGAAGCAGGATGGTCACTGCAGCTCTGGATGTGACTGGAGTATAAGGCTTGTAACTCGGGATTAGATACGGTATATGGAGATGTATCCTGTGACACTGAGGGGGAAGATGGTTCTCTCACCACTTTCTCCATGTCCTCTCTCTCCCACTTCACCTCCCGACCCATTTCTATCTCCTGCCAGAGAAGAGCAGAGAGTCAGCGCCAGCTCGGTAGAGCGCAGTAGCAGCGCCAGCGCCCGTCCCCACGCCCCCTACCTTCTGCAGCCGCTCCGCCTCCTCCGGGCTCAGATCGCGGTCTATGGACGAGATGCTCTCCATACTGTTCTTCCTCCCGAGTCCAGCGGCAAACGGATTGGCAATGACCCCCGGAGATGCCTGGAGACAAAGACAGGACCAATCAGAGGGGAGCAGACTGCGGGGGGGGGCAAGATGGAGGGCAGAGGTATGAGTGGGGGGGGGCTAAGACTATAGAAAAGGGCATTCAGGGGTCTGGGAAAGATGGGTGATAAGGGGAGTCATCAGTGCTGTACCTCCATGGAGTTAGTGGACACAGGATCGAATCCATCGCAGACCAGGATGAGGAGGGTGTCCCCGACCCCACGCAGAGCCTGCACCGCCTCCGTGTGCGTCATCCCCAGCAGGCTCTGCTGATTCACCTCCAGGATCCGCATACCGACCTTCAGCCGCCCGTCACGAGCTGCCGCCCCGGAGGAGCTCACCTGCAAGAAGAGACGAGAGAGTCAGACAGAGGAGCCCCCTAGTGGTCAGAGCAGGGACAGCGAGAGGGCACCGCCGACTGACACATCAGAGGTCACGTGTATGAACTGGTGAGGAGAGCGCAGAGCGCGGCAGGAGGATAGACCGGAAATAAGTGTCCACACCCCAACACCCGCTCTCACCTTAGAGATGAAGACGCCCTCATCAGAAGGGTCAAGGGGGTTTCCGGGGTGTCCCTTGGCTCCACCCCCGAATGCTGATCCCCAGTTTCTCACCAGGAGCCTTCACAATGCAGATCTCCTACAGGAAACAGAGTAATGAATATATTAACAGGGGGCGGGGCTGTGACAACCTCTCAGACATGATATATACAGCTGGTTGTCAGTAGTAATAGATGAATAGCTGTACTGTAGTATAAGGTGTGCGGATCTCATGTCTGATCACATGTCATTATATCAGTGATGTCAGTAACAGGGGGCGGGGCTGTGACAACCTCTCACACATGATATATACAGCTGGGTGTCAGTAGTAATAGATGAATAGCTGTACTGTAGTATAAGGTGTGCGGATCTCATGTCTGATCACATGTCATTATATCAGTGATGTCAGTAACAGGGGGCGGGGCTGTGACAACCTCTCACACATGATATATACAGCTGGGTGTCAGTAGTAATAGATGAATAGCTGTACTGTAGTATAAGGTGTGCGGATCTCATGTCTGATCACATGTCATTATATCAGTGATGTCAGTACCAGGGGGCGGGGCTGTGACAACCTCTCAGACATGATATATACAGCTGGGTGTCATTCAGGATCCTGTTCTACGTGACTCTGCTATTCTGGGCAGGACCTTCTGCTTTATTGCTCATAAAACCCTTGTGGTGTCAGTCGTTCCCTTGAACCCAGTGCCCCCCCTCTCCAGCAGCTGGTCGTGGCCCAGTCCCTGTGCGGTCAGGAGGAGCTATAGAGGGATGGATGTGCTCACAGGAGGAATATTTATATAAATGTATAAAGAACTTGGGTATTTGATATAAAATCTATATATAAATGTGGAGTCACTGCTCTGGCCTGCAGTCTGGATTGTACCACGTGTTATACTCTAGTAACACCAAGAGCTGCAGTCACAATACTTGTGTAAGTTTTATACATCAATAACATCTACAACTACATTCTCATGTCTTAGACTCTGGTCACCTACAGAGCGGCTTCAAACATTATACATAAAGGTATCCTGATGTGTTACCCTTGTGCACTGCAGAAAATACAGGAAATAGTCAGTGCAGCGCTGGATGTGACTGGAGATGGCAGAATAGTTCCTGCAGCTCCACACTTAGACTTTGGTGCAGCTCGGATGAGGGGGGCAGATAGATGACAGTACCTGCATGCCTGGGGGCGGAGGGTCCCTCCTCACCAGCAGGTGGAGCTCCGGGGCAGGGGACAGCAGGGCTTTCACAGCTTCTTGGTGGGTGGCATGTCTCAGGTCAACCCCTGCGGCTTCTAAAATCCGGTCTCCCACCTTGAGACCACTACGTGCGGCCACCCCACGAGAGATCACCTACGGGGAGAGAATATAGGGCGACATGACCGCACTGCGGCACTCCAGCTTTATATAATACACTGCTCATTGCACCTCCAGACTGTCAGGATTTCTGCTGATCTGTATCCTGGTCATGTCACGTCATGTCACGAGCTGTTCAGCTGTGCATCCATCACATGACCAGATCCTATGACCGTAGGTATACTGGGAAGTACAATGAAGAAACCCCCTCACTGCGGAGCAGGACGCCATCGCCACTCACCTTCGAAATGAAGACTCCGGGCTCGTGGATTCCAAAGGGATGGCTGGAGTGGTCACTGCCCCCCACTATACTCAGGCCCAGGGGGCCCCCGGATTTGATCAGACGGATCTCCTGTACATAATAAAGCATGAACAGTGGTCAGTAGTGATTCCTGGCGGTCAGATCCCGGTGATCCTGTGATCGGTCAGGACCCCGCCTCACCTCTATGGGATACTCTTCTTCGGCAGTGCTGTGGTTCCGCAGGGATCCGCCATTGTCCTCCTCGGCTTCTCCATTCTCTGTGTCTGTAGGGGGCGGAGGCGAGCGCGGCCTGGCTCTGTGCAGGGAAGGTGAGGCCCTTGGGTCTGTCCCAGCCCCTGGTTGGGGGGGCTCTCTCTCCACCAGCAGAGTGATGGTGGGGGACGTGCTGGTAAGCAGGGCTACTGCCTGATCATGCCTGGCTTCTGTCATGTCTACCCCATTGATCTAGAACAACGTGCAGAGCCAGAGTCAGCGGCACAATCCAACATTCACCTAAGCAAGACAGGGGGCGCTACTGTAACATGGGGGGTGATAGTCTCTGCTCCTGCAGAAGGTCGGTGCTCTGAATGGCTTCTATGGACTAGAAGGGTCAGCTCTGCACAGCAGCCGGGTCCAGCGGATTAGAGCACACAGAGGTCAGCTCTGACAAGGCAGTACACACCCTTACCAAGAGAGGGCAGCAGAGGGCCCCGCCACCAGAAGAGAGAGCCGGACAGCCGGGGGAAGGGGGTGAGACAGGCAGGAGAGACAGAAGAGACAGGCGTGGAGAAGGAACAGACTGTTAGCAGGTTAATATACCAGACACTGGCGGACGACTGGATGAGGGAGCGACAGGACCGTACGAGACTGACATCACGAGGACTGCTCCACCTGCACTACTGACACCGCGAGGACTGCTCCACCTGCACTACTGACACCGCGAGGACAGCTCCACCTGCACTACTGACACCGCGAGGACTGCTCCACCTGCACTACTGACACCGCGAGGACTGCTCCACCTGCACTACTGACACCGCGAGGACAGCTCCACCTGCACTACTGACACCGCGAGGACAGCTCCACCTGCACTACTGACACCGCGAGGACAGCTCCACCTGCACTACTGACACCGCGAGGACTGCTCCACCTGCACTACTGACACCGCGAGGACTGCTCCACCTGCACTACTGACACCGCGAGGACTGCTCCACCTGCACTACTGACACCGCGAGGACAGCTCCACCTGCACTACTGACACCGCGAGGACAGCTCCACCTGCACTACTGACACCGCGAGGACTGCTCCTCCTGCACTACTGACACCGCGAGGACTGCTCCACCTGCACTACTGACACCGCGAGGACTGCTCCACCTGCACTACTGACACCGCGAGGACTGCTCCACCTGCACTACTGACACCGCGAGGACTGCTCCACCTGCACTACTGACACCGCGAGGACTGCTCCACCTGCACTACTGACACCGCGAGGACAGCTCCACCTGCACTACTGACACCGCGAGGACTGCTCCACCTGCACTACTGACACCGCGAGGACAGCTCCACCTGCACTACTGACACCGCGAGGACTGCTCCACCTGCACTACTGACACCGCGAGGACTGCTCCACCTGCACTACTGACACCGCGAGGACTGCTCCACCTGCACTACTGACACCGCGAGGACTGCTCCACCTGCACTACTGACACCGCGAGGACTGCTCCACCTGCACTACTGACACCGCGAGGACAGCTCCACCTGCACTACTGACACCGCGAGGACAGCTCCACCTGCACTACTGACACCGCGAGGACTGCTCCACCTGCACTACTGACACCGCGAGGACTGCTCCACCTGCACTACTGACACCGCGAGGACTGCTCCACCTGCACTACTGACACCGCGAGGACTGCTCCACCTGCACTACTGACACCGCGAGGACTGCTCCACCTGCACTACTGACACCGCGAGGACTGCTCCACCTGCACTACTGACACCGCGAGGACTGCTCCACCTGCACTACTGACACCGCGAGGACAGCTCCACCTGCACTACTGACACCGCGAGGACAGCTCCACCTGCACTACTGACACCGCGAGGACTGCTCCACCTGCACTACTGACACCGCGAGGACTGCTCCACCTGCACTACTGACACCGCGAGGACTGCTCCACCTGCACTACTGACACCGCGAGGACTGCTCCACCTGCACTACTGACACCGCTACTGACACCGCGAGGACTGCTCCCCCTGCACTACTGACACCGCGAGGACAGCTCCACCTGCACTACTGACACCGCGAGGACAGCTCCACCTGCACTACTGACACCGCGAGGACTGCTCCACCTGCACTACTGACACCGCGAGGACTGCTCCACCTGCACTACTGACACCGCGAGGACTGCTCCACCTGCACTACTGACACCGCGAGGACTGCTCCACCTGCACTACTGACACCGCTACTGACACCGCGAGGACTGCTCCCCCTGCACTACTGACACCGCGAGGACTGCTCCACCTGCACTACTGACACCGCGAGGACTGCTCCACCTGCACTACTGACACCGCGAGGACAGCTCCACCTGCACTACTGACACCGCGAGGACTGCTCCACCTGCACTACTGACACCGCGAGGACTGCTCCACCTGCACTACTGACACCGCGAGGACTGCTCCTCCTGCACTACTGACAGCCCTAACATCTACAGATTACATTGCTGACTGTGATTGCAAGGTCTGCTCCACCTGCACTGAGCCCTAATATACTTACCATGGGTTGTGGTCTCAGCAGACAACGTTCAGACCCCGCTGCCCCGTGCCCGCTGCAGGACAGTTGGGTACAGTGTATCCTCCGTCACAGGCGGCATGACTGCCGCCGCTAACATCACCGACATTAACCCTTCCCAGGCACTGGGCTACTTACAGACAGGACCCGATCACCAACTCTGAGGGATCCGTCTCGGTGGGCGGCTCCGCCCTCGGCGATCCTTGAGATGAATATACCCTGGAGAATAAGCAATAGATCACATCATGGAGGGCAGTGTATACTGAGACACTGGAAGGAGCCGCCCTCATCAGCCTTCCCAAAATACTCCAATACCAGGTCTCAGAGAGGGGCGGGCGGTGTCATGTAACAGGACCGCGCTATTTTCAGCCCCCGGACGCCATGTACAGACTAGTGAGCTGTATGAGAGGGATATCACAATACTTAATACAAGGTCTGCTCCACCTGCACTACTGGCTAGTGGATACAGATCTGATAATACAAGGTTGGCTCCACCTGCACTACTGGCTAGTGGATACAGATCTGATAATACAAGGTCTGCTCCACCTGCACTACTGGCTAGTGGATACAGATCTGATAATACAAGGTCTGCTCCACCTGCACTACTGACTAGTGGATACAGATCTGATAATACAAGGTCTGCTCCACCTGCACTACTGGCTAGTGGATACAGATCTGATAATACAAGGTCTGCTCCACCTGCACTACTGGCTAGTGGATACAGATCTGATAATACAAGGTTGGCTCCACCTGCACTACTGGCTAGTGGATACAGATCTGATAATACAAGGTCTGCTCCACCTGCACTACTGGCTAGTGGATACAGATCTGATAATACAAGGTCTGCTCCACCTGCACTACTGACTAGTGGATACAGATCTGATAATACAAGGTCTGCTCCACCTGCACTACTGGCTAGTGGATACAGATCTGATAATACAAGGTTGGCTCCACCTGCACTACTGGCTAGTGGATACAGATCTGATAATACAAGGTCTGCTCCACCTGCACTACCCCGGTATCTGCTCCTCCTGCGTACACTGCCGGTATACTCACAGTGTCTCCTACCCTGTAGGGGGTGCTGCCCACGCCGCCGGCGATGCTGAAGCCCAGGCCTTTATCGTTTCGGATCAGACAGGTGGAGATGCGCTGGTTGCGGCTGTGCTGAGGCTCCTCCTCTTCCTCCTCCGGATACGGAATGATGACACGTTTCTCACGGGGATTATAATCGTCTTCAGGGCGCAGCGGTGTCACCGTGATCGGGTTCTCCGGCTCCACCATCCGCTCCCTCAGCACAGTCATAGAGACTGAGGTGCCGGAGCTGCGCAGCGCCTCCACCGCCACGTGGTGCTCAGCATTGTGCAGGTCCACCCCATTCACCTGTCAGGGGTAGAGAGTCACAGGACTAGATCATACACCAATCACACCCAGAGCTGCAGTCACAATGCTATTAGAAGTCTTTACTCTAGTCGTAGCTAGAGCTGCAATCACTTACCTCCAGGAGCTTGTCCCCCACTCTCACCCCGGCACGGGCCGCCGGCCCCTCTTCAGCCACTCGTGAGATGAAAATACCCTATAAGAAGAAGATGCAGCGAGTGAGAGACCCCTGAAATGCCCCCACAAACACCACGCCATCTCTGGATATGTCCGCACTGCGGGATGGGATAGTTGTGCAGCCCCCACACAAATGCGCATTACCTCCCCATACAGTGGCAGCCAGGAGGGGGCACTGTGTGACCGGCCTCATATCACAGGTCATAGGGGGTCGCAATATGTACAGCCCCTGTCACTGCTGCCCCGAGCTGTGGCCCCGTTACCTCTATCCTATGTTGCCGCAGGGACCCCCGGCCTCCAATAACCACCCCCTCCCCCCAATCCCGAGTCCTCCCTAACCCACCCCACTCACCTCATCATCTCCCTTGTAGGGCGTGGACCCTTTGCCCCCTGCAATGCTGATGCCCAGACCCCCCGTCTGCCGCAGGATGGTGAGCGTAAGCTGGAAGCAGAAGACAGAGCCCATTACTGGGGCAGGAGGTGGGCACAGCCGAGGGCGAAAACCAACACTGCACCCCCAGGATGGGCAGAGCCGAAACAGAATCAGGGAAATCACCAACACCCAACACTCCACTGAGGTCACATTATGTCCTATACTCCAGTCACATTCAAAGCTGCACCAACAATTCTCCTGCAAAATCTCACAGTCACTCAAGTCACAGCCAGAGCTGCATTCACTATTCTGCAGTTATATCCCATACTATCTGCTGTATTCATAATACGCCTGTAATGTCCTCTGCTACATTCCACTCACAGCAAAAGCTCCATATTATATACTCCAGTCACATCCAGAGCTGCAGTCAACATCCTGCTCTTATTTCCAATACTATACAACAATCATATCCAAAACTGTATTCATATTTCTCCGGTATCATCATCTTCTATAGCCCGGTCACATCCAGAGCTGCATCTATAATTCTGCAATGTCATCATGTCTTTAATAACACTAATAATGCAGAAGCTCCACTGAGTTGTCACCACTGATCTCTAGTACATGGATAGGCTGTATTCTCAGTGATGTCACCGCTGATCTCTAGTACATGGATAGGCTGTATTCTCAGTGATGTCACCGCTGATCTCTAGTACATGGATAGGCTGTATTCTCAGTGATGTCACCGCTGATCTCTAGTACATGGATAGGCTGTATTCTCAGTGATGTCACTGCTGATCTCTAGTACATGGATAGGCTGTATTCTCAGTGATGTCACCGCTGCTCTCTAGTATATGGATAGGCTGTATTCTCAGTGATGTCACCACTGATCTCTAGTACATGGATAGGCTGTATTCTCAGTGATGTCACCGCTGATCTCTAGTATATGGATAGGCTGTATTCTCAGTGATGTCACTGCTGATCTCTAGTACATGGATAGGCTGTATTCTCAGTGATGTCCCCGCTGCTGATCTCTAGTACATGGATAGGCTGTATTCTCAGTGATGTCACCGCTGCTGATCTCTAGTACATGGATAGGCTGTATTCTCAGTGATGTCCCCGCTGCTGATCTCTAGTATATGGATAGGCTGTATTCTCAGTGATGTCACCGCTGCTCTCTAGTATATGGATAGGCTGTATTCTCAGTGATGTCACCACTGATCTCTAGTATATGGATAGGCTGTATTCTCAGTGATGTCACTGCTGCTGATCTCTAGTATATGGATAGGCTGTATTCTCAGTGATGTCACTGCTGCTCTCTAGTATATGGATAGGCTGTATTCTCAGTGATGTCACTGCTGATCTCTAGTATATGGATAGGCTATATTCTCAGTGATGTCACTGCTGCTCTCTAGAATATGGATAGGCTGTATCTTCAGTGATGTCACCGCTGCTGATCTCTAATATATACCTAGGCTGTATTCTCAGTGATGTCACTGCTGATCTCTAGTATATGGACAGGCTGTACTCTAGTCTCAGTGAGGTCACCGGCCGCCCCCCCCCTAGTCTCAGTGAGGTCACCGCCCCCCCCTCTAATCTCAGTGAGGTCACCGGCCCCCCCTCTAGTCTCAGTGAGGTCACCGGCCCCCCCCTCTAGTCTCAGTGAGGTCACCGGCCCCCCCCTCTAGTCACCGCCACCCCCCTCTAGTCTCAGTGAGGTCACCAGCCCCCCTCTAGTCTCAGTGAGGTCACCAGGCCCGCCCTCTAGTCTCTGTGAGGTCACCAGCCCCGCCCTCTAGTCTCTGTGAGGTCACCAGCCCCGCCCTCTAGTCTCTTTGAGGTCACCAGCCCCCCTCTAGTCTGTGAGGTCACCAGCCCCGCCCTCTAGTCTGTGAGGTCACCAGCCCTGCCCTCTAGTCTGTGAGGTCTCTAGCCCCGCCCTCTAGTCTCAGTGAGGTCACCAGCCCCGCCCTCTAGTCTCAGTGAGGTCACCGGCCCCCCTCTCTAGTCACCGCCACCCCCCTCTAGTCTCAGTGAGGTCACCAGCCCCCCTCTAGTCTCAGTGAGGTCACCAGGCCCGCCCTCTAGTCTCTGTGAGGTCACCAGCCCCGCCCCCTAGTCTCTGTGAGGTCACCAGCCCCACCCTCTAGTCTCTTTGAGGTCACCAGCCCCCCCTCTAGTCTGTGAGGTCACCAGCCCCGCCCTCTAGTCTGTGAGGTCACCAGCCCTGCCCTCTAGTCTGTGAGGTCTCTAGCCCCGCCCTCTAGTCTCAGTGAGGTCACCAGCCCCGCCCTCTAGTCTCAGTGAGGTCACCAGCCCCGCCCTCTAGTCTCAGTGAGGTCACCAGCCCCGCCCTCTAGTCAGTGAGGTCACCAGCCCCCCCCTCTAGTCTCAGTGAGGTCACCAGCCCCGCCCTCTAGTCTCAGTGAGGTCACCAGCCCCCCCTCTAGTCTCAGTGAGGTCACCGCCACCCCCTCTAGTCTCAGTGAGGTCACCAGCCCCCCCCCTTTAGTCTCAGTGAGGTCACCAGCCCCGCCCTCTAGTCTCAGTGAGGTCACCACCACCCTCTCTATTCCTTCTACCACGTACGTACAGAATATACTGCCGCCAACTAGCACATCAGGACAGACACACGGACCCCAGAGATGTAAGGACAGACAGAACACACAGCCATCACCCAAAGACCCCGGAAGAAAGAAATGTGCTTGATTTTCTGAATGATTTGGTGAAGGGGTGAGGTGGGCGAGGGGTCAGAGGGCAGGGGGCGGGCACAGGCCGGGTACACACCTCTTCCTCCTCTATCCGAGCAGGCTCAATCAGAAGATTATTCACTTGATCAAACGACACACCCTGTTAGAGGGGGATCCGGCAGACAGAGGTGCAGAGGAGGAGACAGAAGGAGAAAGACACAGGCATGCGGATTAGTGGAGCAAAAATTACCAAAAATCCCAACACCATGAACCCACCTGTGCAGCGGCTCCTCCGCGAGGCTGACAACAGAGATTATTACAGCAATAGCACAAAAGCAACACAGTGAACACCAGCAATGGATTAGCTGAAATTAAAGGGAACCTACACCAACAAAATGGCCGAGTCACACCAAGGAGTGACCACCACCTGCTCCAGGCAGTGAAGGTGCAAGTCCCCTTTAAGGGCAGACAGGAATATGAATGAGGACAACATGGCTGTCGTTCAGATCCTGTTCACACCTTTCAGCAGATTGCACACACGACATGACAAGCTGGCACTGGCGGGGTTAAGTGGGAGAATTGCAAAGCTGCAGGAAGGTTTTTAGGATGAGTGTAGGACAGAGAGTGGGGGGGATACTGGGTGGTGGTACATGACAGTAGGACAGAACGTGGGGGGGATACTGGGTGGTGGTACATGACAGCAGGACAGAACGTGGGGGGATACTGGGTGGTGGTACATGACAGTAGGACAGAACGTGGGGGGGGATACTGGGTGGTGGTACATGACAGTAGGACAGAACGTGGGGGGGATACTGGGTGGTGGTACATGACAGTAGGACAGAACGTGGGGGGATACTGGGTGGTGGTACATGACAGCAGGACAGAGTGTGGGGGGATACTGGGTGGTGGTACATGACAGCAGGACAGAACGTGGGGGGGATACTGGGTGGTGGTACATGACAGTAGGACAGAACGTGGGGGGATACTGGGTGGTGGTACATGACAGTAGGACAGAACGTGGGGGGGATACTGGGTGGTGGTACATGACAGCAGGACAGAACGTGGGGGGGATACTGGGTGGTGGTACATGACAGTAGGACAGAACGTGGGGGGATACTGGGTGGTGGTACATGACAGCAGGACAGAACGTGGGAGGGATACTGGGTGGTGGTACATGACAGCAGGACAGAACGTGGGGGGGATACTGGGTGGTGGTACATGACAGCAGGACAGAACGTGGGGGGATACTGGGTGGTGGTACATGACAGCAGGACAGAACGTGGGGGGGATACTGGGTGGTGGTACATGACAGCAGGACAGAACGTGGGGGGGATACTGGGTGGTGGTACATGACAGCAGGACAGAGTGTGGGGGGGATACTGGGTGGTGGTACATGACAGCAGGACAGAACGTGGGGGGGATACTGGGTGGTGGTACATGACAGCAGGACAGAACGTGGGGGGGATACTGGGTGGTGGTACATGACAGCAGGACAGAACGTGGGGGGATACTGGGTGGTGGTACATGACAGTAGGACAGAACGTGGGGGGATACTGGGTGGTGGTACATGACAGTAGGACAGAACGTGGGGGGATACTGGGTGGTGGTACATGACAGTAGGACAGAACGTGGGGGGGATACTGGGTGGTGGTACATGACAGTAGGACAGAGTGTGGGGGGATACTGGGCGGTGGTACATGACAGCAGGACAGAGTGTGGGGGGATACTGGGTGGTGGTACATGACAGCAGGACAGAACGTGGGGGGGATACTGGGTGGTGGTACATGACAGTAGGACAGAGTGTGGGGGGATACTGGGTGGTGGTACATGACAGCAGGACAGAACGTGGGGGGATACTGGGTGGTGGTACATGACAGCAGGACAGAGTGTGGGGGGGATACTGGGTGGTGGTACATGACAGCAGGACAGAACGTGGGGGGATACTGGGTGGTGGTACATGACAGCAGGACAGAACGTGGGGGGATACTGGGTGGTGGTACATGACAGCAGGACAGAACGTGGGGGGGATACTGGGTGGTGGTACATGACAGCAGGACAGAGTGTGGGGGGATACTGGGTGGTGGTACATGACAGCAGGACAGAACGTGGGGGGGATACTGGGTGGTGGTACATGACAGCAGGACAGAACGTGGGGGGGATACTGGGTGGTGGTACATGACAGCAGGACAGAACGTGGGGGGGATACTGGGTGGTGGTACATGACAGTAGGACAGAACGTGGGGGGATACTGGGTGGTGGTACATGACAGTAGGACAGAGTGTGGGGGGGATACTGGGTGGTGGTACATGACAGCAGGACAGAACGTGGGGGGGATACTGGGTGGTGGTACATGACAGTAGGACAGAGTGTGGGGGGATACTGGGTGGTGGTACATGACAGTAGGACAGAACGTGGGGGGATACTGGGTGGTGGTACATGACAGTAGGACAGAACGTGGGGGGATACTGGGTGGTGGTACATGACAGTAGGACAGAGTGTGGGGGGGATACTGGGTGGTGGTACATGACAGCAGGACAGAACGTGGGGGGGATACTGGGTGGTGGTACATGACAGCAGGACAGAACGTGGGGGGATACTGGGTGGTGGTACATGACAGCAGGACAGAACGTGGGGGGGATACTGGGTGGTGGTACATGACAGCAGGACAGAACGTGGGGGGGATACTGGGTGGTGGTACATGACAGCAGGACAGAGTGTGGGGGGGATACTGGGTGGTGGTACATGACAGCAGGACAGAACGTGGGGGGGATACTGGGTGGTGGTACATGACAGCAGGACACAACGTGGGGGGGATACTGGGTGGTGGTACATGACAGTAGGACAGAGTGTGGGGGGATACTGGGCGGTGGTACATGACAGCAGGACAGAACGTGGGGGGATACTGGGTGGTGGTACATGACAGCAGGACAGAACGTGGGGGGGATACTGGGTGGTGGTACATGACAGTAGGACAGAGTGTGAGGAGGGGGATACTGGGTGGTGGTACATGACAGCAGGACAGAGTGTGGGGGGATACTGGTCGGTGGTACATGACAGCAGGACAGAGTGTGGGGGGGATACTGGGTGGTGGTACATGACAGTAGGACAGAGTGTGGGGGGGATACTGGGTGGTGGTACATGACAGTAGGACAGAGTGTGGGGGGGATACTGGGTGGTGGTACATGACAGTAGGACAGAACGTGGGGGGATACTGGGTGGTGGTACATGACAGTAGGAAAGAGTGTGGGGGGATACTGGGTGGTGGTACATGACAGTAGGACAGAACGTGGGGGGGATACTGGGTGGTGGTACATGACAGTAGGACAGAACGTGGGGGGATACTGGGCGGTGGTACATGACAGTAGGACAGAACGTGGGGGGATACTGGGTGGTGGTACATGACAGTAGGACAGAACGTGGGGGGGATACTGGGTGGTGGTACATGACAGTAGGACAGAACGTGGGGGGATACTGGGTGGTGGTACATGACAGCAGGACAGAACGTGGGGGGATACTGGGTGGTGGTACATGACAGCAGGACAGAGTGTGGGGGGATACTGGGTGGTGGTACATGACAGTAGGACAGAACGTGGGGGGATACTGGGTGGTGGTACATGACAGTAGGACAGAACGTGGGGGGGATACTGGGTGGTGGTACATGACAGTAGGACAGAACGTGGGGGGGATACTGGGTGGTGGTACATGACAGTAGGACAGAGTGTGAGGAGGGGGATACTGGGTGGTGGTACATGACAGCAGGACAGAGTGTGGGGGGATACTGGGTGGTGGTACATGACAGCAGGACAGAACGTGGGGGGATACTGGGTGGTGGTACATGACAGCAGGACAGAGTGTGGGGGGATACTGGGTGGTGGTACATGACAGCAGGACAGAACGTGGGGGGATACTGGGTGGTGGTACATGACAGCAGGACAGAACGTGGGGGGGATACTGGGTGGTGGTACATGACAGTAGGACAGAGTGTGAGGAGGGGGATACTGGGTGGTGGTACATGACAGCAGGACAGAGTGTGGGGGGATACTGGGTGGTGGTACATGACAGCAGGACAGAACGTGGGGGGATACTGGGTGGTGGTACATGACAGCAGGACAGAACGTGGGGGGATACTGGGTGGTGGTACATGACAGCAGGACAGAACGTGGGGGGATACTGGGTGGTGGTACATGACAGCAGGACAGAGTGTGAGGAGGGGGATACTGGGTGGTGGTACATGACAGCAGGACAGAGTGTGAGGAGGGGGATACTGGGTGGTGGTACATGACAGCAGGACAGAGTGTGAGGAGGGGGATACCGGGTGGTGGTACATGACATTAGGACAGAACAAGAGGGGAAATATTGGGTGGCGGCACATCATAGTGGATCAGTGCATTGTGGGGGATGTTGGGCAGGGCACGTAACACTGCAGAGGCGCATTGTGGGGGATGTTTGGTCATGTGATTTGCCAGGGGTGAATAGACATAGGGTCATATTTGGGTATTTCCACTTCTTTCCTTATCCAATGCTCCTTCTGTAAGAGATCATGAGATTGATCCTATAGGACCCTCACCCAGTCTGGGCGTTTACACCCCATTACCCCTCCCAGTGTGCAGGGACAGAGCAGATGCCCTGTGCCCCCCGCCCAGGGTATGCAGCACCACAATGGTGACGGATGATTCTAGTCTTGGAAAGTGCAGCCCAGAGCAGAGTGATGACTATGCAGATGGGGTGGCATGTGGTGTGCAGGAGTACCTTGACGTTCTGCTGGGAGCTGTGGTGCCTCTCCTCCCTGCTCTCCTCTTGGGGCCAGTCCTTCTCAGTCTCCTCCTCATCTTCGTCTTGCTGTGAGCACCTGAAGAAGACTCTTCTGTCCTCATCGAGGGCATGCGGGCTCTGACCCTGGAGTAGCGCCACCACTACCTCAGTGTTGGGCAGCTTGGTGATCTTGGAGTGCTTCTTATAATGGGGGGTGTCCTTGCGGATCAGACGTTTCTTCTCTGGAGACCCCCGATCCTCGTCAAAGTCGTCATCTTCATCATCGCAGTGCACTAAAGTCTCCTCTGCAAAGTGCACCGTGTGCTGGAAGCGGCACCAGGGGAAGAGCGTGTTATATGAGAACATGCACGAGCGTTACAGAAGCCCCTCCCATCGCGCTCAGTGTTCTAATACGACACATATACTGCGGTACCTCAACGTATTCCACCTCCATTTCATCTGCTGGGGTCTCGTCCTCCTCCGGCTCCTGCTCGTCCACTCTGCCCTGCTCTGGAGGCGGCTGATCCTCCTGGTAGCCGGCAGACACGGTGCTGCCGCTGCGCTGAGAGTCGCCGCTCTGACTGGACACTCCGCTGAGACGTTTATCCTGCAGAAACAGAAGGTATATAATGGTCTGTGACTAATACACACAAGCTGGCACTAGGTGGCGCATGTCTGCAGATTACAGGACCATGGGATCAATATGAATATGGAGGCGCCCCGCACTATACACACAACATACTGGGCACACACGGCACCCGACACCTACCCCAGTGAATTGATATTGTAAGTGGTGGGGGTGTCAGAAAATCCTCACCTCATCACTGGGGGACCCTGTGTCCGGTTTTGTGATGTAGCCCTCAGTGCGCCGTTCCTCAATTCCCCTCTTCATTACCTTCAGCTCGCTGGGGTGCGGGGTCGCTCTCCTCTGCAGACCCTGAGACATGCAAGTGGGAGAATCTCCTTATACACAGCCGCAGAACATCTCAGCACATAATACAGTAAAATACCTGCACGTCCCCCACCTCACCCTGGAGCCCCTTCTTACCCGCCGCTCCGCTGCAGCCTCGTCATCCTCATCCTCAGGTTTGAGCTCTTCTTGGAATTGGATGACGCTGACCCGATTCAGATTCCCGTCTATCCAGCTGTCATCCAAACTGTTCTGTAGTGGTGACTCTGAAACGACACAGCAGCAGCGACAAAGACAAGAGGCCCAGTCACAACACAATGCCAGAGGACCCTGCCCCTCCCACCAGATCACCACACCCCTCTCCTGAAATACTCTGTGCTGCTGGGGACCCTGCTCCTTCCTCTATATAACTCTCACCCTGTGACCTCCTCTATAAGATCAGCACACTCCTCTCCTGAAATACTCTGTACTGCTGGGGACCCTGCTCCTCCCACTATGTAACTCTCACCCTGTGACCTCCCTATAAGATCAGCACACTCCTCTCCTGAAATACTCTGTGCTGCTGGGGACCCTGCTCCTCCCACTATATGGACAGGTCTCAGTACCGATGCTGGGGGAGGGCTGCTGCGGCAGGAGGTAGCAGGTCAGGACTTTGGATCCGGTCTTCTCATCATCCTCAGTCTGGAATTTCAGCATCGGCTGTGACTGGTTTTCGGCCAACCACAGCGCCTTCAGGTTGAGGTTTGTCAGAGCGAAGGGCAGGTTCAGCAGCCTGGGGGAGACGCAGGAGGAGGAGGAGGGGGTTATATACCGCAGTAATGGGGGAGGACTCTGCCCCCACAGCCCCGACAGTCTGTGACCACAGCCCTGCTCAGTCTAGAACCAACCTGTTACCCGCCACGTCCAGCACATGCAGTTCGGTAGCATTGGCGAGCTCCGGGGGGAGAGCGGTCAGCTGATTATCCCGCAGACACAGCATGTTCAGACTGGAGCAGCCGCCGATCTCACCAGGCAGAGAAAGAAGGCGGTTCCGATCCACATTCAGATTGGTCAATTTAGTGAGGTTACCGAGGGACTTCGGGAGATACTAGAGGGGAAGACAACAGGATCAGAGCATGACCATAAACCCCAAATAATACTGCTAACAACCAGCTGTATATATCATGTCTGAGAGGTTGTCACAGCCCCGCCCCCTGTTACTGACATCACTCATATAATGACATGTGATCAGACATGAGATCCGCACACCTTATACTACAGTACAGCTATTCATCTATTACTACTGACAACCAGCTGTATATATCATGTCTGAGAGATTGTCACAGCCCCGCCCCCTGTTACTGACATCACTGATATAATGACATGTGATCAGACATGAGATCCGCACACCTTATACTACAGTACAGCTATTCATCTATTACTACTGACACCCAGCTGTGTATATCATGTCTGAGAGGTTGTCACAGCCCCGCCCCCTGTTACTGACATCACTGATATAATGACATGTGATCAGACATGAGATCCGCACACCTTATACTACAGTACAGCTATTCATCTATTACTACTGACAACCAGCTGTATATATCATGTCTGAGAGGTTGTCACAGCCCCGCCCCCTGTTACTGACATCACTGATATAATGACATGTGATCAGACATGAGATCCGCACACCTTATACTACAGTACAGCTATTCATCTATTACTACTGACAACCAGCTGTATATATCATGTCTGAGAGGTTGTCACAGCCCCGCCCCGTTACTGACATCACTGATATAATATAATGATATGTGATCAGACATGAGATCCGCACACCTTATACTACAGTACAGCTATTCATCTATTACTACTGACAACCAGCTGTATATATCATGTCTGAGAGGTTGTCACAGCCCCGCCCCCTGTTACTGACATCACTCATATAATATAATGACATGGTGGTGGTCTCGTACTGTTAGCAGGTTCTCGGTCAGGATGATCTCACTCAGGTTCTCGCACTCTCCTATAGACTCTGTTAGTTGGTTCAGCCGGTTCTGGTCCACCTTCAGTATGGAGAGCTGCTTGAGCTGACCTGTGGAGAGGACACATGTGAGGAGCGGAGATTTGGGGGGTTATATGGGGGGCTTCCTGCAGATATGACAGATCTCTGAACTGACCGATGCCGGCCGGTAAGCTGCTGAGCTGGTTCTGAGAGAGCAGCAGGTCGGTCAGGGATATGAGGCCGCTGATCTCCGCAGGAAGTTGCTCCAACTTATTCTCCGATACATCCAGACAAACCAAACGCCGCAGATTCCCCAGTTCCTGCAACAAGGACGTCTTAGTGAGCAGAGAATGACCCCCATCTATGGCAGAGACTGGGCACCGCCACCCGGTACTCATACTGAGCCCTCACATACAGCCACCAGCACCTATACAGGGCCCTCACATACAGCCACCAGCACCTATACAGGGCCCTCACATACAGCCACCAGCACCTATACAGGGTCCTCACATACAGCCACCAGCACCTATACAGGGCCCTCACATACAGCCACCAGCACCTATACAGGGCCCTCACATACAGCCACCAGCACCTATACAGGGCCCTCACATACAGCCACCAGCACCTATACAGAGCCCTCACATACAGCCACCAGCACCTATACAGAGCCCTCACATACAGCCACCAGCACATTCATTTGGACCACTGACCGGAGGTAGCGCAGACAGCTGGTTCCTGTCCAACCATAACTCCCGCAGATTTGGCAGCGCACCGAGGGTGTCCGGCTATAGAGAAAGACAGAGGAAAAGAGCGGTGAGTCCACAGCGGACATGAGCAACAAGGACGCCATGTACACAGGAGGAGGAGCCTTACCAGAACCTGCAGATCATTACTCCCCAAGTCCAAATGTTCCAACTTAACCAGGAATGACAGAGATCTGGAAGAGAGCGACAAGATGAGATTACAGGGGAAGGGGCCGCAGCGCACTGGCGCCACATCCCGCCTTCAAGGTAGGGCTGGAGCAAGCAGTGGGGTCAAAAATGATATGAGCCTGGAGGTCTGTGACCTCCACACCCATCATAGGTCAGCAGACTGAAAGAATGACCCCCTGCCCTAAAGGAGTCACAGCTCCGCCCCTACAGAATACATAACATAAATCGCCACCTCATTGACAGGACAATGTCAGACTCCCTGGGCCTGAAAAAGAGCCCAAAAGGGAGGGGCACCCCCAAAACTGTCATGACAAGGTCAGACCTCTATCTGTGGCCCCAGCAGGGTGTACTCACGTAGGCACGGATTTCAGGAGATTTTCTCTCAGTTCTAATGTCACCAAGTTCGCCAAACTAAAAAAAAAAAAAATCCATATGTCACGGCAGCAAATGGCCAAATACACGCAAAATAATGTGTACCCTATAAATGTTCATAGTCAACCTGGTCCTGGCACATCCAACCCTGATCACATGACATGCGGGGAGTCTCTGGCGCACCCCCTACTGATCACATGACATGCGGGGAGTCTCTGGCGCACCCCCTACTGATCACATGACATGCGGGGAGTCTCTGGCGCACCCCCTACTGATCACATGACATGCGGGGAGTCTCTGGCGCAGCCCCTACTGATCACATGACATGCGGGGAGTCTCTGGCGCACCCCCTACTGATCACATGACATGCGGGGAGTCTCTGGCGCACCCCCTACTGATCACATGACATGCGGGGAGTCTCTGGCGCACCCCCTCCTGATCACATGACATGTGGGGAGTCTTTGGTGCAGCCCCTACTGATCACATGACATGCGGGGAGTCTCTGGCGCAGCCCCCTACTGATCACATGACATGCGGGGAGTCTCTGGTGCAGCCCCCTCCTGATCACATGACATGCGGGGAGTCTCTGGTGCAGCCCCCTCCTGATCACATGACATGCGGGGAGTCTCTGGTGCACCCCCTACTGATCACATGACATGCGGGGAGTCTCTGGCGCACCCCCTCCTGATCACATGACATGCAGGGAGTCTCTGGTGCACCCCCTCCTGATCACATGACATGCGGGGAGTCTCTGGTGCATCCCCCCTCCTGATCACATGACATGCGGGGAGTCTCTGGTGCAGCCCCCTCCTGATCACATGACATGCGGGGAGTCTCTGGCGCAGCCCCTCCTGATCACATGACATGTGGGAAGTCTCTGGTGCAGCCCCCTCCTGATCACATGACATGCGGGGAGTCTCTGGTGCAGCCCCCTCCTGATCACATGACATGCGGGGAGTCTCTGGTGCAGCCCCCTCCTGATCACATGACATGCGGGGAGTCTCTGGTGCAGCCCCCTCCTGATCACATGACATGCAGGGAGTCTCTGGTGCACCCCCCTCCTGATCACATGACATGTGGGAAGTCTCTGGTGCAGCCCCCTCCTGATCACATGACATGCGGGGAGTCTCTGGTGCAGCCCCCTCCTGATCACATGACATGCGGGGAGTCTCTGGTGCAGCCCCCTCCTGATCACATGACATGCGGGGAGTCTCTGGTGCAGCCCCCTCCTGATCACATGACATGCAGGGAGTCTCTGGTGCAGCCCCCTCCTGATCACATGACATGTGGGGAGTCTTTGGTGCAGCCCCTACTGATCACATGACATGCGGGGAGTCTCTGGTGCAGCCCCCTCCTGATCACATGACATGCGGGGGAGTCTCTGGTGCAGCCCCCTCCTGATCACATGACATGCGGGGAGTCTCTGGCGCACCCCCTACTGATCACATGACATGCGGGGAGTCTCTGGTGCAGCCCCCTCCTGATCACATGACATGTGGGGAGTCTCTGGTGCAGCCCCCTCCTGATCACATGACATGCGGGGAGTCTCTGGTGCAGCCCCCTCCTGATCACATGACATGCGGGGAGTCTCTGGTGCAGCCCCCTCCTGATCACATGACATGTGGGGAGTGTCTGGTGCATCGCCTACTGATCACATGACATGTGGGGAGTCTCTGGCGCACCCCCTACTGATCACATGACATGTGGGGAGTCTCTGGCGCACCCCCTACTGATCACATGACATGCGGGGAGTCTCTGGTGCAGCCCCCTCCTGATCACATGACATGCGGGGAGTCTCTGGTGCAGCCCCCTCCTGATCACATGACATGTGGGGAGTCTTTGGTGCAGCCCCTACTGATCACATGACATGCGGGAAGTCTCTGGTGCAGCCCCCTCCTGATCACATGACATGCGGGGAGTCTCTGGCGCACCCCCTACTGATCACATGACATGCGGGGAGTCTCTGGCGCACCCCCTACTGATCACATGACATGCGGGGAGTCTCTGGCGCACCCCCTCCTGATCACATGACATGCGGGGAGTCTCTGGCGCACCCCCTCCTGATCACATGACATGCGGGGAGTCTCTGGCGCAGCCCCTCCTGATCACATGAGATTGGTGGACTCCCGGCCACAGGTCATTAGCACAGGTAACACAGACTACAGGCCCAGCCCCACGGGGCGACACTCACTTGCCGATGTCACTGGGCAGGGACTGCAGGGACACGTCATTCAGTGCCAGGTGTGCCAGGCTGCGGAGCTGGGTGAATCCATCAGGCAGCCTACAGGAGGAGAGAAACAGAAATGACTGGAACGTACATATCAGGAGACGTCTCATATCTATGGACCCCCCAACAATAAACAGGGGGACCCCAAATGTGAAAAGTGTAAGTGCAGCGCCACCACTGGCAGCAGGATCCTGTCTGAAGTCAGTATTACACATTACCTGCAGTTCCCAGCACTGACCACAAGGTGGCGATAGTCAATCACCACAGTTTATTTACACCCTGAGGGGATGGATGAGTATATACTACACATGTGGGAGGGGGTCTATATACAAATCCCCACCCCTGCAGCCCCTCTGTGACTGCTCTACATACTTGCAGGGGGTGCTGTCAGCACTTTACAATTCTCTGGAGCTTTGCTTGTTGTCCGTGTCACACAGCTGCTGGGCTCGTTACATTGTATCAGTGCAGATAAGAGTCCAGGACAGGAGGAAGATCTGTGCTGCAAGAATCTCACAGAGGATTGTCTGCACTGATCCAGTGTTACAGACCCTCAGCTGTGTGATCAGGACTAGGCCAGGCTTCCCCTTTACCCCCAACCCCCCTCCCGCTGCACGGCGTCATACCTGGACAGGGGGTTCCCGCTGAAGTCAGCGATCTCTAGTGATTTGCAGAACTTGATGCTTTCAGGAATTTCAGGAATGTCTACAAGGAAAAGAAAACATGGAGGGAAATGAGGAGGAGGAGGCGGCGGCAGCAGAGAGGCTGCGAGAGAGCGGGGGCCCAGCTCAATGACTGTGTACATTAACAGTGCCCCTCCCGTCTATGGCCGTGTCTGGTACTGCAGCCCAGCTACAGGCACATGCTCTGACTCTCCAGACCCGGCAGAGTCTTCTGGAATAGTCCATAATAGAAACATAAGAACGCTCAGAACCGCTTTCATGTACAAACCGCAAATTTCGGGGTTATGGCGTTCACTGTGCGGTATTGAGGTCACGTTCCTTATGCACTTTGGATCGGCCCAATTACAACTTTATGTAGCTTTTATATTTTATACCAAAACTTTGAAATATTATTTTTCTGACACCTGTGACTTTTTAGGTTCCCAGATCCGCACTGGGCGGCATTTCGGGGAACGTCTGAAGTCTTGATCACTTTTTATGCAATTTTCTGGGGGAACCAAAACGGCCATTTGTCACTGCTGGGTCTGTCCTGGCGCCTCAGTACTATGGCAGGCTCCCGGCTGTCACTGGATCGCCATCTCAGTGTAAGAGGCAGGGGCCCGATCTGCAGGGGGGCTCCAGAGGCCTCGCATATACTTAATGTATTAGCAACAGGTGTCTGCCATATAAATCAGCGGCATCCTGGCGTTTATGGCGCCCCCTCTGATTCTAAGCAATGCCAAAAGTGCTAATGATGAAATAGCTGAATAAGCCTCCTGTCATTACTGGGGTTACTACGACCTCTGGCGCTGCACTACACGTCCCAGAGGGGCCTGCAGAGCGCTCACGTCATGGCCGCAGCAGGACTCACCATTGCGGGAGATGTCCAGCTCCACCAGCTGCATGAAGTTGGCCACCTCCGGGGGCAGCCGCTGGATCTCATTGTCACTCAGGCCGAGCTTCCGAAGATTCAGCAGACGAAAGAAAGGCTGAAGAAGAAAAATAAGACAGGAAATAAGACGCACAGTGTGAACAAGGCCCCATCTACCTGCTGGCTGGAGTATACAGGATGCCCTGCTGCAAGGCATTGTGGGCGATGTAGTGCAAACACCTGGCCCTGGTGACAGCACAGCTAACAACACACCAGGGCACAGCACAGAACTCTACAGGCCCCCAAACATCACTCCCATCATCCCTGACCTCTCTATATCACACACAGTGTATCACTCCCATCATCCCTGACCTCTCTATATCACACACAGTGTATCACTCCCATCATCCCTGACCTCTCTATATCACACACAGTGTATCACTCCCATCATCCCTGACCTCTCTATATCACACACAGTGTATCACTCCCATCATCCCTGACCTCTCTATATCACACACAGTGTATCACTCCCATCATCCCTGACCTCTCTATATCACACACAGTGTATCACTCCCATCATCCCTGACCTCTCTATATCACACACAGTGTATCACTCCCATCATCCCTGACCTCTCTATATCACACACAGTGTATCACTCCCATCATCCCTGACATCTATATCACACACAATGTATCACTCCCATCATCCCTGACCTCTCTATATCACACACAGTGTATCACTCCCATCATCCCTGACATCTATATCACACACAATGTATCACTCCCATCATCCCTGACCTCTCTATATCACACACAATGTATCACTCCCATCATCCCTGACCTCTCTATATCACACACAATGTATCACTCCCATCATCCCTGACCTCTCTATATCACACACAGTGTATCACTCCCATCATCCCTGATCATCTATATCACACACAGTGTATCACTCCCATCATCCCTGACCTCTCTATATCACACACAATGTATCACTCCCATCATCCCTGACCTCTCTATATCACACACAGTGTATCACTCCCATCATCCCTGACCTCTCTATATCACACACAATGTATCACTCCCATCATCCCTGACCTCTCTATATCACACACAATGTATCACTCCCATCATCCCTGACCATCTATATCACACAGTGTATCACTCCCATCATCCCTGACCTCTCTATATCACACAGTGTATCACTCCCATCATCCCTGACATCTATATCACACACAATGTATCACTCCCATCATCCCTGACCTCTCTATATCACACACAGTGTATCACTCCCATCATCCCTGACCTCTCTATATCACACACAATGTATCACTCCCATCATCCCTGACATCTATATCACACACAGTGTATCACTCCCATCATCCCTGACCTCTCTATATCACACACAATGTATCACTCCCATCATCCCAGACATCTATATCACACACAGTGTATCACTCCCATCATCCCTGACCTCTCTATATCACACACAGTGTATCACTCCCATCATCCCTGACATCTATATCACACACAATGTATCACTCCCATCATCCCTGACCTCTCTATATCACACACAGTGTATCACTCCCATCATCCCTGACATCTATATCACACACAGTGTATCACTCCCATCATCCCTGACCTCTCTATATCACACACAATGTATCACTCCCATCATCCCAGACATCTATATCACACACAGTGTATCACTCCCATCATCCCTGACCATCTATATCACACACAGTGTATCACTCCCATCATCCCTGACCTCTCTATATCACACACAGTGTATCACTCCCATCATCCCTGACCTCTCTATATCACACACAGTGTATCACTCCCATCATCCCTGATCATCTATATCACACACAGTGTATCACTCCCATCATCCCTGACCATCTATATCACACACAGTGTATCACTCCCATCATCCCTGACCTCTCTATATCACACACAATGTATCACTCCCATCATCCCTGACATCTATATCACACACAATGTATCACTCCCATCATCCCTGACATCTATATCACACACAATGTATCACTCCCATCATCCCTGACATCTATATCACACACAGTGTATCACTCCCATCATCCCTGACCTCTCTATATCACACACAATGTATCACTCCCATCATCCCTGACCTCTCTATATCACACACAGTGTATCACTCCCATCATCCCTGACCTCTCTATATCACACACAGTGTATCACTCCCATCATCCCTGACCTCTCTATATCACACACAGTGTATCACTCCCATCATCCCTGACATCTATATCACACACAATGTATCACTCCCATCATCCCTGACATCTATATCACACACAATGTATCACTCCCATCATCCCTGACCATCTATATCACACACAGTGTATCACTCCCATCATCCCTGACCTCTCTATATCACACACAGTGTATCACTCCCATCATCCCTGACCTCTCTATATCACACACAATGTATCACTCCCATCATCCCTGACCTCTCTATATCACACACAGTGTATCACTCCCATCATCCCTGACCTCTCTATATCACACACAGTGTATCACTCCCATCATCCCTGACCTCTCTATATCACACAGTGTATCACTCCCATCATCCCTGACCTCTCTATATCACACACAGTGTATCACTCCCATCATCCCTGACCTCTCTATATCACACACAATGTATCACTCCCATCATCCCTGACCTCTCTATATCACACACAGTGTATCACTCCCATCATCCCTGACCTCTCTATATCACACACAATGTATCACTCCCATCATCCCTGACCTCTCTATATCACACACAGTGTATCACTCCCATCATCCCTGATCATCTATATCACACACAGTGTATCACTCCCATCATCCCTGACCTCTCTATATCACACACAATGTATCACTCCCATCATCCCTGACCTCTCTATATCACACACAGTGTATCACTCCCATCATCCCTGACCTCTCTATATCACACACAATGTATCACTCCCATCATCCCTGACATCTATATCACACACAGTGTATCACTCCCATCATCCCTGACCTCTCTATATCACACACAATGTATCACTCCCATCATCCCAGACATCTATATCACACACAGTGTATCACTCCCATCATCCCTGACCTCTCTATATCACACACAGTGTATCACTCCCATCATCCCTGACATCTATATCACACACAATGTATCACTCCCATCATCCCTGACCTCTCTATATCACACACAGTGTATCACTCCCATCATCCCTGACATCTATATCACACACAGTGTATCACTCCCATCATCCCTGACCTCTCTATATCACACACAATGTATCACTCCCATCATCCCAGACATCTATATCACACACAGTGTATCACTCCCATCATCCCTGACCATCTATATCACACACAGTGTATCACTCCCATCATCCCTGACCTCTCTATATCACACACAGTGTATCACTCCCATCATCCCTGACCTCTCTATATCACACACAGTGTATCACTCCCATCATCCCTGATCATCTATATCACACACAGTGTATCACTCCCATCATCCCTGACCATCTATATCACACACAGTGTATCACTCCCATCATCCCTGACCTCTCTATATCACACACAATGTATCACTCCCATCATCCCTGACATCTATATCACACACAATGTATCACTCCCATCATCCCTGACATCTATATCACACACAATGTATCACTCCCATCATCCCTGACATCTATATCACACACAGTGTATCACTCCCATCATCCCTGACCTCTCTATATCACACACAATGTATCACTCCCATCATCCCTGACCTCTCTATATCACACACAGTGTATCACTCCCATCATCCCTGACCTCTCTATATCACACACAGTGTATCACTCCCATCATCCCTGACCTCTCTATATCACACACAGTGTATCACTCCCATCATCCCTGACATCTATATCACACACAATGTATCACTCCCATCATCCCTGACATCTATATCACACACAGTGTATCACTCCCATCATCCCTGACCTCTCTATATCACACACAATGTATCACTCCCATCATCCCTGACCATCTATATCACACACAGTGTATCACTCCCATCATCCCTGACCTCTCTATATCACACACAGTGTATCACTCCCATCATCCCTGACCTCTCTATATCACACACAATGTATCACTCCCATCATCCCTGACCTCTCTATATCACACACAGTGTATCACTCCCATCATCCCTGACCTCTCTATATCACACACAGTGTATCACTCCCATCATCCCTGACCTCTCTATATCACACAGTGTATCACTCCCATCATCCCTGACCTCTCTATATCACACACAGTGTATCACTCCCATCATCCCTGACCTCTCTATATCACACACAATGTATCACTCCCATCATCCCTGACCTCTCTATATCACACACAGTGTATCACTCCCATCATCCCTGACCTCTCTATATCACACACAATGTATCACTCCCATCATCCCTGACCCAGGAGCTGACATTCACACATAACCCTACATTATGCCCCTTGGTTGGGGGGTATTAATAATACGTATATACAGTGGTCAGGTGGGCGGTGACATCTCTCCAGCCCCTCCCACACAGTTTGACAATACAGAACAGCTGTGTCAGCCCAGTGAGCCCCCAGGAGCATGCCGGCGGCACCTGAACACCCCCAGTGTGGCCCCCACACTACAGACACGTCTGATAGGACATTACTACACTAAATCTTAAAGATAAAGGGGGGCTCTGGATTCTATACAGAAGGTGTAGTCAGGAGTGTCAGACACTGACCATACAGGATGTGATACATGGAGTATCACACGGCGCCCCCTACAGGCCATACAGTGAATAGAGTGTAAGCTCCGGGGCTCGGGAGACACTGACCATACAGGATGTGACTAGAGGAGACGCTGCAGACTGAACAATACAGGAAATATCAACTTCCCAAAACAGCCGGAGGAAGCAGGAAGGAATCCAGGGCCCCGGGGCCGAAGATGGAGGAGACGTCAGAGGGCGAAGACTAGAGCGCAGAAGACAAGGACATGGGAGATACAGTATATACCACACAAGGTGTACAGTATATAACATTATATATACAGTACAGACCAAAAGTTTGGACACACCTTCTCATTCCAAGAGTTTTCTGTATTTTCATGACTATAAAAATTGTAGATTCACACTGAAGGCATCAAAACTATGAATTAACACATGTGGCCCCGCTGTGCACCTCAGTTATTAGACGTATACATGGTCCGGGCCCCGCTGTACATCTGTTATTAGACGTATACATGGTCCGGGCCCCGCTGTACATCTGTTATTAGACGTATACATGGTCCGGGCCCCGCTGTACATCTGTTATTAGACGTATACATGGTCCGGGCCCCGCTGTACATCTGTTATTAGACGTATACATGGTCCGGGCCCCGCTGTACATCTGTTATTAGACGTATACATGGTCCGGGCCCCGCTGTACATCTGTTATTAGACGTATACATGGTCCGGGCCCCGCTGTGCACCTCAGTTATTAGACGTATACATGGTCCGGGCCCCGCTGTACATCTGTTATTAGACGTATACATGGTCCGGGCCCCGCTGTACATCTGTTATTAGACGTATACATGGTCTGGGGCCCCGCTGTACATCTGTTATTAGACGTATACATGGTCCGGGCCCCGCTGTACATCTGTTATTAGACGTATACATGGTCCGGGCCCCGCTGTACATCTGTTATTAGACGTATACATGGTCCGGGCCCCGCTGTGCACCTCAGTTATTAGACGTATACATGGTCCGGGCCCCGCTGTACATCTGTTATTAGACGTATACATGGTCCGGGCCCCGCTGTACGTCTGTTATTAGACGTATACATGGTCTGGGGCCCCGCTGTACATCTGTTATTAGACGTATACATGGTCTGGGGCCCCGCTGTACATCTGTTATTAGACGTATACATGGTCTGGGGCCCCGCTGTACGTCTGTTATTAGACGTATACATGGTCCGGGCCCCGCTGTACATCTGTTATTAGACGTATACATGGTCCGGGCCCCGCTGTACGTCTGTTATTAGACGTATACATGGTCTGGGGCCCCGCTGTACGTCTGTTATTAGACGTATACATGGTCCGGGCCCCGCTGTACGTCTGTTATTAGACGTATACATGGTCCGGGCCCCGCTGTACATCTGTTATTAGACGTATACATGGTCCGGGCCCCGCTGTACCTCAGTTATTAGACGTATACATGGTCCGGGAGCCGCTGTACATCTGTTATTAGACGTATACATGGTCCGGGCCCCGCTGTACGTCTGTTATTAGACGTATACATGGTCCGGGCCCCGCTGTACCTCTGTTATTAGACGTATACATGGTCCGGGCCCCGCTGTACCTCTGTTATTAGACGTATACATGGTCCGGGCCCCGCTGTGCACCTCTGTTATTAGACGTATACATGGTCCGGGCCCCGCTGTATATCTGTTATTAGACGTATACATGGTCCGGGCCCCGCTGTACATCTGTTATTAGACGTATACATGGTCCGGGCCCCGCTGTACATCTGTTATTAGACGTATACATGGTCCGGGCCCCGCTGTACATCTCTGTTATTAGACGTATACATGGTCCGGGCCCCGCTGTGCACCTCTGTTATTAGACGTATACATGGTCCGGGCCCCGCTGTGCACCTCTGTTATTAGACGTATACATGGTCCGGGCCCCGCTGTGCACCTCTGTTATTAGACGTATACATGGTCCGGGCCCCGCTGTGCACCTCTGTTATTAGACGTATACATGGTCCGGGCCCCGCTGTGCACCTCTGTTATTAGATGTATACATGGTCCGGGCCCCGCTGTACATCTGTTATTAGATGTATACATGATCCGGGCCCCACTGTACATCTGTTATTAGACGTATACATGGTCCGGGCCCCGCTGTACATCTGTTATTAGACGTATACATGGTCCGGGCCCCGCTGTACATCTGTTATTAGACGTATACATGGTCCGGGCCCCGCTGTACATCTGTTATTAGACGTATACATGGTCTGGGGCCCCGCTGTACATCTGTTATTAGACGTATACATGGTCCGGGCCCCGCTGTACATCTGTTATTAGACGTATACATGGTCCGGGCCCCGCTGTACATCTGTTATTAGACGTATACATGGTCCGGGCCCCGCTGTACATCTGTTATTAGACGTATACATGGTCCGGGCCCCGCTGTACATCTGTTATTAGACGTATACATGGTCCGGGCCCCGCTGTGCACCTCAGTTATTAGACGTATACATGGTCTGGGGCCCCGCTGTACGTCTGTTATTAGACGTATACATGGTCCGGGCCCCGCTGTACATCTGTTATTAGACGTATACATGGTCCGGGCCCCGCTGTGCACCTCTGTTATTAGATGTACAGTACAGACCAAAAGTTTGGACACACCTTCTCATTCCAAGAGTTTTCTGTATTTTCATGACTATAAAAATTGTAGATTCACACTGAAGGCATCAAAACTATGAATTAACACATGTGGAATTATATACTTAACAAAAAGTGTGAAACAACTGAAAATATGTCTTATATTCTAGATTCTTCAAAGTAGCCACCTTTTGCTTTGATTACTGCTTTGCACACTCTTGGCATTCTCTTGATGAGCTTCAAGAGGTAGTCACCTGAAATGGTTTTCACTTCACAGGTGTGCCCTGCCAGATTTAATAAGTGGGATTTCTTGCCTTATAAATGGGGTTGGGACCATCAGTTGTGTTGTTCAGAAGTCAGGTGGATACACAGCTGATAGTCCTACTGAATGGAGTGTTAGAATTTGTATTATGGCAAGAAAAAAAGCAGCTAAGTAAAGAAAAACGAGTGGCCATCATTACTCTAAGAAATGAAGGTCAGTCACTCCGAAAAATTGGGAAAACTTTGAAAGTGTCCCCAAGTGCAGTGGCCAAAACCATCAAGCGCTACAAAGAAACTGGCTCACATGAGGACCGCCCCAGGAAAGGAAGACCAAGAGTCATCTCTGCTGCGGAGGATAAGTTCATCCGAGTCACCAGCCTCAGAAATCGCAGGTTAACAGCAGCTCAGATTAGAGACCAGGTCAATGCCACACAGAGTTCTAGCAGCAGACACATCTCTACAACAACTGTTAAGAGGAGACTGTGTGCAGCAGGCCTTCATGGTAAAATAGCTGCTAGGAAACCACTGCTAAGGACAGGCAACAAGCACAAGAAGAACACAAGGAATGGACATTAGACCTGTGGAAATCTGGGCTTTGGTCTGATGAGTCCAAATTTGAGATCTTTGGTTCCAACCACCGTGTCTTTGTGCGACGCAGAAAAGGTGAAGGAATGGAGTCTACATGCCTGGTCCCCACCGTGACGCATGGAGGAGGAGGTGTGATGGTGTGGGGGGGCTTTGCTGGTGACACTGTTGGGGATTTATTCTGAACCAGCATGGTTACCACAGCATCTTGCAGCGGCATGCTATTCCATCCGGTTTGCGTTTAGTTGGACCATCATTTATTTTTCAACAGGACAATGACCCCAAACACACCTCCAGACTGTGTAAGGGCTATGTGACCAAGAAGGAGAGTGATGGGGTGCTACGCCAGATGACCTGGCCTCCACAGTCACCAGACTTGAACCCAATCCAGATGGTTTGGGGTGAGCTGGACCGCAGAGTGAAGGCAAAAGGGCCAACAAGTGCTAAGCATCTCTGGGAACTCCTTCAAGACTGTTGGAAGACCATTTCAGGTGACTACCTCTTGAAGCTCATCAAGAGAATGCCAAGAGTGTGCAAAGCAGTAATCAAAGCAAAAGGTGGCTACTTTGAAGAACCTAGAATATAAGACATATTTTCAGTTGTGTCACACTTTTTGGTAAGTATATAATTCCACATGTGGTAATTCATAGTTTTGATGCCTTCAGTGTGAATCTACAATTTTTATAGTCATGAAAATACAGAAAACTCTTGGAATGAGAAGGTGTGTCCAAACTTTTGGTCTGTACTGTATATACACACACACACACACCAGTAGAGGTATACAGCGCGGTATATACACACAGTAGAGGTATACAGCACGGTATATACACACAGTAGAGGTATACAGCACGGTATATACACACCAGTAGAGGTATACAGCGTGGTATATACACACAGTAGAGGTATACAGCGCGGTATATACACACAGTAGAGGTATACAGCACGGTATATACACACCAGTAGAGGTATACAGCACAGTATATACACACAGTAGAGGTATACAGCACGGTATATACACACCAGTAGAGGTATACAGTGCGGTATATACACACCAGTAGAGGTATACAGCGTGGTATATACACACAGTAGAGGTATACAGCACGGTATATACACACCAGTAGAGGTATACAGCGCGGTACATACACACAGTAGAGGTATACAGCACGGTATATACACACCAGTAGAGGTATACAGCGTGGTATATACACACCAGTAGAGGTATACAGCGTGGTATATACACACAGTAGAGGTATACAGCGCGGTATATACACACAGTAGAGGTATACAGCACAGTATATACACACAGTAGAGGTATACAGCACAGTATATACACACAGTAGAGGTATACAGCACAGTATATACACACAGTAGAGGTATACAGCACGGTATATACACACAGTAGAGGTATACAGCACGGTATATACACACAGTAGAGGTATACAGCACGGTATATACACACACTAGAGGTATACAGCGAGGTATATACACACAGTAGAGGTATACAGCACGGTATATACACACACTAGAGGTATACAGCGAGGTATATACACACAGTAGAGGTATACAGCACGGTATATACACACACTAGAGGTATACAGCGAGGTATATACACACAGTAGAGGTATACAGCACGGTATATACACACAGTAGAGGTATACAGCGCGGTATATACACACAGTAGAGGTATACAGCACAGTATATACACACCAGTAATGGTATACAGAGCGGTATATACACACCAGTAGAGGTATACAGCACAGTATATACACACAGTAGAGGTATACAGCACGGTATATACACACACTAGAGGTATACAGCACGGTATATACACACACTAGAGGTATACAGCGCGGTATATACACACAGTAGAGGTATACAGCACAGTATATACACACCAGTAGAGGTATACAGCACAGTATATACACACAGTAGAGGTATACAGCGCGGTATATACACACAGTAGAGGTATACAGCGCGGTATATACACACAGTAGAGGTATACAGCACAGTATATACACACAGTAGAGGTATACAGCACGGTATATACACACCAGTAGAGGTATACAGCGCGGTATATACACACCAGTAATGGTATACAGAGCGGTATATACACACAGTAGAGGTATACAGCGCGGTATATACACACCAGTAGAGGTATACAGCGCGGTATATACACACAGTAGAGGTATACAGCACAGTATATACACACAGTAGAGGTATACAGCACGGTATATACACACCAGTAGAGGTATACAGCGCGGTATATACACACAGTAGAGGTATACAGCGCGGTATATACACACCAGTAGAGGTATACAGCGCGGTATATACACACAGTAGAGGTATACAGCACAGTATATACACACAGTAGAGGTATACAGCGCGGTATATACACACAGTAGAGGTATACAGCGCGGTATATACACACAGTAGAGGTATACAGCGCGGTATATACACACAGTAGAGGTATACAGCGCGGTATATACACACCAGTAGAGGTATACAGCACAGTATATACACACCAGTAGAGGTATACAGCGCGGTATATACACACAGTAGAGGTATACAGCGCGGTATATACACACCAGTAGAGGTATACAGCGCGGTATATACACACAGTAGAGGTATACAGCGCGGTATATACACACCAGTAGAGGTATACAGCACAGTATATACACACCAGTAGAGGTATACAGCGCGGTATATACACACAGTAGAGGTATACAGAGCGGTATATACACACAGTAGAGGTATACAGCGTAGTATATACACACCAGTAGAGGTATACAGCACGGTATATACACACCAGTAGAGGTATACAGCACAGTATATACACACACTAGAGGTATACAGCGCGGTATATACACACCAGTAGAGGTATACAGCGCGGTATATACACACAGTAGAGGTATACAGCACGGTATATACACACCAGTAGAGGTATACAGCGCGGTATATACACACCAGTAATGGTATACAGAGCGGTATATACACACAGTAGAGGTATACAGAGCGGTATATACACACAGTAGAGGTATACAGCGCGGTATATACACACAGTAGAGGTATACAGCGCGGTATATACACACCAGTAGAGGTATACAGCGCGGTATATACACACCAGTAATGGTATACAGAGCGGTATATACACACAGTAGAGGTATACAGCGCGGTATATACACACAGTAGAGGTATACAGCGCGGTATATACACACAGTAGAGGTATACAGAGCGGTATATACACACAGTAGAGGTATACAGCGCGGTATATACACACAGTAGAGGTATACAGCGCGGTATATACACACAGTAGAGGTATACAGCGCGGTATATACACACCAGTAGAGGTATACAGCACGGTATATAACTTTACACTACATCCTGTTATCTATATCCAGGCACACACCGCCCCTCCCCCAGTCACAGCTGTTACAACCTGCCGCAGGTCACACGGTTGTCAGGAATGCTGAGACACGTAGTAATGTCCGCCACCACTTTCCACAGACCCTGAACGGCATATCAGTCCCTCCTGTATACAGTAGCATTGTGCCACTTCCACCTCTACTCTGACCAGGTGTCAGTCTCCACTGCAGAGTAGCATTGTACTCTCCCAATGCTGCAGCAGATGTAATACATGTTATGTAATAGTGGCTGACAACTGCACCAGAAGCACACGCAGGCCTGAGCCTGGAATCACCTCAGAGGGCCACACAGTATGAGCACAGGTCACATGACTCACCCTCAGCCAGTCAGCGGCACTGAAAAGGGTCATGTGACACACACAGCCATGACTGGCTGAGGAGGATCATGTGACATGTCAGTTGACTCCACAGAACCAGGAAGTGATTTTGTCTCCGCCCCTCAGTTTGGAGGATGTTGTGTACCCCAGTACAGGAGCCCCGAGGGGCCACAGGAGGCTGCCAGTGTCAGTCACAGGTTCCAGGACCCCTCCTTATATTATTAGTTGTGTCATCTCTGCCAGTGACTGAACACAACCTGACCCTAAACCTCTCACAGCTGAGGGGTTGTCACAATTGTATCCATTACAGGCAGGAGTTGGAGCTGCTGCTGTGTTCACTCTGCACACAGCTGAGGGTTTGTGACAGTGTATGTGGTCAGCAGGCAGAGATGCACAATGTGTACCAGGCCTGAGGCGGGATTGACACAGAACTGCCCGGACCGTGATCAGGGAGACGCCATTAACCCCTGCCATACTGCAGCCCAACCTTACACCCGCCTGTACACACACTGCCGGGCATGAGCTCCGCTCCATTGTGTGTGACCCCCCTAGTCACAGCGAGGATATCACAGGGGGTAACACAGGATACACCAAAACAGCTACAACAAGACATAGGAGGCTGCAAAACAGAGGCCAAGTGACCACCACACGAAAACCGCACCAATATCTACTACGCTTGTCAGTGAATGGAAGCCAGCAGATAGATCCTGTCCACCTGGCACAGCTGAGGGCTTGTTACAATGTATTAGAGACCGGTAACCCAGCAGCGGGCACATAGGATGACTGCCAGGAATCTGTAGCTGTGCCCCAAGTAATAGATGACGGAGGGGGCGCCAGGACTTCTGCACACACTACATTCAGGAGGATGGTTGTCACTCAGGGGCACAGAAACTTATACACCAGACTGTCCTAGGACACTGTACAGACAGGGATGGAGATGCTGCAGCAGCTGGAGGAGGTGGGAGGTGAATTCCAAGAATGCAGAAAGGCCTCTTCCTCATTCCACAATTCCGGACATTTCCTTCCCTTTCCCAGAGCCAAAAACAAATCCCGAGCACTGCAGCAGCTGTGACAGAGACGAGAAGCGACCACAGAGAGGCGCAAAGACGGAAAAGGCAGAGAAGGACCACGGCGAGAAATAGTCATGACAGCAAGAACTGTGCAGAGCATTGTCCTGATAACAGAGAGAAATAGATTGTATTCCCCTATCCTACAGTCGGCCTCTCCCCCCCTGACATGGCTGATAACAGATAGTAATAGATTGTATTCCCCTGTCCTACAGTCGGCCTCTCCCCTCCTGACATGGGTGATAACAGATAGTAATAGATTGTATTCCCCTGTCCTACAGTCGGCCTCTCCTCTCCTGACATGGCTGATAACAGATAGTAATAGATTGTAGTCCCCTGTCCTACAGTCGGCCTCTCCCCTCCTGACATGGGTGATAACAGATAGTAATAGATTGTATTCCCCTGTCCTACAGTCGGCCTCTCCCCTCCTGACGTGGCTGATAACAGATAGTAATAGATTGTATTCCCCTGTCCTACAGCCGGCCTCTCCCCTCCTGACATGGCTGATTACAGATAGTAATAGATTGTATTCCTCTGTCCTACAGTCGGCCTCTCCCCTCCTGACATGGCTGATAACAGATAGTAATAGATTGTATTCCCCTGTCCTACAGTCGGCCTCTCCCCTCCTGACATGGCTGATAACAGATAGTAATAGATTGTATTCCCCTGTCCTACAGTCGGCCTCTCCTCTCCTGACACAGCTGATAACAGATAGTAATAGATTGTAGTCACCTGTCCTACAGTCGGCCTCTCCCCCCTGACATGGCTGATAACAGATAGTAATAGATTGTATTCCCCTGTCCTACAGTCGGCTTCTCCTCTCCTGACATGGCTGATAACAGATAGTAATAGATTGTAGTCCCCTGTCCTACAGTCGGCCTCTCCCCTCCTGACATGGGTGATAACAGATAGTAATAGATTGTATTCCCCTGTCCTACAGTTGGCCTCTCCCCTCCTGACGTGGCTGATAACAGATAGTAATAGATTGTATTCCCCTGTCCTACAGCCGGCCTCTCCCCTCCTGACATGGCTGATTACAGATAGTAATAGATTGTATTCCTCTGTCCTACAGTCGGCCTCTCCCCTCCTGACATGGCTGATAACAGATAGTAATAGATTGTATTCCCCTGTCCTACAGTCGGCCTCTCCCCTCCTGACATGGCTGATAACAGATAGTAATAGATTGTATTCCCCTGTCCTACAGTCGGCCTCTCCTCTCCTGACATGGCTGATAACAGATAGTAATAGATTGTATTCCCCTGTTCTACAGTCGGCCTCTCCCCTCCTGACATGGCTGATAACAGATAGTAATAGATTGTATTCCCCTGTCCTACAGCCGGCCTCTCCCCTCCTGACATGGCTGATTACAGATAGTAATAGATTGTATTCCTCTGTCCTACAGTCGGCCTCTCCCCTCCTGACATGGCTGATAACAGATAGTAATAGATTGTATTCCCCTGTCCTACAGTCGGCCTCTCCCCTCCTGACATGGCTGATAACAGATAGTAATAGATTGTATTCCCCTGTCCTACAGTCGGCCTCTCCCCTCCTGACGTGGCTGATAACAGATAGTAATAGATTGTATTCCCCTGTCCTACAGTCGGCCTCTCCCCTCCTGACGTGGCTGATAACAGATAGTAATAGATTGTATTCTCCTGACATGGCTGATAACAGATAGTAATAGATTGTAGTCACCTGTCCTACAGTCGGCCTCTCCCCTCCTGACATGGCTGATAACAGATAGTAATAGATTGTATTCCCCTGTCCTACAGTCGGCCTCTCCCCCCCTGACATGGCTGATAACAGATAGTAATAGATTGTATTCCCCTGTCCTACAGTCGGCCTCTCCCCCCCTGACATGGCTGATAACAGATAGTAATAGATTGTATTCCCCTGTCCTACAGTCGGCCTCTCCCCCCCTGACGTGGCTGATAACAGATAGTAATAGATTGTATTCTCCTGACATGGCTGATAACAGATAGTAATAGATTGTATTCACCTGTCCTACAGTCGGCCTCTCCTGACATGGCTGATAACAGATAGTAATAGATTGTATTCCCCTGTCCTACAGTCGGCCTCTCCTCTCCTGACATGGCTGATAACAGATAGTAATAGATTGTATTCCCTTGTCCTACAGTCGGCCTCTCCCCTCCTGACGTGGCTGATAACAGATAGTAATAGATTGTAGTCACCTGTCCTACAGTCGGCCTCTCCTCTCCTGACATGGCTGATAACAGATAGTAATAGATTGTATTCCCCTGTCCTACAGTCGGCCTCTCCCCTCCTGACGTGGCTGATAACAGATAGTAATAGATTGTAGTCACCTGTCCTACAGTCGGCCTCTCCCCTCCTGACATGGCTGATAACAGATAGTAATAGATTGTATTCCCCTGTCCTACAGTCGGCCTCTCCCCTCCTGACGTGGCTGATAACAGATAGTAATAGATTGTATTCCCCTGTCCTACAGTAGGCCTCTCCCCTCCTGACATGGCTGATAACAGATAGTAATAGATTGTAGTCACCTGTCCTACAGTCGGCCTCTCCTCTCCTGACATGGCTGATAACAGATAGTAATAGATTGTATTCCCCTGTCCTACAGTCGGCCTCTCCTCTCCTGACGTGGCTGATAACAGATAGTAATAGATTGTATTCCCCTGTCCTACAGTCGGCCTCTCCTCTCCTGACATGGCTGATAACAGATAGTAATAGATTGTATTCCCCTGTCCTACAGTCGGCCTCTCCCCTCCTGACATGGCTGATAACAGATAGTAATAGATTGTAGTCACCTGTCCTACAGTCGGCCTCTCCCCTCCTGACATGGCTGATAACAGATAGTAATAGATTGTATTCCCCTGTCCTACAGTCGGCCTCTCCTCTCCTGACGTGGCTGATAACAGATAGTAATAGATTGTATTCCCCTGTCCTACAGTCGGCCTCTCCTCTCCTGACATGGCTAATAACAGATAGTAATAGATTGTATTCCCCTGTCCTACAGTCGGCCTCTCCCCTCCTGACGTGGCTGATAACAGATAGTAATAGATTGTATTCCCCTGTCCTACAGTCGGCCTCTCCCCTCCTGACATGGCTGATAACAGATAGTAATAGATTGTGTTCCCCTGTCCTACAGTCGGCCTCTCCTCTCCTGACATGGCAGATAACAGATAGTAATAGATTGTATTCCCCTGTCCTACAGTCGGCCTCTCCCCTCCTGACATGGCTGATAACAGATAGTAATAGATTGTATTCCCCTGTCCTACAGTCGGCCTCTCCTCTCCTGACATGGCTGATAACAGATAGTAATAGATTGTATTCCCCTGTCCTACAGTCGGCCTCTCCCCTCCTGACATGGCTGATAACAGATAGTAATAGATTGTATTCCCCTGTCCTACAGTCGGCCTCTCCTCTCCTGACGTGGCTGATAACAGATAGTAATAGATTGTAGTTACCTGTCCTACAGTCGGCCTCTCCCCTCCTGACATGGCTGATAACAGATAGTAATAGAGAGTCAGCCTCTCTGTAGTGTACAATCTCTTCACTTGTCAGGTACACAGACAAGATGTATTCAAGATGGCGGCAGGTTAGGGTGACACAGGGGTTGCTCCTATGATGTGACTTGCTCCGCCCCCTCCACATTAAGCCTGTGGTGGATATTTGGTTCCTCCAGTAAGATATAACTACATGGCTGAAGGGCACAGATGACAAGTGCAGCATTATTATACAGATGGAGCAGGCTTTATTGTAGTGAGCGGAGTCCTACAGATGATATAATAACGTGGCTGTGCAGCACAGAGGGGACTCCGCTCATAGTGCCCCATCCATACACAGGTGGAGCAGGAGGTAGTGCAGCCACAAGTCTCTGCTGATAGAAATCCCTGGCTGAAAAGTCGCTGACCTGCTCCAACCACCGCACAGATGGAGCAGACTTTACTGCAGCGGCCATATAACATGTAGACGGATTTCCTGCAACTCTACAGGCATGACTGAAGATCACAGATGGAGCGGACTTTATTGTCTCCAAGACTATTGGATGTTTAGCAGACGCCATCATACACCGGACTAAAAATCTTGTGTCAATATTCGTCACCTGATCGCTACGGTTTGCGTTTGTGAGACGGTCAGTATCAAGGAGGAATCGCGACGATCACTGTCACACAGAGGCCAGCGGGCGGCAAGGCGGGCGATCAACCAACAACATCACACTTGGGGGAATCGGACGCAATCCGCAACGTTATTTCCGATGTGATGGTTGCTTTCGCCATCTACCAAAAAAATACAACTGTGTGACCGCTGTCGTATGGTATAAACCTGGCGCAGTACAGACCGCCCTTCACGGGTGCATTTTCTCAGGTACTCGCCCCATTTTCTTATGAGGTGGTGGGCACAGGGCGATGAATGCAGACAGGGCACTGAGGAGTTAACAGTGAAACTCTGAGAACAAAGGCCGCCTGTAAGACGTCTCGCCAGGAGCGCTGCCAAACATCAGACGGGCGACACTATAACTACTACACCATGTCACCCATCACACCCAGACACGGGGCGGCAGTAACCCCACCCACAAGTCCTGGCCCCGCCTCACATAGGGCGCAGAGAACAAGTTCACCCTGTAAGACCAAGCCGGCTGTTATTATACTGGGCGAACCGGACGGGCACAAGGTGGAGAGAGGGCAGCTCACCCTATAACACCCTGAAAGTAAACATTACACCCTGAACCCACACAGGGCACAGCAGCAACACACAGGGGCAGAATGGACCCTCTCATTGGGCACAGGGCGGCAATGCTATGTAGGGGGGCACAGGGCAGTGTTTTGAAACCAGGCAGGAATGAGCTTGTAAAGTGTTTTATTCGCAGGTGTCAGCCAAACCAGCAACAGCCAAGCCCGTCTGACCAGAGTTGTTGCAGGAGCCGGAACATTAATCACTGCAATTACCAGGGCAGAGCCAGACACAGCGGGCACCGGGATCTGTGCGGCACAGCCACAATGTTATGTCATCAGTGTCCCTTCCTGACATGGCTGATAACAGATAGTAATAGATTGTATTCCCCTGTCCTACAGTCGGCCTCTCCTGACATGGCTGATAACAGATAGTAATAGATTGTATTCCCCTGTCCTACAGTCGGCCTCTCCCCTCCTGACATGGCTGATAACAGATAGTAATAGATTGTAGTCACCTGTCCTACAGTCGGCCTCTCCCCTCCTGACATGGCTGATAACAGATAGTAATAGATTGTATTCCCCTGTCCTACAGTCGGCCTCTCCCCTCCTGACATGGCTGATAACAGATAGTAATAGATTGTAGTCCCCTGTCCTACAGTCGGCCTCTCCTCTCCTGACATGGCTGATAACAGATAGTAATGGATTGTAATCACCTGTCCTACAGTCGGCCTCTCCCCTCCTGACATGGCTGATAACAGATAGTAATAGATTGTATTCCCCTGTCCTACAGTCGGCCTCTCCTCTCCTGACGTGGCTGATAACAGATAGTAATAGATTGTATTCCCCTGTCCTACAGTCGGCCTCTCCTCTCCTGACATGGCTGATAACAGATAGTAATAGATTGTAGTCACCTGTCCTACAGTCGGCCTCTCCTATCCTGACATGGCTGATAACAGATAGTAATAGATTGTAGTCACCTGTCCTACAGTCGGCCTCTCCCCTCCTGACATGGCTGATAACAGATAGTAATAGATTGTATTCCCCTGTCCTACAGTCGGCCTCTCCTGACATGGCTGATAACAGATAGTAATAGATTGTATTCCCCTGTCCTACAGTCGGCCTCTCCCCTCCTGACATGGCTGATAACAGATAGTAATAGATTGTAGTCACCTGTCCTACAGTCGGCCTCTCCCCTCCTGACATGGCTGATAACAGATAGTAATAGATTGTATTCCCCTGTCCTACAGTCGGCCTCTCCCCTCCTGACATGGCTGATAACAGATAGTAATAGATTGTAGTCCCCTGTCCTACAGTCGGCCTCTCCTCTCCTGACATGGCTGATAACAGATAGTAATGGATTGTAGTCACCTGTCCTACAGTCGGCCTCTCCCCTCCTGACATGGCTGATAACAGATAGTAATAGATTGTATTCCCCTGTCCTACAGTCGGCCTCTCCTCTCCTGACGTGGCTGATAACAGATAGTAATAGATTGTATTCCCCTGTCCTACAGTCGGCCTCTCCTCTCCTGACATGGCTGATAACAGATAGTAATAGATTGTAGTCACCTGTCCTACAGTCGGCCTCTCCTATCCTGACATGGCTGATAACAGATAGTAATAGATTGTAGTCACCTGTCCTACAGTCGGCCTCTCCCCTCCTGACATGGCTGATAACAGATAGTAATAGATTGTATTCCCCTGTCCTACAGTCGGCCTCACCCTCCTGACATGGCAGATAACAGATAGTAATAGATTGTATTCCCCTGTCCTACAGTCGGCCTCTCCTCTCCTGACATGGCTGATAACAGATAGTAATAGATTGTATTCCCCTGTCCTACAGTCGGCCTCTCCCCTCCTGACATGGCAGATAACAGATAGTAATAGATTGTATTCCCCTGTCCTACAGTCGGCCTCTCCTGACATGGCTGATAACAGATAGTAATAGATTGTATTCCCCTGTCCTACAGTCGGCCTCTCCCCTCCTGACATGGCTGATGACAGATAGTAATAGATTGTAGTCCCCTGTCCTACAGTCGGCCTCTCCTCTCCTGACATGGCTGATAACAGATAGTAATGGATTGTAGTCACCTGTCCTACAGTCGGCCTCTCCTCTCCTGACATGGCTGATAACAGATAGTAATAGATTGTATTCCCCTGTCCTACAGTCGGCCTCTCCCCTCCTGACATGGCTGATAACAGATAGTAATAGATTGTAGTCACCTGTCCTACAGTCGGCCTCTCCCCTCCTGACATGGCTGATAACAGATAGTAATAGATTGTATTCCCCTGTCCTACAGTCGGCCTCTCCTCTCCTGACACGGCTGATAACAGATAGTAATAGATTGTAGTCACCTGTCCTACAGTCGGCCTCTCCCCTCCTGACATGGCTGATAACAGATAGTAATAGATTGTATTCCCCTGTCCTACAGTCGGCCTCTCCTCTCCTGACATGGCTGATAACAGATAGTAATAGATTGTATTCCCCTGTCCTACAGTCGGCCTCTCCCCTCCTGACATGGCTGATAACAGATAGTAATAGATTGTATTCCCCTGTCCTACAGTCGGCCTCTCCCCTCCTGACATGGCTGATAACAGATAGTAATAGATTGTATTCCCCTGTCCTACAGTCGGCCTCTCCTCTCCTGACATGGCTGATAACAGATAGTAATAGATTGTATTCCCCTGTCCTACAGTCGGCCTCTCCTCTCCTGACGTGGCTGATAACAGATAGTAATAGATTGTAGTCACCTGTCCTACAGTCGGCCTCTCCCCTCCTGACACGGCTGATAACAGATAGTAATAGATTGTATTCCCCTGTCCTACAGTCGGCCTCTCCTGACATGGCTGATAACAGATAGTAATAGATTGTATTCCCCTGTCCTACAGTTGGCCTCTCCCCTCCTGACATGGCTGATAACAGATAGTAATAGATTGTAGTCACCTGTCCTACAGTCGGCCTCTCCCCTCCTGACATGGCTGATAACAGATAGTAATAGATTGTATTCCCCTGTCCTACAGTCGGCCTCTCCTCTCCTGACATGGCTGATAACAGATAGTAATAGATTGTATTCCTCTGTCCTACAGTCGGCCTCTCCTCTCCTGACATGGCAGATAACAGATAGTAATAGATTGTATTCCCCTGTCCTACAGTCGGCCTCTCCCCTCCTGACATGGCTGATAACAGATAGTAATAGATTGTAGTCACCTGTCCTACAGTCGGCCTCTCCCCTCCTGACATGGCTGATAACAGATAGTAATAGATTGTATTCCCCTGTCCTACAGTCGGCCTCTCCCCTCCTGACATGGCTGATAACAGATAGTAATAGATTGTATTCCCCTGTCCTACAGTCGGCCTCTCCCCTCCTGACATGGCTGATAACAGATAGTAATAGATTGTATTCCCCTGTCCTACAGTCGGCCGCTCCCCTCCTGACATGGCTGATAACAGATAGTAATAGATTGTATTCCCCTGTCCTACAGTCGGCCTCTCCCCTCCTGACATGGGTGATAACAGATAGTAATAGATTGTATTCCCCTGTCCTACAGTCGGCCTCTCCTCTCCTGACATGGCTGATAACAGATAGTAATAGATTGTATTCCCCTGTCCTACAGTCGGCCTCTCCTCTCCTGACATGGCTGATAACAGATAGTAATAGATTGTATTCCCCTGTCCTACAGTCGGCCTCTCCCCTCCTGACATGGCTGATAACAGATAGTAATAGATTGTAGTCACCTGTCCTACAGTCGGCCTCTCCTCTCCTGACATGGCAGATAACAGATAGTAATAGATTGTATTCCCCTGTCCTACAGTCGGCCTCTCCTCTCCTGACGTGGCTGATAACAGATAGTAATAGATTGTATTCCCCTGTCCTACAGTCGGCCTCTCCCCTCCTGACATGGCTGATAACAGATAGTAATAGATTGTATTCCCCTGTCCTACAGTCGGCCTCTCCCCTCCTGACATGGCTGATAACAGATAGTAATAGATTGTAGACATCTGTCCTACAGTCGGCCTCTCCCCTCCTGACCTGGCTGATAACAGATAGTAATAGATTGTATTCCCCTGTCCTACAGTCGGCCTCTCCCCTCCTGACATGGCTGATAACAGATAGTAATAGATTGTATTCCCCTGTCCTACAGTCGGCCTCTCCCCTCCTGACATGGCTGATAACAGATAGTAATAGATTGTATTCCCATATCCTACAGTCGGCCGCTCCCCTCCTGACATGGCTGATAACAGATAGTAATAGATTGTATTCCCCTGTCCTACAGTCGGCCTCTCCCCTCCTGACATGGGTGATAACAGATAGTAATAGATTGTATTCCCCTGTCCTACAGTCGGCCTCTCCTCTCCTGACATGGCTGATAACAGATAGTAATAGATTGTATTCCCCTGTCCTACAGTCGGCCTCTCCCCTCCTGACGTGGCTGATAACAGATAGTAATAGATTGTATTCCCCTGTCCTACAGTCGGCCTCTCCCCTCCTGACATGGCTGATAACAGATAGTAATAGATTGTAGTCACCTGTCCTACAGTCGGCCTCTCCTCTCCTGACATGGCTGATAACAGATAGTAATAGATTGTATTCCCCTGTCCTACAGTCGGCCTCTCCCCTCCTGACATGACTGATAACAGATAGTAATAGATTGTATTCCCCTGTCCTACAGTCGGCCTCTCCCCTCCTGACATGGCTGATAACAGGTAGTAATAGATTGTATTCCCCTGTCCTACAGTCGGCCTCTCCCCTCCTGACATGGCTGATAACAGATAGTAATAGATTGTAGTCACCTGTCCTACAGTCGGCCTCTCCTCTCCTGACATGGCTGATAACAGATAGTAATAGATTGTATTCACCTGTCCTACAGTCGGCCTCTCCCCTCCTGACATGGCTGATAACAGATAGTAATAGATTGTATTCCCCTGTCCTACAGTCGGCCTCTCCCCTCCTGACATGGCAGATAACAGATAGTAATAGATTGTAGTCACCTGTCCTACAGTCGGCCTCTCCTCTCCTGACATGGCTGATAACAGATAGTAATAGATTGTATTCCCCTGTCCTACAGTTGGCCTCTCCCCTCCTGACATGGCTGATAACAGATAGTAATAGATTGTATTCCCCTGTCCTACAGTCGGCCTCTCCCCTCCTGACATGGCTGATAACAGATAGTAATAGATTGTATTCACCTGTCCTACAGTCGGCCTCTCCCCTCCTGACATGGCTGATAACAGATAGTAATAGAGAGTCAGCCTCTCTGTAGTGTACAATCTCTTCACTTGTCAGGTACACAGACAAGATGTATTCAAGATGGCGGCAGGTTAGGGTGACACAGGGGTTGCTCCTATGATGTGACTTGCTCCGCCCCCCTCCACATTAAGCCTGTGGTGGATATTTGGTTCCTCCAGTAAGATATAACTACATGGCTGAAGGGCACAGATAACAAGTGCAGCATTATTATACAGATGGAGCAGGCTTTATTGTAGTGAGCGGAGTCCTACAGATGATATAATAACGTGGCTGTGCAGCACAGAGGGGACTCCGCTCATAGTGTCCCATCCATACACAGGTGGAGCAGGAGGTAGTGCAGCCACAAGTCTCTGCTGATAGAAATCCCTGGCTGAAAAGTCGCTGACCTGCTCCAACCACCGCACAGATCACCAGTGTCAGCCAAATCTATGCTACACAGGCACAACATTATGTCATCAGTGTCAGCCAGATCTGTGCTGCCCGGCCACGACATTCTATCATCAGTGTCAGCCGGATCTGTGCTGCCCAGCCACGACATTCTACCATCAATGTCATCCAGATCTGTGCTGCCCAGCCACGACATTCTACCATCAATGTCAGCCAGATCTGTGCTGCCCAGCCACGCCATTCTATCATCAGTGTCAGCCAGATCTGTGCTGCCCAGCCACGCCATTCTATCATCAGTGTCAACCGAATGTGTGCTGCCCAGCCACGCCATTCTATCATCAGTGTCAGCCAGATCTGTGCTGCCCAGCCACGCCATTCTATCATCAGTGTCAGCCGGATCTGTGCTGCCCAGCCACGACATTCTACCATCAATGTCATCCAGATCTGTGCTGCCCAGCCACGACATTCTACCATCAATGTCAGCCAGATCTGTGCTGCCCAGCCACGCCATTCTATCATCAGTGTCAGCCAGATCTGTGCTGCCCAGCCACGCCATTCTATCATCAGTGTCAACCGAATCTGTGCTGCACAGCCACGACATTCTATCATCAGTATCAGCCAGATCTGTACTGCACAGCCACGCCATTCTATCATCAGTGTCAGCCTGATCTGTGCTGCACAGCCACGACATTCTATCATCAGTGTCAGCCAGATCTGTGCTGCACAGCCACGACATTCTATCATCAGTGTCAGCCAGATCTGTACTGCACAGCCACGCCATTCTATCATCAGTGTCAGCCAGATCTGTGCTTCACAGCCACGCCATTCTATCTTCAGTGTCAGCCTGATCTGTGCTGCACAGCCACGACATTCTATCATCAGTGTCAACTGAATCTGTGCTGCACAGCCACGACATTCTATCATCAGTGTCAGCCAGATCTGTACTGCACAGCCATGCCATTCTATCATCAGTGTCAGCCAGATCTGTGCTGCACAGCCACGCCATTCTATCATCAGTGTCAGCCAGATCTGTGCTGCACAGCCACGACATTCTATCATCAGTGTCAACCGAATCTGTGCTGCACAGCCACGACATTCTATCATCAGTGTCAACCGAATCTGTGCTGCACAGCCACGACATTCTATCATCAGTGTCAGCCAGATCTGTACTGCACAGCCATGCCATTCTATCATCAGTGTCAGCCAGATCTGTACTGCACAGCCACAACATTATGTCATCAGTATCAGCCAGATCTGTACTGCACAGCCACGACATTCTATCATCAGTGTCAGCCAGATCTGTGCTGTCCAGCCACAACATTATGTCATCAGTGTTAGCCAGATCTGTGCTGCCCAGCCACGACATTCTATCATCAGTATCAGCCAGATCTGTACTGCACAGCCACACCATTCTATCATCAGTGTCAGCCAGATCTGTGCTGCACAGCCACGCCATTCTATCATCAGTGTCAGCCAGATCTGTGCTGCACAGCCACGCCATTCTATCATCAGTGTCAGCCAGATCTGTGCTGCACAGCCACGACATTCTATCATCAGTGTCAACCGAATCTGTGCTGCACAGCCACAACATTATGTCATCAGTATCAGCCAGATCTGTGCTGCACAGCCACGCCATTCTATCATCAGTGTCAGCCAGATCTGTGCTGCACAGCCTCAATGATTTATCAGAAACAACCAGATCCACTCCATTACTTGATGCCAACCTCCATATGCCCGTCCCCCACTCCCATGTGTACCCTCCAGCATAAGAAGTCATCCTGCCCCTGGAACCTGCCACTCTGCCCTCTCCATCCTGCCCCTGGTACTTACCACTCTGCCCTCTCCATCCTGCCCCTGGTACTTACCCCTCTGCCCTCTCCATCCTGCCCCTGGTACTTACCCCTCTGCCCTCTCCATCCTGCCCCTGGTACTTACCCCTCTGCCCTCTCCATCCTGCCCCTGGTACTTACCCCTCTGCCCTCTCCATCCTGCCCCTGGTATTTACCCCTCTGCCCTCTCCATCCTGCCCCCTCCATCCTGCCCCTGATTCTTACCCCTCTGCCCCTCACCTTGGGCAGCTCCCGCAGCTGGTTGGAGTCCAGCAGCAGTTCCTCCAGGCTACGACTGTATCGGTAGATCTCGTCGGGCACGCTGTGCAGGGAGCAGTGCCGCTTGTCCACAGACTCCACATGCCGGTTACAGCGCCAGAGCGGGATGCACTTCAGCATGGTGCCCGTCCGGCCGCCACCCGGGTCACCGCCCGCTGATCACACCCGAGATCCCAACCCGCGGGTCACCACACACAGCTAAGGGACGCGGCCCGCCGCCAAGCCTGCCGGGAGCTGTAGTCAGTGGCTGCCTGTACCCAGTGGAGAACTACACATCCCGTCATACCCCAGGAGACGAGCTTAATGCACGCCGGGAGTTGTAGTCTCTACTGTGGGCCGTCGGCGGTCAGTGCGCACGCGTAGGACTACACCTCCCGGCATCTTTCAGTACGTGCGCGCAAGGGACGCCGGGAGCTGTAGTCACGCATCTTCACTATCAGACCTGACATGCCCAGCGCAGGACTACATCTCCCGGCATGCCTCACCTCTCACTTCCGTACAGAAATGGAAGTTACGTCACGGTGGCGTCATCGTCCCAGTTTAGTAGTGAATTTCCCAATAACCCCTGCGCCTGCTCCCAGTGCAGGACGGGAAGTGAGGAGGTTTTGTCTGTCCGCCCGTCTTGTCTGACTCCTCTGTAGCCTACATGTCCCGGCATGCCTCACGCCGCGTCTGTCCGTCATCACGGCAGACGCAGAAAGTCGGGTCATGCCACTCCCCTTCTTAAAGGACAAGTCCAACACAAGTTGTGACTGTTACTTTTAACATGGAGACACAAGAGCTGAGAGTCACAGTAATAATGTGACCCTAAGCACATAACACCCCCCCCCCCCCGTCATGTCTGCTGCCTCTGTCACAATTCTCTCTCTGTCCCCAGACCTCAGATAATTCTGTCAGCTACTCTCCTTACATCTGAGGTTTTACTGCCCACCCATTCTGGAATGGACCGGTCTAATAGGCGCACCCCCCCCCCCGCTTTTGGATGGACTAATGGACTAGTCTGAGAACCTAACCACTCCCCCCCAGCACCCCACTCTTAAGTAGACAGGTTTGAAATGCTTCACCCTGCATGCACACCCCCTCTCCTACACTCTTGGATCCACCAGTCTGAGATGCTCCCCCAGTATTGGATGGACTGGTCTGAGATGCTACCTCCCACCCCCATCTCTGGTATTGGATGGACCAGTCTGAGATGTTCTGCCCCTCTGGTATTGGATGGACTGTCCTGAGATGCTTCCCTCTTGGTATTGGATGGACCGGTCTGAGATGCTCACCCGCCTGGTAGTGTATGGACTGCCCTGAGATGTACCCCCCCTCCTCCAGTCTTAGATGAACCATTCTAAGATTCTCCCTCCCCTACCCTTGGATGGACTGGTCTGAGATGCTCCCCCCGGTATTGGATGGATCTGTCCTGAGATGCTCCCCCCCGGTTTCGGATGGACCGATCGGAGATGCCCTTGCCCTCCCCCACTGTATTGTGTATCGGATGGACCGGTCTGAGTTGTTCTCCCCCCCTGGTATTGGATGGACTGTCCAAAGATGCTCTCCCTTGATTTTTCATGGCCCGGTTTGAGATGCTCCCCCCGGTCTTGGATGGACTGGTCTGACCTGACATCCCATCAGCTACTCCCCTCTGGTACTGGATGGACCAGTCTGATATGTTTCCCCCTTGCTATTGGATGGACTGTCCTGAGATGCTGTCCCTTGGTTATGAATGGACCGGTCTGAGATGCTCCTCCTCCGCACCACTGGTATTGGATGGACCGGTCTGATGGACAGAGCGCTCTAAGTGGGCGGAGCACATGAGCATGTCTAGTGACAGCTTCCTGCAGCTTCTCAGTGTCTGACGCCCCGGCCCCGACAGGTCACATCCTGTGGCGAGGTCGGCAGCATGGAAGGAAGTAGTAGTGGCAGAGACCCCTTTAATAAAGTGTTTTGGGTCCGGGCAGCCTGGGGTGAGCGCCCCCTGGTGGTGGCTGCAGACAGGCGGGATATCCTCTTGCCGTTACAGGCAGTGTATACAGCTAGTCGCAGCCCTCCTATGGGAATATGGCCGCTGTAGGGGGCTGGGATTAGCTATATACCCTTTTCTGCAAACGCTCTCTCTACTGTTTAACCCCTTGGTGCACAGCAGGTCAGTGACTACTACTCCCAGCTACAGTGTAGAAGTGGTTATAATGCTGGAGATGGAGAAAGAACATGAATTATTGATTGGGGGAGGGGCGCTATCTCCTCCATATTTCATACAGTGACAGCTGCAGAGTATCTCATCTATAGGGGAAGGGGCCATATAGTAAGTGGTCCTCCCCTCCCCCACTGCTTTAGCACCAGGTGCTCTGTCTATAGCTACAAGAGAGACATCCGCAAGAGAACGAATCAGCCAAACGGACAGAAAAAAAAAAAAAGCAGCCGATGTTTTATTACCCAGAATCCTACTCTGCAGAACCAGGACAAATCCACAATGAATAATAAAAAATAAACAGTACAAGGACGAGTGAGGGACGATGGGGGTGATAGTCCGGGGGGCTCACGCTGATAGATCGCTGTTGTCGAACCTTTCCTGGTCGTACACTTCCGCCACCACTTTGCGCCCGGCGAACCAGCGGCCGTTCAGCGCCTGGATGGCTTTGTGCGTTTCGCTGGCCATGGAGAATTCCACAAATATTTTGACAATGATTTCGGCGTCCTCCTCCTCGCCCTGCTTCTCCTGGTAGATGATCACCCGGTTCACCGCGCCAAACTTGCCGCATTCTTCCGTCACCTCCCCCTCCAGGTCGTCGTCGATGTCCCTGGGGTCCACCATGTTACGCAGAACCATGACCGTGGACTGGCGGGAAAGAGGAGAGTCAGAGACCCCGGAAACACAGAGACCAAGCCACCCACCCCCCGAGACACAGCCAGACCCACAGAGAACGAACAACCCACCAATCCCCCCCGAGACGCAGCCAGACCCGCAGAGAACGAACAACCCACCAACCACCCCCCCCCGAGACAGCCAGACCCGCAGAGAACGAACAACCCACCAACCCCCCCCAAGACGCAGCCAGACCTGCAGAGAACAAACAACCCACCAACCACCCCCCCGAGACAGCCAGACCCGCAGAGAACGAACAACCCACCAACCCCCCCCGAGACGCAGCCAGACCCGCAGAGAACGAACAACCCACCAACCCCCCCCCGAGACGCAGCCAGACCCACAGAGAACGAACAACCCACCAACCCCCCCCGAGACGCAGCCAGACCCACAGAGAACGAACAACCCACCAACCCCCCCCGAGACGCAGCCAGACCCACAGAGAACGAACAACCCACCAACCCCCCCCGAGACGCAGCCAGACCTGCAGAGAACGAACAACCCACCAACCCCCCCCCCCCCCCCGAGACGCAGCCAGACCCGCAGAGAACGAACAACCCACCAACCCCCCCCCCCCCCCCGACGCAGCCAGACCCGCAGAGAACGGACAACCCACCAAACCTCCAAGACCCACAGAGAACGAACAAAAACCCCAAGACGCAGCCAGACCCGCAGAGAACGAACAACCCACCAACCACCCCCCCCCCCCCCGAGACAGCCAGACCCACAGAGAACTAACAACCCACCAACCACCCCCCCCGAGACAGCCAGACCCGCAGAGAACGAACAACCCACCAACCCCCCCGAGACGCAGCCAGACCCGCAGAGAACGAACAACCCACCAACCACCACCCCGAGACAGCCAGACCCGCAGAGAACGAACAACCCACCAACCACCCCCCCCCCCCCGAGACAGCCAGACCCGCAGAGAACGAACAACTCACCAACCCCCCCCGAGACAGCCAGACCCGCAGAGAACGAGCAACCCACCAACCCCCCCCCCCCCGAAACAGCCAGACCCGCAGAGAACGAACAACCCACCAACCCCCCCCCCCCCCGAGACGCAGCCAGACCCGCAGAGAACGAACAACCCACCAAACCTCCAAGACCCACAGAGAACGAACAAAAACCCCAAGACGCAGCCAGACCCACAGAGAACGAACAACCCACCAACCCCCCCGAGACGCAGCCAGACCCGCAGAGAACGAACAACCCACCAACCACCCCCCCCGAGACAGCCAGACCCGCAGAGAACGAACAACCCACCAACCCCCCCCAAGACGCAGCCAGACCTGCAGAGAACAAACAACCCACCAACCACCCCCCCGAGACAGCCAGACCCGCAGAGAACGAACAACCCACCAACCCCCCCGAGACGCAGCCAGACCCGCAGAGAACGAACAACCCACCAACCCCCCCCGAGACGCAGCCAGACCCACAGAGAACGAACAACCCACCAACCCCCCCCGAGACGCAGCCAGACCCGCAGAGAACGAACAACCCACCAACCCCCCCCGAGACGCAGCCAGACCCACAGAGAACGAACAACCCACCAACCCCCCCGAGACGCAGCCAGACCTGCAGAGAACGAACAACCCACCAACCCCCCCCCCCCCGAGATGCAGCCAGACCCGCAGAGAACGAACAACCCACCAACCCCCCCCCCCGACGCAGCCAGACCCGCAGAGAACGGACAACCCACCAAACCTCCAAGACCCACAGAGAACGAACAAAAACCCCAAGACGCAGCCAGACCCGCAGAGAACGAACAACCCACCAACCACCCCCCCCCCCCCGAGACAGCCAGACCCACAGAGAACTAACAACCCACCAACCACCCCCCCCGAGACAGCCAGACCCGCAGAGAACGAACAACCCACCAACCCCCCCGAGACGCAGCCAGACCCGCAGAGAACGGACAACCCACCAAACCTCCAAGACCCACAGAGAACGAACAAAAACCCCAAGACGCAGCCAGACCCGCAGAGAACGAACAACCCACCAACCACCCCCCCCCCCCCCCGAGACAGCCAGACCCACAGAGAACTAACAACCCACCAACCACCCCCCCCGAGACAGCCAGACCCGCAGAGAACGAACAACCCACCAACCCCCCCCCGAGACGCAGCCAGACCCGCAGAGAACGAACAACCCACCAACCACCACCCCGAGACAGCCAGACCCGCAGAGAACGAACAACCCACCAACCACCCCCCCCCCGAGACAGCCAGACCCGCAGAGAACGAGCAACCCACCAACCCCCCCCCCCCCCCCGAAACAGCCAGACCCGCAGAGAACGAACAACCCACCAAACCTCCAAGACCCACAGAGAACGAACAAAAACCCCAAGACGCAGCCAGACCCGCAGAGAACGAACAACCCACCAACCCCCCCCCCCCGAGACAGCCAGACCCGCAGAGAACGAACAACCCACCAACCACCCCCGAGACAGCAAGACCCACAGAGAACGAACAACCCACCAACCACCCCCCCGAGACAGCCAGACCCGCAGAGAACAAACAACCCACCAACCCCCCCCAAGACGCAGCCAGACCTGCAGAGAACGAACAACCCACCAACCACCCCCCCCCCCCCGAGACAGCCAGACCCGCAGAGAACGAACAACCCACCAATCACCCCCCCCCCCCCCCGAGACAGCCAGACCTGCAGAGAACGAACAACCCACCAACCCCCCCCCGAGACGCAGCCAGACCCGCAGAGAACGAACAACCCACCAACCCCCCCCCGAGACGCAGCCAGACCTGCAGAGAACGAACAACCCACCAACCCCCCCCGAGACGCAGCCAGACCTGCAGAGAACGAACAACCCACCAACCCCCCCCCCCCCCCCGAGACAGCCAGACCTGCAGAGAACGAACAACCCACCAACCCCCCCGAGACAGCCAGACCCGCAGAGAACGAACAACCCACCAACCACCCCCCCCCCGAGACAGCCAGACCCGCAGAGAACGAACAACCCACCAACCCCCCCCCCCGAGACAGCCAGACCCGCAGAGAACGAACAACCCACCAACCACCCCCCCCCCGAAACAGCCAGACCCGCAGAGAACGAACAACCCACCAACCACCCCCGAGACAGCCAGACCCACAGAGAACGAACAACCCACCAACCCCCCCGAGACAGCCAGACCCGCAGAGACCGAACAACTCACCAACCCCCCCAAGACGCAGCCAGACCTGCAGAGAACGAACAACCCACCAACCCCCCCCCCCCACCGAGACAGCCAGACCCGCAGAGAACGAACAACCCACCAACCTCCCGAGACGCAGCCAGACCCGCAGAGAACGAACAACCCACCAACCTCCCGAGACGCAGCCAGACCCACAGAGAACAAACAACCCACCAACCCCACGAGACGCAGCCAGACCCACAGAGAACGAACAACCCACCAACCCCACGAGACGCAGCGAGACCCGCAGAGAACGAACAACCCACCAACCACCCCCCCCCCGAAACAGCCAGACCCACAGAGAACGAACAACCCACCAACCCCCCCCCCCAAGACGCAGCCAGACCCGCAGAGAACGAACAACCCACCAACCCCACGAGACGCAGCCAGACCCGCAGAGAACGAACAACCCACCACCCCTCCGAGACGCAGCCAGACCCGCAGAGACCGAACAACTCACCAACCACCCCCCCCCCCGAAACAGCCAGACCCGCAGAGAACGAACAACCCACCAACCACCCCCGAGACAGCCAGACCCACAGAGAACGAACAACCCACCAACCCCCCCGAGACAGCCAGACCCGCAGAGACCGAACAACTCACCAACCCCCCCCAAGACGCAGCCAGACCTGCAGAGAACGAACAACCCACCAACCCCCCCCCCCCCCCGACGCAGCCAGACCCGCAGAGAACGAACAACCCACCAACCCCCCCCCCCGAGACAGCCAGACCCGCAGAGAACGAACAACCCACCAACCCCCCCCCCCCGAGACAGCCAGACCCGCAGAGAACGAACAACCCACCAACCTCCCGAGACGCAGCCAGACCCGCAGAGAACAAACAACCCACCAACCCCACGAGACGCAGCCAGACCCACAGAGAACGAACAACCCACCAACCCCACGAGACGCAGCCAGACCCGCAGAGAACGAACAACCCACCAACCACCCCCCCCCCCCGAAACAGCCAGACCCACAGAGAACGAACAACCCACCAACCCCCCCCCCCCAGACGCAGCCAGACCCGCAGAGAACGAACAACCCACCAACCCCACGAGACGCAGCCAGACCCGCAGAGAACGAACAACCCACCACCCCTCCGAGACGCAGCCAGACCCGCAGAGACCGAACAACTCACCAACCCCCCCCCCCCCCCCAAGACAGCCAGACCCGCAGAGAACGAACAACCCACCAACCCCCCCCCAAGACGCAGCCAGACCCGCAGAGAACGAACCCACCAACCCCCCCGAGACGCAGCCAGACCCGCAGAGAACGAACAACCCACCAACCCCCCCCAAGACGCAGCCAGACCTACACAGAACGAACAAATGACCCACCAACCCCCCGAGACACAGCCAGACCCACAGAGAATGAACAAAAACCCCAAGACGCAGCCAGACCCGCAGAGAACGAACAACCCACCAACCTCCCCCAAGACGCAGCCAGACCCGCAGAGAACGAACAACCCACCAACCCCCCCGAGACACAGCCAGATCCACAGAGAAAGAACAACCCACCAAACCTCCGAGACCCACAGAGAACGAACAAAAACCCCAAGACGCAGCCAGACCTACACAGAACGAACCCACCACCACCCCCCAAGACGCAGCCAGATCCACAGAGTGCCCCTGGACACACACGCAGACACCCACCTCCTGCTTGCGCATGAGCTTCTGCATGACCATGTGGCGGGCGCTGCTCCCGGAGATGCTCATGTGCTCCTGCTCGCTCAGCATCTCCGGCCGCTCAGACTCCGGTGCCAGCTCCTCTTCTTCCTTCTCCTTCTTAACTTCCATCTGCGCCAGAGCCGGGGGGGCTGGACAGTATGGGGTTCACTAGCCCCACTTGTGGGATGGCTACTGGGAGAGTAGGCCGCACTGGGGTCACACCTACAGCAAGAAACATGGAGATCAGTAAGTGAAGGGTTAAACAAGCAGAAAGTCATCTAAATATTGATCACTGCCCAGAGGGGTTACCTAAGGGACAGACATTTCTAGTGGCCAGAAGTGGTACTGTAGTAGCCACACATCCTGGTCACTGACGTACTGATTGTCTGTCACCAGTAAGTGATGCGAGGGTCTGACACACCCCCCCCCCCAGCTGATCTGTGGCGGTCCTGGGTGTCAGATCCTTCACCACTCAAAACTCAGAAAACCTCTAGAACATTCTTCTTTACCAGTCTATGGAGGGGTGTCAGGATGAGCTGCAGGGTTTATGGGCACCATTATGGGGTTGATACAACTTTTTGTGTCCCCCCAGGGTGTGGTAGAGAGTAATAGGAATAGCCTAATGACTTGTGCGCCCTCCATTCATCTTAAAAGAGGTTATCCAGGCAAAATGGGTTCAGTCAGCGGCAGGAGGCAGCTATAGAGTAGTGCGGCTCCCGCTGTAGGTGCCCCCTCCCCACCCCAATACTGCCTTCCCAACATCAAGATGTAGATGTACGGCAAGTATCAGGAAGGGGTTAAAAATCTGCCATTACCATAAGTGACCTACCTGTAATAACACCTGGAGCTTGTGCTGCCATGACCGCCTGAGGTAGCGCCCCCAGTGGCTGTGCCAGGGTTAGCGCTGGTGTGACAAGACCAGGACTGGTCAGTGTGCCAAGAACTGCCGCTCCGGCTACGGCTTCCTACAGGAAATAAGAAGCGAGACAAGGGGTTAATGTGAGGGCGGAGCCACAGGGGCGGTCACTACTACAGGCAGAATATACAGTAATGAGAAACCTCCTCACCTGGGCTGTGATCTTGGCGGTGGCAGCAGCGGCAGCGACGGCGGCAGCAGGCGGCAGACCTCCTGGGGTGGCCGGTGTCAGCAGGGGCATGGGCGGCGTTACGGCTTTTCCTACTCGGAGATACTGACCACCTAAGTCAAACAGGTTCATGGAGGAAACTGCGTCCTGGGAGGACTGCGCCTTCTCATACTCTGCAGAGGGGGGGAGAGAGTGGTTAGTGCCAAGTATGGGGGAGCCCCGACCCCTCCAATGTATATACTATATAATATATGGGGAGCCCCGAGCCCTCCGCTGTATATACTATATAATATATGGGGAGCCCCGAGCTCTCCGCTGTATATACTATATAATATATGGGAGCCCCGAGCCCTCCGCTGTATATACTATATAATATATGGGGAGCCCTGACTCCTCCGCTGTATATACTATATAATATATGGGAGCCCCGATCCCTCCGCTGTATATACTATATAATATATGGGGGAGCCCCGAGCTCTCCGCTGTATATACTATATAATATATGGGGAGCCCCGAGCCCTCCGCTGTATATACTATATAATACATGGGAGCCCCGACCCCTCCAATGTATATACTATATAATATATGGGGAGCCCCGATCCCTCCGCTGTATATACTATATAATATATGGGGAGCCCCGACCCCTCCGCTATATATACTATATAATATATGGGGAGCCCCGATCCCTCCCCTGTATATACTATATAATACATGGGAGCCCCGACCCCTCCGCTGTATATACTATATAATATATGGGGAGCCCCGATCCCTCCGCTGTATATACTATATAATATATGGGAGCCCCGACCCCTCCAATGTATATACTATATAATATATGGGGAGCCCAGATCCCTCCGCTGTATATACTATATAATATATTGGAGCCCCGACCCCTCCAATGTATATACTATATAATACATGGGGAGCCCCGATCCCTCCGCTATATATACTATATAATATATGGGGAGCCCCGATCCCTCCGCTGTATATACTATATAATATATTGGAGCCCCGACCCCTCCAATGTATATACTATATAATACATGGGGAGCCCCGATCCCTCCGCTGTATATACTATATAATATATGGGAGCCCCGACCCCTCCAATGTATATACTATATAATATATGGGGAGCCCCGATCCCTCCGCTGTATATACTATATAATATATGGGGAGCCCCGACCCCTCCAATGTATATACTATATAATATATGGGGAGCCCCGATCCCTCCGCTGTATATACTATATAATATATGGGGAGCCCCGACCCCTCCAATGTATATACTATATAATATATGGGGAGCCCCGATCCCTCCGCTGTATATACTATATAATATATGGGGAGCCCCGACCCCTCCAATGTATATACTATATAATATATGGGGAGCCCCGATCCCTCCGCTGTATATACTATATAATATATGGGGAGCCCCGACCCCTCCAATGTATATACTATATAATATATGGGAAGCCCTGACTCCTCCGCTGTATATACTATATAACATATGGGGAGCCCAGATCCCTCCGCTGTATATACTATATAATATATTGGAGCCCCGACCCCTCCAATGTATATACTATATAATACATGGGGAGCCCCGATCCCTCCGCTATATATACTATATAATATATGGGGAGCCCCGATCCCTCCCCTGTATATACTATATAATACATGGGGAGCCCCGATCCCTCCGCTGTATATACTATATAATATATTGGAGCCCTGACCCCTCCAATGTATATACTATATAATACATGGGGAGCCCCGATCCCTCCGCTGTATATACTATATAACATATGGGAGCCCCCGACCCCTCCAATATATATACTATATAATACATGGGGAGCCCCGACCCCTCCGCTATATATACTATATAATATATGGGGAGCCCCGACCCCTCCGCTATATATACTATATAATACATAGGGAGCCCCGATCCCTCCGCTGTATATACTATATAATACATGGGGAGCCCCGACCCCTCCGCTATATATACTATATAATACATGGGGAGCCCCGATCCCTCCGCTGTATATACTATATAATATATGGGGAGCCCCGATCCCTCCGCTGTATATACTATATAATATATGGGGGAGCCCCGACCCCTCCGCTATATATACTATATAATACATGGGGAGCCCCGACCCCTCCGCTATATATACTATATAATACATGGGGAGCCCCGATCCCTCCGCTGTATATACTATATAATATATGGGGGAGCCCCCGACCCCCTCCGCTGTATATACTATATAATATATGGGAGCCCCCGAGCCCTCCGCTGTATATACTATATAATATATGGGGAGCCCCGATCCCTCCGCTGTATATACTATATAATATATGGGGAGCCCCGACCCCTCCGCTGTATATACTATATAATATATGGGGAGCCCCGACCCCTCCGCTGTATATACTATATAATACATGGGGAGCCCCGATCCCTCCGCTGTATATACTATATAATATATGGGAGCCCCGAGCCCTCCGCTGTATATACTATATAATATATGGGGAGCCCCGACCCCTCCGCTGTATATACTATATAATACATGGGGAGCCCCGATCCCTCCGCTGTATATACTATATAATATATGGGAGCCCCGACCCCTCCGCAGTATATACTATATAATACATGGGGAGCCCCGAGCCCTCCGCTGTATATACTATATAATACATGGGGAGCCCCGAGCCCTCCGCTGTATATACTATATAATACATGGGGAGCCCCGATCCCTCCGCTGTATATACTATATAATATATGGGAGCCCAGATCCCTCCGCTGTATATACTATATAATATATGGGAGCCCCGACCCCTCCACTATATATACTATATAATACATGGGGAGCCCCGATCCCTCCGCTGTATATACTATATAATATATGGGAGCCCCGACCCCTCCAATATATATACTATATAATACATGGGGAGCCCCGATCCCTCCGCTGTATATACTATATAATATATGGGAGCCCCAATCCCTCCGCTGTATATACTATATAATATATGGGAGCCCCGATCCCTCCGCTGTATATACTATATAATATATGGGGAGCCCCGACCCCTCCGCTGTATATACTATATAATATATGGGAGCCCCGACCCCTCCGCTGTATATACTATATAATACATGGGGAGCCCCGATCCCTACGCTGTATATACTATATAATATATGGGGGAGCCCCGAGCCCTCCGCTGTATATACTATATAATATATGGGAAGCCCCGATCCCTCCGCTGTATATACTATATAATATATGGGAGCCCCGACCCCTCCGCTGTATATACTATATAATATATGGGGAGCCCCGACCCCTCCGCTATATATACTATATAATATATGGGGAGCCCCGACCCCTCCGCTGTATATACTATATAATATATGGGGAGCCCCGATCCCTCCGCTATATATACTATATAATATATGGGGAGCCCCGACCCCTCCGCAGTATATACTATATAATACATGGGGAGCCCCGAGCCCTCCGCTGTATATACTATATAATATATGGGAGCCCCGACCCCTCCAATGTATATACTATATAATATATGGGGAGCCCCGATCCCTCCGCTGTATATACTATATAATATATGGGGAGCCCCGACCCCTCCAATGTATATACTATATAATATATGGGGAGCCCCGATCCCTCCGCTGTATATACTATATAATACATGGGGAGCCCCGATCCCTCCGCTGTATATACTATATAATATATGGGGAGCCCCGATCCCTCCGCTGTATATACTATATAATATATGGGGAGCCCCGACCCCTCCAATGTATATACTATATAATATATGGGGAGCCCCGATCCCTCCGCTGTATATACTATATAATATATGGGAGCCCCGACCCCTCCGCTGTATATACTATATAATATATGGGGAGCCACGATCCCTCCGCTGTATATACTATATAATATATGGGGAGCCCCGACCCCTCCAATGTATATACTATATAATATATGGGGAGCCCCGATCCCTCCGCTGTATATACTATATAATATATGGGGAGCCCCGACCCCTCCGCTATATATACTATATAATATATGGGGAGCCCCGACCCCTCCGCTGTATATACTATATAATATATGGGGAGCCCCGATCCCTCCGCTATATATACTATATAATATATGGGGAGCCCCGACCCCCTCCGCAGTATATACTATATAATACATGGGGAGCCCCGAGCCCTCCGCTGTATATACTATATAATATATGGGAGCCCAGATCCCTCCGCTGTATATACTATATAATATATGGGAGCCCAGATCCCTCCGCTGTATATACTATATAATACATGGGGAGCCCCGATCCCTCCGCTGTATATACTATATAATATATGGGGAGCCCCGACCCCTCCGCTGTATATACTATATAATATATGGGGAGCCCCGACCCCTCCGCAGTATATACTATATAATATATGGGGAGCCCCGACCCCTCCGCTGTATATACTATATAATATATGGGAGCCCCGACCCCTCCGCTGTATATACTATATAATATATGGGGAGCCCCGAGCCCTCCGCTGTATATACTATATAATATATGGGAGCCCCGACCCCTCCGCTGTATATACTATATAATATATGGGGAGCCCTGATTCCTCCACTAATATATGGGGAGCCCTGATCTTTGCTGCTGTAACACACTGAATTTCCCCATGGTGGGACTATTAAAGGACTATTTTTATTATATACTATATAATGGTTAGGGAGTCCTGATCCCTCCCGCTGTATATACTATATAATACATGGGGAGTCCTGATCCCTCCGCTGTATATACTATATAATACATGGGGAGTCTTGATCCCTCCACTGTATATACTATATAATACATGGGGAGTCCTGATCCCTCCCGCTGTATATACTATATAATACATGGGGAGTCCTGATCCCTCCCACTGTATATACTATATAATGGATAGGGAGTCCTGATCCCTCCCGCTGTATATACTATATAATACATGGGGAGTCCTGATCCCTCCCACTGTATATACTATATAATGGATAGGGAGTCCTGATCCCTCCGCTGTATATACTATATAATACATGGGGAGTCCTAATCCCTCCGCTGTATATACTATATAATACATGGGGAGTCCTGATCCCTCCCGCTGTATATACTATATAATACATGGGGAGTCCTAATCCCTCCGCTGTATATACTATATAATACATGGGGAGTCCTAATCCCTCCGCTGTATATACTATATAATACATGGGGAGCCCCGATCCCTCCGCTGAATATACTATATAATACATGGGGAGTCCTGATCCCTCCGCTGTATATACTATATAATACATGGGGAGTCCTGATCCCTCCGCTGTATATACTATATAATACATGGGGAGTCCTAATCCCTCCGCTGTATATACTATATAATACATGGGGAGTCCTAATCCCTCCGCTGTATATACTATATAATACATGGGGAGTCCTGATCCCTCCCACTGTATATACTATATAATGGATAGGGAGTCCTGATCCCTCCGCTGTATATACTATATAATACATGGGGAGTCCTAATCCCTCCGCTGTATATACTATATAATACATGGGGAGTCCTGATCCCTCCCACTGTATATACTATATAATGGATAGGGAGTCCTGATCCCTCCGCTGTATATACTATATAATACATGGGGAGTCCTGATCCCTCCCACTGTATATACTATATAATGGATAGGGAGTCCTAATCCCTCCGCTGTATATACTATATAATACATGGGGAGTCCTAATCCCTCCCGCTGTATATACTATATAATACATGGGGAGTCCTGATCCCTCCCGCTGTATATACTATATAATACATGGGGAGTCCTAATCCCTCCGCTGTATATACTATATAATACATGGGGAGTCCTGATCCCTCCGCTGTATATACTATATAATACATGGGGAGTCCTAATCCCTCCGCTGTATATACTATATAATACATGGGGAGTCCTAATCCCTCCGCTGTATATACTATATAATACATGGGGAGTCCTAATCCCTCCGCTGTATATACTATATAATACATGGGGAGTCCTAATCCCTCCGCTGTATATACTATATAATACATGGGGAGTCCTAATCCCTCCGCTGTATATACTATATAATACATGGGGAGTCCTGATCCCTCTGCTGTATATACTATATAATACATGGGGAGTCCTGATCCCTCCCGCTGTATATACTATATAATACATGGGGAGTCCTAATCCCTCCGCTGTATATACTATATAATACATGGGGAGTCCTAATCCCTCCGCTGTATATACTATATAATACATGGGGAGTCCTGATCCCCTCCGCTGTATATACTATATAATACATGGGGAGTCCTAATCCCTCCGCTGTATATACTATATAATATATGGGGAGTCCTAATCCCTCCGCTGTATATACTATATAATACATGGGGAGTCCTGATACCTGATCTGAAGCAGATAACTGGGCCGGTGGTCTGCAGCATGTAGCATACAGGAGACAGATTCCCGCAGTACTCACATCTGTAGCCAAGATCCCCCACCGGGGGGCGTCTCGGTCACATCCTTAGAGATATCTGCTCACTCAATAACCCCAGCAACAATACACACAGTGACTAAATCTAAATCCTTTGGTATTCCTGAGGGCACATGACAGGGGGCGTATATATTGCCCATGTAACCATCCTGTCCCTACATGTGGCTCCAACGTCCTAATGTGCTATCAGCTAGAAGTGCTCCTGTGTACCAGACCCTGCCACAGACTTCACGTACTGAACTCTTCCTGATGTGAGCACAGCCTTACACAGCTCTACCGCCATCTCCATGGTCTCACCTATGAAGCCGTAACCTTTGTGTTTTCCTGTCGTGGGGTCCCGGGCCAACATGCATGACTTGATCTTTCCAAAGGCCTCAAACACACTCTTGATGTCATCGTCTGATAAATCCTGGTGGACAGAAGCCACGTAGATCCTGTTAAAGGAACGCGCCTCCTCTGCCAGCTGGTCGATGATGGGCTGTGCCTGCCCAATGTTACTGGGTCTGCCCACCTGAAGGGGGAGAGAAGGGAGACGTCACCGTGTGTACAGCTACAGCCAGCACATACAGGGCACGTCACCGTGTGTACAGCTACAGAGTCAGCACCTACAGGGCACGTCACCGTGTGTACAGCTACAGCCAGCACCTACAGGGCACGTCACCGTGTGTACAGCTACAGCCAGCACCTACAGGGCACGTCACCGTGTGCACAGCTACAGCCAGCACCTACAGGGCACGTCACCGTGTGTACAGCTACAGCCAGCACCTACAGGGCACGTCACCGTGTGTACAGCTACAGTCAGCACCTACAGGGCACTGCAGCGTGTGTACAGCTACAGCCAGCACCTACAGGGCATGTCATTGTGTGTACAGCTACAGCCAGCACATACAGGGCACGTCACCGTGTGTACAGCTACAGAGTCAGCACCTACAGGGCACGTCACCGTGTGTACAGCTACAGCCAGCACCTACAGGGCACGTCACCGTGTGTACAGCTACAGCCAGCACCTACAGGGCACGTCACCGTGTGTACAGCTACAGCCAGCACCTACAGGGCACGTCACCGTGTGCACAGCTACAGCCAGCACCTACAGGGCACGTCACCGTGTGTACAGCTACAGCCAGCACCTACAGGGCACTGCAGCGTGTGTACAGCTACAGCCAGCACCTACAGGGCATGTCATTGTGTGTACAGCTACAGCCAGAACCTACAGGGCACGTCACCGTGTGTACAGCTACAGAGTCAGCACCTACAGGGCACGTCACCGTGTGTACAGCTACAGCCAGCACCTACAGGGCACGTCACCGTGTGTACAGCTACAGCCAGCACCTACAGGGCATGTCACCGTGTGTACAGCTACAGCCAGCACCTACAGGGCATGTCATTGTGTGTACAGCTACAGCCAGAACCTACAGGGCACGTCACCGTGTGTACAGCTACAGAGTCAGCACCTACAGGGTACCAGTAGGACGAAACATGGAGCGGGGAGAAAATTAGGGGAAAAATTGGAACTAGGGTAATTACCAGTAAATCTGTTTCCATGAGTCCACCATGACTGGATCAAGAGTCATCCTCCACTTGGTGCCGTCATGGGGGATGTTATGGAAAATATTATTGCTTGTCATCCTTATTGGTGGGCGAACTCTATTATGAGCAGATATCTACATTGTGTACAGAGATGGAAGATGATGGCTCTGTATAGTGTAGTGAATGGGAGTTGAGCTATAACAGTGCGGTGTGGTCATTACACAGTGTACAGAGCTGTCTGATTCTGAATAGCTGATCAGTGGGGGTGCCGGGAGTCAGACCCCACCAACCTTATACTACCGTGTTTCTCCGAAAATAAGACAGGGTCTTATATTATTTTTTGCTCTGAAAAAAGGGCTAGGGCTTATTTTCGGGGTAGGTCTTAATTTTTTCCATGAACAACAATCACACATTTGATCGCTTTTTATTTCAAATTTTATCAGAGGTGAAACAGTGAAAAAACAGCAGTTCGGCACTTTCATTTTTTTTTTTTTGCTACGGCATTCACCATAGAGGTAAAATAATTTTATAAGTTTGTAGACCGGGCATTTTTTTCGGACACAGGGATTCCTAATGTGTATGTGTTTCACAGTAATATTTTATTTTTATATGTATTCTAGTGATAGTGGGGGGGGCTTGAACTTATTTATTTATTTATTTTTTTTTTTTACTATTAACCCCTCCTAGGGGGCTTGAACCTGCAATCATTCCATAGACTGCAATACAACCTATTGCAGTCTATGAGAGTATCTACATTACTAATGAGGCTGAACCTCAATAGTAATATTCCTATGACAGGCCTGGGAGCCTTCATAACGCTCCCGGCTGTCAAAGGAACAGGTCGGCTCCCGCGATCTCACCCGCGGGAGCCGGCCTGCAACGTAAAGGTACGGGGCCGGTGGGGACCGGCCCCGGGGGTTAGTTACTCTGCTTTGGGGGGGGTGTCGATTTGGAGGGGAGGGTCACGGACTGACAGACCTAACAATGCCCGCGATCAGTGGACTCTGATCACGGGCATTAACTGTGGGTCTCCGGAGACCCGGTATAGCAGCTATAGGGGGTGGGGATGGGGAGCGCGGAGGTCACACTAAGCAATGCCCGCGGTCAGAGTCCATTCTGATCGCGGGCATTAACTCCGGGTTTTGCTACTTTGGTGGGAGGAAAGGGAAGTCATGCTGAACAATGCCCGCGATCAGGGTAGACACTGATCGCGGGCATTAACTCCAGGTCTCCGCAGAAACCCGGTATGGCAGCTATGGTAGCCGCTCTGCAGCAGAGCGGCCGCCATCTTTAAGGACCCGGCATCCGCTGTAATCGCGCGGCGGATGTCGGGAAGGGGTTAAGTTAGCTAGGGCTTATTTTTGGAGTAGGGCTTATATTTCAAGCCTACTCCAAAAAACCTGGAAAATGTAGCTAGGGCTTATTTTAGGGGTAGGTCTTATTTTTGGAGAAACACGGTAGGCCATCAATATCCAGGTTGGACAACACCTGTAATATCCCTACCAGATTGCAACCTCAGATGAACACCCTAAATATATATTGATATATGATTAGTCACATTAACCCCTCAGCCACGGGCAGATATAAGATGAGACTGTGCAAGGATATCTGCCGGCCGCTCACCTTTATGTTCCTTCCTCCCAACATGACGGAGTTCATCTGCTCCAGGGCCAGCTGTGCAGCTTCTGGGACCTCGTATTCCACAAATGCAAATCCCTGGAGGAAAGAGAAGACCAAGGCTCAGTATTGACTGCTCAGCCCCATGGCTACCATTCCCCATGTTAGTTATATGGCCCATTATCCTATGACGGACACAGACTGGACGCTACACAGAGAGCCCGGGTATTAAAAACCCAAGTAACAGAGCAAACCTTATAGAAAACAAAGGGTCAGTGTCAATGGACACTGCTGAGTACAGATGTTATCAGAGGGCACAGCAGGGGATACGGAGTATTACATGGACAGCCTTGGTCTGCCGCAGCTGCCGGCTCACAGAGGGGGTCTTGGGCAGGGACCTCTCTACAAGGTACAGGTCACTCTTATCATGAGACGCCCTTACAGTCTAAGACAAGGATTTCCCGGTGTTTTTTTATACTATGCCTGCAGTCAGTGGACTGGCACATCTGAACGCCGTCCTGACTGTAAACCTTTCACTAAACCTGGAGTCCAGGCCGGCTGTGGATAAGCTGTGGTGTGCACCAGTAAGCTAACAGGTGCCTGCACAGTCAATGGCACGAACCACCAGCTGTGATGCGAGGACTATTTTCAGAGCCGCAACAAGATAGGGAAGGAGGTGGAGACAGGGCAGAGGCACCTGAAAAAACAAAAAAAGAAAGAGAAAAGAGAGGAAAGAGACGGAGAAGAGGGAGGCAGAGGCACCTGAAGAAGGAGGAGGAGGAGGAGGAAGGGGGAGGCAGAGGCACCTAAAGAAGGAGGAGGAGGAGGAGGAAGGGGGAGGCAGAGGCACCTGAAGAAGGAGGAGGAAGGGGAAGGCAGAGGTACCTGAAGAAGGAGGAGGAAGGGGAAGGCAGAGGCACCTAAAGAAGGAGGAGGAGGAGGAGGAGGAGGAAGGGGGAGGCAGAGGTACCTAAAGAAGGAGGAGGAGGAGGAAGGGGGGAGGCAGAGGTACCTGAAGAAGGAGGAGGAGGAGGAGGAGGAAGGGGGGAGGCAGAGGCACCTAAAGAAGGAGGAGGAGGAGGAAGGGGGAGGCAGAGGTACCTGAAGAAGGAGGAGGAGGAGGAGGAGGAGGAGGAAGGGGGGAGGCAGAGGCACCTGAAGAAGAAGGAGGAGGAGGAGGAGGAGGAGGAGGAAGGGGGAGGCAGAGGCAACTGAAGAAGGAGAAGGAAGAAGGGGGAGGCAGAGGCACCTGAAGAAGGAGGAGGAGGAGGAGGAAGGGGGAGGCAGAGGCACCTGAAGAAGGAGAAGGAAGAAGGGGGAGGCAGAGGCACCTGAAGAAGGAGGAGGAGGAGGAGGAGGAAGGGGGAGGCAGAGGCACCTGAAGAAGAAGAAGGAGGAGGAGGAAGGGGGAGGCAGAGGTACCTGAAGAAGAAGAAGAAGAAGGAGGAAGGGGGAGGCAGAGGCACCTGAAGAAGAAGAAGGAAGAAGGGGGAGGCAGAGGCACCTGAAGAAGAAGGAAGAAGGGGGAGGCAGAGGCACCTGAAGAAGAAGGAGGAAGGGGGAGGCAGAGGCACCTGAAGAAGGAGGAGGAGGAAGGGGGAGGCAGAGGCACCTGAAGAAGAAGAAGAAGAAGGAGGAAGGGGGAGGCAGAGGCACCTGAAGAAGAAGGAGGAAGGGGGAGGCAGAGGCACCTGAAGAAGAAGAAGAAGGAGGAAGGGGGAGGCAGAGGCACCTGAAGAAGAAGAAGGAGGAGGAAGGAGGGGGAGGCAGAGGCACCTGAAGAAGAAGAAGAAGGAGGAGGAGGCAGAGGCACCTGAAGAAGAAGAAGAAGGAGGAGGAAGGAGGGGGAGGCAGAGGCACCTGAAGAAGAAGAAGGAGGAGGAAGGAGGGGGAGGCAGAGGCACCTGAAAAAGAAGAAGGAGGAGGAAGGAGGGGGAGGCAGAGGCACCTGAAGAAGAAGAAGGAAGGGGGAGGAAGGGGGAGGCAGAGGCACCTGAAGAAGAAGAAGGAAGGGGGAGGCAGAGTCACCTGAAGAAGAAGGTAGGGGGAGGCAGAGTTACCTGAAGAAGAAGAAGGAGGAGGAAGGAGGGGGAGGCAGAGGCACCTGAAGAAGAAGAAGGAGGAGGAAGGAGGGGGGAGGCAGAGGTACCTGAAGAAGAAGAAGGAGGGGGAGGCAGAGGCACCTGAAGAAGAAGAAGGAAGGGGGAGGCAGAGGCACCTGAAGAAGAAGAAGGAAGGGGGAGGCAGAGTCACCTGAAGAAGAAGGTAGGGGGAGGCAGAGTTACCTGAAGAAGAAGAAGGAGGAGGAAGGAGGGGGAGGCAGAGGCACCTGAAGAAGAAGAAGGAGGAGGAAGGAGGGGGAGGCAGAGGCACCTGAAGAAGAAGAAGAAGGAGGAGGCAGAGGCACCTGAAGAAGAAGAAGGAAGGGGGAGGCAGAGTCACCTGAAGAAGGTAGGGGGAGGCAGAGGCACCTGAAGAAGAAGGTAGGGGGAGGCAGAGTTACCTGAAGAAGAAGGTAGGGGGAGGCAGAGTTACCTGAAGAAGAAGAAGGAGGAAGGGGGAGGCAGAGGCACCTGAAGAAGGAGGAGGAGGCAGGGGGAGGCAGAGGCACCTGAAGAAAAAGGGGGAGGCAGAGGGAGGCACCTGAAGAAAAAGGGGGAGGCCGAGGGAGGCACCTGAAAGAAGAAGAAGAAGGAGGAGGAAGGGGGAGGCAGAGTCACCTGAAGAAGAAGAAGAAGGAGGAGGAAGGGGGAGGCAGAGTCACCTGAAGAAGAAGGAGGAGGAGGAAGGAGGGGGAGACAGAGACACCTGGAGAAGAAGAAGGAGGAGGAAGGAGGGGGAGGCAGAGGCACCTGAAGAAGAAGAAGAAGGAGGAGGAAGGGGGAGGCAGAGTCACCTGAAGAAGAAGGAGGAGGAAGGGGGAGGCAGAGTCACCTGAAGAAGAAGGTAGGGGGAGGCAGAGTTACCTGAAGAAGGTAGGGGGAGGCAGAGGCACCTGAAGAAGGTAGGGGGAGGCAGAGGCACCTGAAGAAGAAGGTAGGGGGAGGCAGAGGCACCTGAAGAAGAAGGTAGGGGGAGGCAGAGGCACCTGAAGAAGAAGGTAGGGGGAGGCAGAGGCACCTGGAGCAGCTCACTCTGCTCTCCCTATTGATCACACATGCATACACACATATGGGGGAGGGAAGGTATAGCGGCCAGCAGAGCGCTCACCCTGCAGCTACTGACAGTATTTGGGCACCTTCCCATGGGATTTCTTTACCTTGTGCTTCATTGTGACAGAGTCCCAGGACATGTCTATACTTTTAATTGGTCCAAATGGTGCAAAAGCCTGTCGTATGGTGTCTTCTCCCAGCTCATAGTAGATGGAGCCCACGTAGACGCGGCACATTATGGCGAGGGCACGTTGCCTCTGAGCAGCAATCTAGGAGAGAAAACCCAGCGATGAAAAGCAGCATCAAAAAATGGAAAGATGCGTAAAACACTGAAATGTCATCTGTCTGGAGCCCGACCACCTCCCCCATCCACAGGACAATGAACCCCGGTTATCTCACCACCGCCCAGCATAGGCAGCCAGAGGCCGCAGACAGCCCTTCCCGACCTGCAGGAGGAGGAAACTGGTTAGGGACATGTGATAAATGATAGGACCAGGAAGGGTTACCTCAGTGCCTCCTCCGCTGGCCACACAAGGCTACCACCTACCTACAGTGACTCCCCCACCCCCCACCCTCTGCCCAGACTAATAGGATATAATGTAAGACTATGCAGCAGATAAAGAAGCGCCTAATACAGGGTTAGTATAATATACAGGAGGCCATGACAGAAATACTGAGAGGACATCATGGACGCTTAGAGTGCCTCACAGGGTAAAAGGAGGCAGCACACAGTCTACAGACACGCCATACACACGGAACACATGGAATGAAAGGAACAGAAAAGCCGAATAATCACAGGGTTCAGTAATGTTACACAACGCACCCCCATTACATAAAGGGAGTGACTGAGTACGTGAAACCCATCTATACGACTACTAGGACATGATGAAGTGATGGCGTCCTGATATATGGACTATGGGCCAGCAGGGGGAGCCAGCGGTGTGGGTCAGATATGTAGAAGGCTTTCTTATAAGGGGCAGCCTGGCTGGAGGAGTCCCTGCATGGATCATGCCCAAACCCTGGCGCTTTTCACCAAGGACAACCAGCACATAAAATTCACAGAACATGTTCCGAAACCAATTCCTAAGTTATATGAGTTATATATATGTGTGTGTGTCTGTGTGTGTGTGTGTGTGTGTGTCTGTGTGTGTGTCTGTGTGTGTGTGTGTGTGTGTGTGTGTGTGTGTGTGTGTGTGTGTGTCTGTGTGTGTGTCTGTGTGTGTGTCTGTGTGTGTGTCTGTGTGTGTGTCTGTGTGTGTGTCTGTGTGTGTGTCTGTGTGTGTGTCTGTGTGTGTGTGTGTGTGTCTGTCTGTGTGTGTGTGTCTGTCTGTGTGTGTGTGTCTGTCTGTGTGTGTGTGTCTGTCTGTGTGTGTGTGTCTGTCTGTGTGTGTGTCTGTCTGTGTGTGTGTCTGTCTGTGTGTGTGTCTGTCTGTGTGTGTGTGTCTGTCTGTGTGTGTGTGTCTGTCTGTGTGTGTGTGTCTGTCTGTGTGTGTGTGTCTGTCTGTGTGTGTGTGTCTGTGTGTGTGTCTGTGTGTGTCTGTGTGTGTGTGTGTCTGTGTGTGTGTCTGTGTGTGTGTGTGTGTGTCTGTGTGTGTGTCTGTGTGTGTGTGTCTGTGTGTGTGTGTCTGTGTGTGTGTGTCTGTGTGTGTGTGTCTGTGTGTGTGTGTCTGTGTGTGTGTGTCTGTGTGTGTGTGTCTGTGTCTGTGTGTGTCTGTGTGTGTGTGTGTGTGTCTGTGTGTGTGTGTGTGTGTGTGTCTGTGTGTGTGTCTGTGTGTGGTGTGTCTGTGTGTGTGTCTGTGTGTGTGTGTGTCTGTGTGTGTGTGTCTGTGTGTGTGTCTGTGTGTGTGTCTGTGTGTGTGTGTCTGTGTGTGTGTCTGTTTGTGTGTCTGTGTGTGTCTGTCTGTGTGTGTGTCTGTCTGTGTGTGTGTCTGTCTGTGTGTGTGTCTGTCTGTGTGTGTGTGTGTGTTCCCGTCCTAACCTTCCCTGTGCTGGACACAGATCCAGGCGAGTCCGCAGACCCCGTTCACTGTGCAGCCATCTATATCAGGAGGGCTGTGTGCAGGGACTCGTACTGTTCACATTGGGCTCTGGTATACTAGTCAGTGGGTGATGTCAGGGTCTGCGCACAGATGATGGCCGCCGTCCTAATACCAGCCCACACTATACAGTCAGGTTAAACAAAGACAGAAAGGACAGGGAGGATGAGGAGAAGCGGCACTCACACGTCAGGCGCCCGCTGAGGAGGGGAAAGGTCACTCCATGCCCCCGCTGTACCCGGGAACCCACCACACAATGCCCAGCATCGGCTCCATTAATCATCCCTTTACTGACATGCAACATGCACAAGGAGCCTACATATTCTGTGCTGCTGTCTGGCGCACATCACAGGCTGTGGAGATGTATAGGGGACTGCACAGCACAGAAAATATATAAGATGTAGAAGAGGATCAGAGCGAAACCCCTCGAGAGCCCCCCAGTAAGTCACAGGTCCAGTCAGTATGAAGCCTGTCAGGGCAGCGGCGGTGGCAGCAGCGTGATCTCCAGAGACTGACAAGACCTCCAGAGATCAGGAGCCCCAAGACAGCCGACCGCCAAAGCTCCAGCCCTCGTATACAGTGATACGTAGGGGCCACTCTATAGGGGGCCTCTCATTAAAGGGGTTTCCAGCCCCTAGGTATGTTTTTATTTATGCTGATGACCTAACCGCACAGGATAGGCTATCAGTATCCCATAGGTGGGGGTCAGACACCCGGACCCCACACTGATCAGCTGATCCCACTGTCTGATCACAGAGAGCTGCAGCCCTGGCCACTGTACAAAGGGGGCGCACCACTGGGTACTGCCCCTACTACATGAACAGGGGGCAGTCAGATAAGCTGATCAGCACAGGGTCTGGGGTCAGACCCCTGACAATTGATGAGGAAAAAACAAAACACCCTGGAGTCAGAAAACTCCAGTAACAAGATTTACCCCTTCACAGGATACAGAGAGGGCAAATATCTGAGCATGGGAGTGGGGTTAGATTAGACTGCTAGGGCCCTAAAAGTTTCTCATGTAAACAGAGTCCAGATGTGTACACTCGCCCATCGGTCCATTCCCTTCTATAGGAATTCCAGGACTGCAGTCCCCATCAGTCTCATGGAGGTGAATGGAGAGGTAGGTGAGCATACACCACGCCAGTCACATGGAGCGCACAGGGGCACCCAGGCCCTCAACCAGGGTAGTGTGGATAAGACCCCATCGATTGAGCCATAGGAGGTGGACAGACACTTGAGGGCTAGGTTCACACACAGGTCTGTACATGTATTTCTATGTATTCTGGCCTGACTACACATGTGATCACTGGAGGTAGTGATGGGGACCGGGCGAGCGTTACACCGCTGCACCCACCCGAATAGTGGGTATATATATACACATTATAGTATATATAGTATATATGTGCCACATTTTACATGGCAGGTGACTTTACACATGTGGATGAGATTCTGTTACTATATTCTGCAGCAATTCTGTCTGGTGTGAACATCCCCCAAGCGTTGTACACATGGAGAACAGATCAGTACTCAGCACCGGGACTGGTATACACAGTATGGCCTGACGATCCCTGGATTATACACAGGGTGAGGGAGGCTATGCATCTATTCTACATAAAGCTAGCCTCCATAACTCCCCACAGGACCTATGGATGATGTATAGCAGCTTGTACAGCCTTTATTCCTCCACCTGACCTATGAATGATATATAATGGCCTGTACAGACACTGTGGCCCCCGCTGTCCTATGGACGATGTATACGGCCTGTACATACACTATGGCCCCTACTGTCCTATGGATGATGTATACGGCCTGTACAGACACTGTGGCCCCAGCTGTCCTATTGATGATATATAATGGCCTGTACACACTGTGGCCCCCGCTGTCCTATGGATGATGTATACGGCCTGTACACACTGTGGCCCCCGCTGTCCTATGGATGATGTATACGGCCTGTACACACTGTGGCCCCCACTGTCCTATGGATGATGTATACGGCCTGTACACACTGTGGCCCCCGCTGTCCTATGGATGATGTATACGGCCTGTACACACTGTGGCCCCCACTGTCCTATGGATGATGTATACGGCCTGTACAGACACTATGGCCCCCGCTGTCCTATGGATGATGTATACGGCCTGTACATACACTGTGGCCCCCACTGTCCTATGGATGATGTATACAGCCTGTACAGACACTGTGGCCCCCGCTGTCCTATGGACGATGTATACGGCCTGTACACACTGTGGCCCCCGCTGTCCTATGTATGATGTATACGGCCTGTACACACTGTGGCCCTCGCTGTCCTATGGATGATATATAACGTCCTGTACAGAGACTATGGCCCCTACTGTCCTATGGATGATGTATACGGCCTGTACAGACACTATGGCCCCCACTGTCCTATGGATGATGCATACGGCCTGTACATACACTATGGCCCCTGCTGTCCTATGGATGATGTATATGGCCTGTACAGACACTGTGGCCCCCGCTGTCCTATGGACGATGTATACGGCCTGTACAGACACTGTGGCCCCCGCTGTCCTATGGACGATGTATACGGCCTGTACACACTGTGGCCCCCGCTGTCCTATGGATGATGTATACGGCCTATACACACTGTGGCCCTCGCTGTCCTATGGATGATATATAACGGCCTGTACAGACACTATGGCCCCTACTGTCCTATGGATGATGTATACGGCCTGTACAGACACTATGGCCCCTACTGTCCTATGGATGATGCATACGGCCTGTACATACACTATGGCCCCTGCTGTCCTATGGATGATGTATATGGCCTGTACAGACACTGTGGCCCCCGCTGTCCTATGGACGATGTATACGGCCTGTACAGACACTGTGGCCCCCGCTGTCCTATGGATGATGCATACGGCCTGTACATACACTATGGCCCCTACTGTCCTATGGATGATGTATACGGCCTGTACAGACACTGTGGCCCCCGCTGTCCTATGGATGATGTATACGGCCTGTACAGACACTGTGGCCCCCGCTGTCCTATGGACGATGTATACGGCCTGTACACACTGTGGCCCCCGCTGTCCTATGGATGATGTATACGGCCTATACACACTGTGGCCCTCGCTGTCCTATGGATGATGTATAACGGCCTGTACAGACACTATGGCCCCTACTGTCCTATGGATGATGTATACGGCCTGTACAGACACTATGGCCCCTACTGTCCTATGGATGATGCATACGGCCTGTACATACACTATGGCCCCTACTGTCCTATGGATGATGTATACGGCCTGTACAGACACTGTGGCCCCCGCTGTCCTATGGATGATGTATACGGCCTGTACAGATAATGTGCTAGGAGGATTCAACTTAGAAATACAAGTGTAAATGAATGATGGCTCTCTGGAGAGCCGGACACTAATGGCGTGTAATGGAGACTTTCCAGGATGATAAGAGGTCACCCGCTGCCGGCAGCCTCTTCTCTCCTATGTCTGCAGTGTCATCACACCGTGACATGTTAACCCCTTACCTTCAACCTCCAGGTGCACACTTCTACACATTTTATGACTAGAGTTCCCCCCACCCTCCACACGCAGTGATCCACAGCCCACCCCCCTCCTCCCACAACACAGGAAAGGTGCCCCAGAAGAAGTGAATATTTCTATTGACCGATTGTAAAGGTGAGAGTGGATCTCCAAAGCTCATTGTCACTGCTGCCATCTGAAAGACAGTAAAGACAGAGTTCAGTCCGCTGCCGCTTCTGTGTGCAATGTTCTCTGCTCTAGATTCAAGTAGACACAAGTAACAGAGAACCTGTAGAAATAATGGCTGGGGGGGGGGGGGAATTCTGCAGCTTCCTCCACTGGGGGCTTATGGACTACTAGGAAATGGCTGGATGGGGGCATAAAGCCATAGGAGGAAGACAAGCTACATAGAATAGTCTATAGGTGGCCGACAAATTCACCAAACAGGCTAGGGGGGGTATGAGACCTCACTGACTGATACGTCACCCTCTAAAATAATCCATATAGAATAGTCTATAGGGGGCCGTGGCCTGGGGTGGGGTTTCGGGGTATGATACCTCACTGACTGATACGTCACCCTCTAAAATAATCCATATAGAATAGTCTATAGGGGGCCGTGGCCTGGGGTGGGGTTTCGGGGTATGAGACCTCACTGACTGATACGTCACTCTGAAAAATAATCCATATAGCATAGTCTATAGGTGGCCGTGGCCTGGGGGTGTATGAGACCTCTCTGACTGATACGTCACTCTCAAAAATAATCCACATCACGATAAAACATTTAAAGCCACAGAAAGAAGGGGAAAAAAAATAAAAGACAAGGGTAACACCATCTGATTGTGATGCCCAGAGCCTGGAGGATGCCTTGCCGGCCCCCAGGAGGAGGGCGCACCACTTACCTGGAGGTTGGTGAGCTGCTGGTGCTGGTGGGCGATGGTTTGTTTTACTAGGACGCTCTTGATACTTTGCTCCATTGCATATTTCTTTGCCTATAAAGAAGCCATAAAAAAAATGTGAGACGAGGGTGAAGATGGTGGACATGAGCACAAGGTCCTCACAGCGGCAGATAACGTCAGGGGGACACCAGGGGGCGCAGTCTGTTTTCACCTCAGGCAGTGCAAGCTTCGGTCCGGAGCCACTCTGCACTACAGGACACCCTCACCTTACCTCTCTAGGACTTGGGGCCAGGAGGGTCACCTGTCCCACTCACGGCGGTCCTCCAGCAGTGGGGGGAGCTCTATAAAATAGAAGCGGGAGAAGCCCAAGGAGGTTCTGGCGCTTGTTTTTTTTTTTTAAAGTGACAATGAGAGCTGTTCATGTTTCTGACATGATGGCCGTGTCTGCACTAGTACAAGACTGAGTACGTACCTTCAGGACAGAATCATAAACTAGTGACGGGAGGCCTGGCCGCTCCTCACCGCGGTGCACACAGCATAAAACCAATATCAGACACCACCAGTGCAAAATACACACGAGAGGTGCACAAACCTCCACCTGTCCACCATCACCTCTTGTGAGCATGTAGTGTGATCTGTCAGTAACATGTTATAGGGACAGGGGGCGCTCACTGCATCTAACACACAATACACAGTGAGCTCCCCCTATTGGTGACTGCAGGTTGTCAGTAACAGGTTTCTTAGTAGATGGATATAGGGATAGGGGGCGCTCACGGCAGAAGGCTGATGCATAACAGTATACAGTGAGCTCCCCCTAGTGGTGGCTGTGGATGCATGTTACTTTACACATCACCCTCTATGCAGTGCACTGGGATTTCAGCTCTAGAAATCAGCACAGAGTTTTGGCCATACAACCCATAGAAAGATAGAAGGTGGAGAGTGACAGGGATGGCTACCAACTGTGCTGCTGGAATCAGGAGACTATGGACGGACCCCAGCGATGAGGAGAATGCGGGTCTACAAGATGGTGCGCATGCTCGGCCATCTCTTCAGTCATTTCTATTCCATCTCAAGTAGTCCAACAAGTATGAATAAGTCAGTGGCCGAGCATGCACACCATCACTCCAATCACCTGGGGCACTTGCATACCCCCATTCTCCTGATAGCTGGGAGTCCCAGCACCTGAAACCCCAGCGGTCAGACACTTATCCCATATACTAAAACCCTTTTCAAGTGTACGGCCAGATGTAGGCGCCTTTACACATCAGATGTCTGTCCAGTTTCTATCCAATCAAACCCATATCGGTGTAAATCTGACGCTGTTCACACACTGCAATCTTGTCGTTAATGGCCACAGCCTCTGGCAGACACATGCTTACATCAATGGGGAGAGATCCATAAACTGCAGACAGACCCCAAGGGCAAAGTCAGGAGCCCCCACTATACATTGCATCATCTTTGATCACCTGTGTGGCAGACATCTGTCCTGCTCACGTCCTTGTACACATGTATGCCTGGCTCAGTCTAATGTGAACATGGTTTATACATGGAGAGGGGATAGAGCCTTCCAGGCAGATCATCTTCTATGGGAAGAAAGGATTGGGCATACTGAAGTCCAACACTCCTGATCCTGCTTTCCCTAAACCTGCTATCTGAAAATAATCCTGGCCGAGGAGGGGGGGGGGGGCTTCCTATACTACATATGGGCACTTTTAGGTAATAGCTCGGCCCTGAGGCAGCGAGAAGAGGACTGGCACGACAGCTACGGTTCACTTATCTATGCCACATTACACTGGGCACCAAAAGCAATGACATCTGTATTATGTGACGTGAAAGGCAAAGCTGCAAAATATTAGCACATGGTGTGTTATACGAGAGCAGCCGGACCCCAATACTGACTATACAGAACAGCACAGGGGTTGGACGTGCAGTCTGTGTGTTCTTCCCATGTCCTATCACACTGGTCAGTGACTTGTCTTCCTGTATAACTAGCCTCAGTGAGAGGGAGTAAGCCCATTAGGGGCAGGGACTGATGTGAATGGAGACTTCCCATTCTCACACAGAAGATCCTTTATTGCCTCCTCCAACATCTGCTGGGTGAAGCCAAGTTTTATGTACAGGCCCTTGTAGTGAGGAGGCAGAGTGGGTGCTCAGAGATGTGCCCAGACTGCAGAAAGGAGACAAGAAGGATCTGCACTAAGACACATGACAGATTTACCTATACCGCAAATCCTCAGTATCCGTGCTTAGTGGCAGGGGGTTATACAAGGCTATATATTAATGACCTATCCTTTCATTAATATCATATATTATATCATATAAATCACAGTTACACGACTGTCTGCACGTCCGTCTTATGATCAGCGTTACATTAAGATGGAGCAGGACTCCATATTTTTCATGCTTCAATCTCTGCCTCCCACAATGGATACTCAGGATGGAATTTGGTGCTAATCTGAAGGCAGAATCCACCTTAAAATGAGCTCCAAATTCCTCCATGTGAACTTACCCTAACTCAGAAATTCTGTCCTTTTTCTCCTGGAAAACCCTTTTAAGTAGACGCCACTATTCAGTCAGGAGATAAGGCCAAGCAGGCGGCCCCAAGAACCATAAAACGTCAGCATAGGGGGGGCAATGTGCGGGGACTTCATGTCTATTCTATCAGATTGGGGGTGTGGGGTCTCACCTTCTGTAACGCCTCCTGCTGCTCCGGGGTGAGAGGGGGAAGCCCAAGCTTAGATGAGGTGCTCTGTCCATTTTCTAGTTTAATGGAGTCACTGCCCTGGATTGTGAGAAAAATCAGACGTTAGACATATAACGTACACGGGGAGTATGTACACAGCACAGATATGTACCTAGTGTATCATCTGCTCCCCCCCCCCAATACACAGCATAGATATGTACCTAGTGTATCATCTGCTCCCCCCCCAATACACAACATAGATACGTACCTAGTGTATCATCTGCTCCCCCCCCAATACACAGCATAGATATGTACCTAGTGTATCATCTGCTCCCCCCCCAATACACAGCACAGATATGTACCTAGTGTATCATCTGCTCCCCCCCAATACACAGCATAGATATGTACCTAGTGTATCATCTGCTCCCCCCCAATACACAGCATAGATATGTACCTAGTGTATCATCTGCCCCCCCCAATACACAGCATAGATATGTACCTAGTGTATCATCTGCTCCCCCAATACACAGCATAGATATGTACCTAGTGTATCATCTGCCCCCCCAATACACAGCATAGATATGTACCTAGTGTATCATCTGCTCCCCCCCAATACACAGCATAGATATGTACCTAGTGTATCATCTGCTCCCCCCAATACACAGCATAGATATGTACCTAGTGTATCATCTGCTCCCCCCCAATACACAGCATAGATATGTACCTAGTGTATCATCTGCTCCCCCCCCAATACACAGCATAGATATGTACCTAGTGTATCATCTGCTCCCCCCCCAATACACAGCATAGATATGTACCTAGTGTATCATCTGCTCCCCCCCAATACACAGCATAGATATGTACCTAGTGTATCATCTGCTCCCCCCCAATACACAGCATAGATATGTACCTAGTGTATCATCTGCTCCCCCCCAATACACAGCATAGATATGTACCTAGTGTATCATCTGCTCCCCCCCAATACACAGCATAGATATGTACCTAGTGTATCATCTGCTCCCCCCCATACACAGCATAGATATGTACCTAGTGTATCATCTGCTCCCCCCAATACACAGCATAGATATGTACCTAGTGTATCATCTGCTCCCCCAATACACAGCATAGATATGTACCTAGTGTATCATCTGCCCCCCCAATACACAGCATAGATATGTACCTAGTGTATCATCTGCTCCCCCCAATACACAGCATAGATATGTACCTAGTGTATCATCTGCCCCCCCCCAATACACAGCATAGATATGTACCTAGTGTATCATCTGCTCCCCCCCAATACACAGCATAGATATGTACCTAGTGTATCATCTGCCCCCCCCAATACACAGCATAGATATGTACCTAGTGTATCATCTGCTCCCCCCCCAATACACAGCATAGATATGTACCTAGTGTATCATCTGCTCCCCCCCAATACACAGCATAGATATGTACCTAGTGTATCATCTGCCCCCCCCCAATACACAGCATAGATATGTACCTAGTGTATCATCTGCTTCCCCCCAATACACAGCATAGATATGTACCTAGTGTATCATCTGCCCCCCCCCAATACACAGCATAGATATGTACCTAGTGTATCATCTGCTCCCCCCCAATACACAGCATAGATATGTACCTAGTGTATCATCTGCTCCCCCCCAATACACAGCATAGATATGTACCTAGTGTATCATCTGCTCCCCCCAATACACAGCATAGATATGTACCTAGTGTATCATCTGCCCCCCCCCAATACACAGCATAGATATGTACCTAGTGTATCATCTGCTCCCCCCCATCACCGCATAGATATTTTCCTCGTGTTCATCTGCTCCCCCCAATACACAGCATAGATATGTACCTAGTGTATCATCTGCTCCCCCCCAATACACAGCATAGATATGTACCTAGTGTATCATCTGCTCCCCCCCCAATACACAGCATAGATATGTACCTAGTGTATCATCTGCTCCCCCCCAATACACAGCATAGATATGTACCTAGTGTATCATCTGCTCCCCCCAATACACAGCATAGATATGTACCTAGTGTATCATCTGCTCCCCCCAATACACAGCATAGATATGTACCTAGTGTATCATCTGCTCCCCCCCAATACACAGCATAGATATGTACCTAGTGTATCATCTGCTCCCCCCAATACACAGCATAGATATGTACCTAGTGTATCATCTGCTCCCCCCCCCAATACACAGCATAGATATGTACCTAGTGTATCATCTGCTCCCCCCAATACACAGCATAGATATGTACCTAGTGTATCATCTGCTCCCCCCAATACACAGCATAGATATGTACCTAGTGTATCATCTGCTCCCCCCCAATACACAGCATAGATATGTACCTAGTGTATCATCTGCTCCCCCCAATACACAGCATAGATATGTACCTAGTGTATCATCTGCTCCCCCAATACACAGCATAGATATGTACCTAGTGTATCATCTGCTCCCCCCAATACACAGCATAGATATGTACCTAGTGTATCATCTGCTCCCCCCCAATACACAGCATAGATATGTACCTAGTGTATCATCTGCTCCCCCCCAATACACAGCATAGATATGTACCTAGTGTATCATCTGCTCCCCCCCAATACACAGCATAGATATGTACCTAGTGTATCATCTGCTCCCCCCAATACACAGCATAGATATGTACCTAGTGTATCATCTGCTCCCCCCCCCCAATACACAGCATAGATATGTACCTAGTGTATCATCTGCTCCCCCCCAATACACAGCATAGATATGTACCTAGTGTATCATCTGCCCCCCCCCAATACACAGCATAGATATGTACCTAGTGTATCATCTGCTCCCCCCAATACACAGCATAGATATGTACCTAGTGTATCATCTGCTCCCCCCCCAATACACAGCATAGATATGTACCTAGTGTATCATCTGCTCCCCCCAATACACAGCATAGATATGTACCTAGTGTATCATCTGCTCCCCCCCAATACACAGCATAGATATGTACCTAGTGTATCATCTGCTCCCCCCCCAATACACAGCATAGATATGTACCTAGTGTATCATCTGCTCCCCCCCAATACACAGCATAGATATGTACCTAGTGTATCATCTGCTCCCCCCCAATACACAGCATAGATATGTACCTAGTGTATCATCTGCTCCCCCCCCAATACACAGCATAGATATGTACCTAGTGTATCTCCCCCCCCCCCAATACCGCATGATATGTACTAGTGTATCATCTGCCCCCCCAATACACAGCATAGATATGTACCTAGTGTATCATCTGCCCCCCCCCAATACACAGCATAGATATGTACCTAGTGTATCATCTGCTCCCCCCCAATACACAGCATAGATATGTACCTAGTGTATCATCTGCTCCCCCCAATACACAGCATAGATATGTACCTAGTGTATCATCTGCTCCCCCCCCAATACACAGCATAGATATGTACCTAGTGTATCATCTGCTCCCCCCAATACACAGCATAGATATGTACCTAGTGTATCATCTGCTCCCCCCAATACACAGCATAGATATGTACCTAGTGTATCATCTGCTCCCCCCAATACACAGCATAGATATGTACCTAGTGTATCATCTGCTCCCCCCCAATACACAGCATAGATATGTACCTAGTGTATCATCTGCTCCCCCCCAATACACAGCATAGATATGTACCTAGTGTATCATCTGCTCCCCCCAATACACAGCATAGATATGTACCTAGTGTATCATCTGCTCCCCCCATACACAGCATAGATATGTACCTAGTGTATCATCTGCTCCCCCCAATACACAGCATAGATATGTACCTAGTGTATCATCTGCTCCCCCCCAATACACAGCATAGATATGTACCTAGTGTATCATCTGCTCCCCCCAATACACAGCATAGATATGTACCTAGTGTATCATCTGCTCCCCCCCAATACACAGCATAGATATGTACCTAGTGTATCATCTGCTCCCCCCCAATACACAGCATAGATATGTACCTAGTGTATCATCTGCTCCCCCCCAATACACAGCATAGATATGTACCTAGTGTATCATCTGCTCCCCCCAATACACAGCATAGATATGTACCTAGTGTATCATCTGCTCCCCCCCAATACACAGCATAGATATGTACCTAGTGTATCATCTGCCCCCCCCCAATACACAGCATAGATATGTACCTAGTGTATCATCTGCTCCCCCCCAATACACAGCATAGATATGTACCTAGTGTATCATCTGCTCCCCCCCAATACACAGCATAGATATGTACCTAGTGTATCATCTGCTCCCCCCCAATACACAGCATAGATATGTACCTAGTGTATCATCTGCTCCCCCCCAATACACAGCATAGATATGTACCTAGTGTATCATCTGCTCCCCCCCAATACACAGCATAGATATGTACCTAGTGTATCATCTGCTCCCCCCCCAATACACAGCATAGATATGTACCTAGTGTATCATCTGCCCCCCCCCAATACACAGCATAGATATGTACCTAGTGTATCATCTGCCCCCCCCAATACACAGCATAGATATGTACCTAGTGTATCATCTGCTCCCCCCCAATACACAGCATAGATATGTACCTAGTGTATCATCTGCTCCCCCCCAATACACAGCATAGATATGTACCTAGTGTATCATCTGCCCCCCCCCAATACACAGCATAGATATGTACCTAGTGTATCATCTGCTCCCCCCAATACACAGCATAGATATGTACCTAGTGTATCATCTGCTCCCCCCCAATACACAGCATAGATATGTACCTAGTGTATCATCTGCTCCCCCCAATACACAGCATAGATATGTACCTAGTGTATCATCTGCTCCCCCCCAATACACAGCATAGATATGTACCTAGTGTATCATCTGCTCCCCCCCCAATACACAGCATAGATATGTACCTAGTGTATCATCTGCTCCCCCCCCCAATACACAGCATAGATATGTACCTAGTGTATCATCTGCTCCCCCCAATACACAGCATAGATATGTACCTAGTGTATCATCTGCCCCCCCAATACACAGCATAGATATGTACCTAGTGTATCATCTGCTCCCCCCAATACACAGCATAGATATGTACCTAGTGTATCATCTGCTCCCCCCAATACACAGCATAGATATGTACCTAGTGTATCATCTGCCCCCCCCAATACACAGCATAGATATGTACCTAGTGTATCATCTGCTCCCCCCAATACACAGCATAGATATGTACCTAGTGTATCATCTGCTCCCCCCAATACACAGCATAGATATGTACCTAGTGTATCATCTGCTCCCCCCCCAATACACAGCATAGATATGTACCTAGTGTATCATCTGCCCCCCCCAATACACAGCATAGATATGTACCTAGTGTATCATCTGCTCCCCCCAATACACAGCATAGATATGTACCTAGTGTATCATCTGCTCCCCCCCAATACACAGCATAGATATGTACCTAGTGTATCATCTGCTCCCCCCCAATACACAGCATAGATATGTACCTAGTGTATCATCTGCTCCCCCCCAATACACAGCATAGATATGTACCTAGTGTATCATCTGCTCCCCCCCCCAATACACAGCATAGATATGTACCTAGTGTATCATCTGCTCCCCCCCAATACACAGCATAGATATGTACCTAGTGTATCATCTGCTCCCCCCCAATACACAGCATAGATATGTACCTAGTGTATCATCTGCTCCCCCCCAATACACAGCATAGATATGTACCTAGTGTATCATCTGCTCCCCCCCAATACACAGCATAGATATGTACCTAGTGTATCATCTGCTCCCCCCCAATACACAGCATAGATATGTACCTAGTGTATCATCTGCTCCCCCCCAATACACAGCATAGATATGTACCTAGTGTATCATCTGCTCCCCCCAATACACAGCATAGATATGTACCTAGTGTATCATCTGCTCCCCCCAATACACAGCATAGATATGTACCTAGTGTATCATCTGCTCCCCCCCCATACACAGCATAGATATGTACCTAGTGTATCATCTGCTCCCCCCAATACACAGCATAGATATGTACCTATTTATCCCCCCCCAATACACAGCATAGATATGTACCTAGTGTATCATCTGCTCCCCCCAATACACAGCATAGATATGTACCTAGTGTATCATCTGCTCCCCCCCAATACACAGCATAGATATGTACCTAGTGTATCATCTGCTCCCCCGCATGTTGTACCTATATTTTCCTCCCCCCCCCCAATACACAGCATAGATATGTACCTAGTGTATCATCTGCTCCCCCCAATACACAGCATAGATATGTACCTAGTGTATCATCTGCTCCCCCCCAATACACAGCATAGATATGTACCTAGTGTATCATCTGCTCCCCCCCAATACACAGCATAGATATGTACCTAGTGTATCATCTGCTCCCCCCAATACACAGCATAGATATGTACCTAGTGTATCATCTGCTCCCCCCCAATACACAGCATAGATATGTACCTAGTGTATCATCTGCTCCCCCAATACACAGCATAGATATGTACCTAGTGTATCATCTGCTCCCCCCAATACACAGCATAGATATGTACCTAGTGTATCATCTGCTCCCCCCCAATACACAGCATAGATATGTACCTAGTGTATCATCTGCTCCCCCCCCAATACACAGCATAGATATGTACCTAGTGTATCATCTGCTCCCCCCCAATACACAGCATAGATATGTACCTAGTGTATCATCTGCTCCCCCCCAATACACAGCATAGATATGTACCTAGTGTATCATCTGCTCCCCCCAATACACAGCATAGATATGTACCTAGTGTATCATCTGCTCCCCCCCAATACACAGCATAGATATGTACCTAGTGTATCATCTGCTCCCCCCCAATACACAGCATAGATATGTACCTAGTGTATCATCTGCTCCCCCCAATACACAGCATAGATATGTACCTAGTGTATCATCTGCTCCCCCCAATACACAGCATAGATATGTACCTAGTGTATCATCTGCTCCCCCCCAATACACAGCATAGATATGTACCTAGTGTATCATCTGCTCCCCCCAATACACAGCATAGATATGTACCTAGTGTATCATCTGCTCCCCCCAATACACAGCATAGATATGTACCTAGTGTATCATCTGCTCCCCCCCCAATACACAGCATAGATATGTACCTAGTGTATCATCTGCTCCCCCCCAATACACAGCATAGATATGTACCTAGTGTATCATCTGCTCCCCCCCAATACACAGCATAGATATGTACCTAGTGTATCATCTGCTCCCCCCCAATACACAGCATAGATATGTACCTAGTGTATCATCTGCTCCCCCAATACACAGCATAGATATGTACCTAGTGTATCATCTGCTCCCCCCCAATACACAGCATAGATATGTACCTAGTGTATCATCTGCTCCCCCCCAATACACAGCATAGATATGTACCTAGTGTATCATCTGCTCCCCCCCCAATACACAGCATAGATATGTACCTAGTGTATCATCTGCTCCCCCCCCAATACACAGCATAGATATGTACCTAGTGTATCATCTGCTCCCCCCAATACACAGCATAGATATGTACCTAGTGTATCATCTGCTCCCCCCAATACACAGCATAGATATGTACCTAGTGTATCATCTGCTCCCCCCCCCAATACACAGCATAGATATGTACCTAGTGTATCATCTGCTCCCCCCCAATACACAGCATAGATATGTACCTAGTGTATCATCTGCCCCCCCCCAATACACAGCATAGATATGTACCTAGTGTATCATCTGCTCCCCCCCAATACACAGCATAGATATGTACCTAGTGTATCATCTGCTCCCCCCCAATACACAGCATAGATATGTACCTAGTGTATCATCTGCTCCCCCCAATACACAGCATAGATATGTACCTAGTGTATCATCTGCTCCCCCCCAATACACAGCATAGATATGTACCTAGTGTATCATCTGCTCCCCCCCCAATACACAGCATAGATATGTACCTAGTGTATCATCTGCTCCCCCCCCAATACACAGCATAGATATGTACCTAGTGTATCATCTGCTCCCCCCCAATACACAGCATAGATATGTACCTAGTGTATCATCTGCCCCCCCAATACACAGCATAGATATGTACCTAGTGTATCATCTGCTCCCCCCCCAATACACAGCATAGATATGTACCTAGTGTATCATCTGCCCCCCCCCAATACACAGCATAGATATGTACCTAGTGTATCATCTGCTCCCCCCCAATACACAGCATAGATATGTACCTAGTGTATCATCTGCTCCCCCCCAATACACAGCATAGATATGTACCTAGTGTATCATCTGCTCCCCCCCCAATACACAGCATAGATATGTACCTAGTGTATCATCTGCCCCCCCCAATACACAGCATAGATATGTACCTAGTGTATCATCTGCTCCCCCCCAATACACAGCATAGATATGTACCTAGTGTATCATCTGCTCCCCCCCAATACACAGCATAGATATGTACCTAGTGTATCATCTGCCCCCCCAATACACAGCATAGATATGTACCTAGTGTATCATCTGCTCCCCCCCCAATACACAGCATAGATATGTACCTAGTGTATCATCTGCTCCCCCCAATACACAGCATAGATATGTACCTAGTGTATCATCTGCCCCCATACACAGCATAGATATGTACCTGTGTTCATCTGCCCCCCCCAATACACAGCATAGATATGTACCTAGTGTATCATCTGCTCCCCCCCAATACACAGCATAGATATGTACCTAGTGTATCATCTGCTCCCCCCCAATACACAGCATAGATATGTACCTAGTGTATCATCTGCTCCCCCCCAATACACAGCATAGATATGTACCTAGTGTATCATCTGCTCCCCCCAATACACAGCATAGATATGTACCTAGTGTATCATCTGCTCCCCCCCAATACACAGCATAGATATGTACCTAGTGTATCATCTGCTCCCCCCAATACACAGCATAGATATGTACCTAGTGTATCATCTGCTCCCCCCCAATACACAGCATAGATATGTACCTAGTGTATCATCTGCTCCCCCCAATACACAGCATAGATATGTACCTAGTGTATCATCTGCTCCCCCCCAATACACAGCATAGATATGTACCTAGTGTATCATCTGCTCCCCCCATACACAGCATAGATATGTACCTATTTTTTTTTTTCCCCCCCCCAATACACAGCATAGATATGTACCTAGTGTATCATCTGCTCCCCCCCCAATACACAGCATAGATATGTACCTAGTGTATCATCTGCCCCCCCCCCAATACACAGCATAGATATGTACCTAGTGTATCATCTGCTCCCCCCCAATACACAGCATAGATATGTACCTAGTGTATCATCTGCTCCCCCCAATACACAGCATAGATATGTACCTAGTGTATCATCTGCTCCCCCCAATACACAGCATAGATATGTACCTAGTGTATCATCTGCTCCCCCCCAATACACAGCATAGATATGTACCTAGTGTATCATCTGCTCCCCCCAATACACAGCATAGATATGTACCTAGTGTATCATCTGCTCCCCCCAATACACAGCATAGATATGTACCTAGTGTATCATCTGCTCCCCCCCCAATACACAGCATAGATATGTACCTAGTGTATCATCTGCTCCCCCCCAATACACAGCATAGATATGTACCTAGTGTATCATCTGCCCCCCCCAATACACAGCATAGATATGTACCTAGTGTATCATCTGCTCCCCCCAATACACAGCATAGATATGTACCTAGTGTATCATCTGCTCCCCCCCCAATACACAGCATAGATATGTACCTAGTGTATCATCTGCTCCCCCCCAATACACAGCATAGATATGTACCTAGTGTATCATCTGCTCCCCCCCCAATACACAGCATAGATATGTACCTAGTGTATCATCTGCTCCCCCAATACACAGCATAGATATGTACCTAGTGTATCATCTGCCCCCCCAATACACAGCATAGATATGTACCTAGTGTATCATCTGCTCCCCCCAATACACAGCATAGATATGTACCTAGTGTATCATCTGCTCCCCCCCAATACACAGCATAGATATGTACCTAGTGTATCATCTGCTCCCCCAATACACAGCATAGATATGTACCTAGTGTATCATCTGCTCCCCCCCCAATACACAGCATAGATATGTACCTAGTGTATCATCTGCTCCCCCCCAATACACAGCATAGATATGTACCTAGTGTATCATCTGCTCCCCCCAATACACAGCATAGATATGTACCTAGTGTATCATCTGCTCCCCCAATACACAGCATAGATATGTACCTAGTGTATCATCTGCTCCCCCCCAATACACAGCATAGATATGTACCTAGTGTATCATCTGCCCCCCCAATACACAGCATAGATATGTACCTAGTGTATCATCTGCTCCCCCCTAAGCATGTATGTCCTAGGCATACACAGCATAGATATGTACCTAGTGTATCATCTGCTCCCCCCCAATACACAGCATAGATATGTACCTAGTGTATCATCTGCTCCCCCCAATACACAGCATAGATATGTACCTAGTGTATCATCTGCTCCCCCCAATACACAGCATAGATATGTACCTAGTGTATCATCTGCTCCCCCCAATACACAGCATAGATATGTACCTAGTGTATCATCTGCTCCCCCCAATACACAGCATAGATATGTACCTAGTGTATCATCTGCTCCCCCCAATACACAGCATAGATATGTACCTAGTGTATCATCTGCTCCCCCCAATACACAGCATAGATATGTACCTAGTGTATCATCTGCTCCCCCCCAATACACAGCATAGATATGTACCTAGTGTATCATCTGCCCCCCCCAATACACAGCATAGATATGTACCTAGTGTATCATCTGCTCCCCCCCCAATACACAGCATAGATATGTACCTAGTGTATCATCTGCCCCCCCAATACACAGCATAGATATGTACCTAGTGTATCATCTGCCCCCCCCCCCAATACACAGCATAGATATGTACCTAGTGTATCATCTGCTCCCCCCCAATACACAGCATAGATATGTACCTAGTGTATCATCTGCTCCCCCCAATACACAGCATAGATATGTACCTAGTGTATCATCTGCTCCCCCCAATACACAGCATAGATATGTACCTAGTGTATCATCTGCTCCCCCCAATACACAGCATAGATATGTACCTAGTGTATCATCTGCTCCCCCCCAATACACAGCATAGATATGTACCTAGTGTATCATCTGCTCCCCCCCAATACACAGCATAGATATGTACCTAGTGTATCATCTGCTCCCCCCAATACACAGCATAGATATGTACCTAGTGTATCATCTGCTCCCCCCCCCAATACACAGCATAGATATGTACCTAGTGTATCATCTGCTCCCCCCAAATACACAGCATAGATATGTACCTAGTGTATCATCTGCCCCCCCCCCAATACACAGCATAGATATGTACCTAGTGTATCATCTGCTCCCCCCCAATACACAGCATAGATATGTACCTAGTGTATCATCTGCTCCCCCCCCAATACACAGCATAGATATGTACCTAGTGTATCATCTGCTCCCCCCCAATACACAGCATAGATATGTACCTAGTGTATCATCTGCTCCCCCCCCAATACACAGCATAGATATGTACCTAGTGTATCATCTGCTCCCCCCAATACACAGCATAGATATGTACCTAGTGTATCATCTGCTCCCCCCCAATACACAGCATAGATATGTACCTAGTGTATCATCTGCTCCCCCCCCCAATACACAGCATAGATATGTACCTAGTGTATCATCTGCTCCCCCCCCAATACACAGCATAGATATGTACCTAGTGTATCATCTGCTCCCCCCCAATACACAGCATAGATATGTACCTAGTGTATCATCTGCTCCCCCCCAATACACAGCATAGATATGTACCTAGTGTATCATCTGCTCCCCCCCAATACACAGCATAGATATGTACCTAGTGTATCATCTGCTCCCCCCCCCAATACACAGCATAGATATGTACCTAGTGTATCATCTGCCCCCCCCCAATACACAGCATAGATATGTACCTAGTGTATCATCTGCTCCCCCCCCAATACACAGCATAGATATGTACCTAGTGTATCATCTGCTCCCCCCAATACACAGCATAGATATGTACCTAGTGTATCATCTGCTCCCCCCAATACACAGCATAGATATGTACCTAGTGTATCATCTGCTCCCCCAATACACAGCATAGATATGTACCTAGTGTATCATCTGCCCCCCCCCAATACACAGCATAGATATGTACCTAGTGTATCATCTGCTCCCCCCCCCAATACACAGCATAGATATGTACCTAGTGTATCATCTGCTCCCCCCAATACACAGCATAGATATGTACCTAGTGTATCATCTGCTCCCCCCAATACACAGCATAGATATGTACCTAGTGTATCATCTGCTCCCCCCCCAATACACAGCATAGATATGTACCTAGTGTATCATCTGCTCCCCCCAATACACAGCATAGATATGTACCTAGTGTATCATCTGCTCCCCCCAATACACAGCATAGATATGTACCTAGTGTATCATCTGCTCCCCCCAATACACAGCATAGATATGTACCTAGTGTATCATCTGCTCCCCCCCAATACACAGCATAGATATGTACCTAGTGTATCATCTGCTCCCCCCCAATACACAGCATAGATATGTACCTAGTGTATCATCTGCTCCCCCCAATACACAGCATAGATATGTACCTAGTGTATCATCTGCTCCCCCCAATACACAGCATAGATATGTACCTAGTGTATCATCTGCTCCCCCCCCCAATACACAGCATAGATATGTACCTAGTGTATCATCTGCTCCCCCCCCAATACACAGCATAGATATGTACCTAGTGTATCATCTGCTCCCCCCCCCCAATACACAGCATAGATATGTACCTAGTGTATCATCTGCTCCCCCCCAATACACAGCATAGATATGTACCTAGTGTATCATCTGCTCCCCCCAATACACAGCATAGATATGTACCTAGTGTATCATCTGCTCCCCCCCAATACACAGCATAGATATGTACCTAGTGTATCATCTGCTCCCCCCAATACACAGCATAGATATGTACCTAGTGTATCATCTGCTCCCCCAATACACAGCATAGATATGTACCTAGTGTATCATCTGCTCCCCCCAATACACAGCATAGATATGTACCTAGTGTATCATCTGCTCCCCCCAATACACAGCATAGATATGTACCTAGTGTATCATCTGCTCCCCCCCCAATACACAGCATAGATATGTACCTAGTGTATCATCTGCTCCCCCCAATACACAGCATAGATATGTACCTAGTGTATCATCTGCTCCCCCCCCAATACACAGCATAGATATGTACCTAGTGTATCATCTGCTCCCCCAATACACAGCATAGATATGTACCTAGTGTATCATCTGCTCCCCCCCAATACACAGCATAGATATGTACCTAGTGTATCATCTGCTCCCCCCAATACACAGCATAGATATGTACCTAGTGTATCATCTGCTCCCCCCCCCCAATACACAGCATAGATATGTACCTAGTGTATCATCTGCTCCCCCCAATACACAGCATAGATATGTACCTAGTGTATCATCTGCCCCCCCCCAATACACAGCATAGATATGTACCTAGTGTATCATCTGCCCCCCCCCCAATACACAGCATAGATATGTACCTAGTGTATCATCTGCTCCCCCCAATACACAGCATAGATATGTACCTAGTGTATCATCTGCTCCCCCCCCAATACACAGCATAGATATGTACCTAGTGTATCATCTGCCCCCCCCAATACACAGCATAGATATGTACCTAGTGTATCATCTGCTCCCCCCCAATACACAGCATAGATATGTACCTAGTGTATCATCTGCTCCCCCCCCAATACACAGCATAGATATGTACCTAGTGTATCATCTGCTCCCCCCCCAATACACAGCATAGATATGTACCTAGTGTATCATCTGCTCCCCCCAATACACAGCATAGATATGTACCTAGTGTATCATCTGCTCCCCCCCCAATACACAGCATAGATATGTACCTAGTGTATCATCTGCCCCCCCCAATACACAGCATAGATATGTACCTAGTGTATCATCTGCCCCCCCCCAATACACAGCATAGATATGTACCTAGTGTATCATCTGCCCCCCCCAATACACAGCATAGATATGTACCTAGTGTATCATCTGCTCCCCCCAATACACAGCATAGATATGTACCTAGTGTATCATCTGCTCCCCCCAATACACAGCATAGATATGTACCTAGTGTATCATCTGCTCCCCCCCCCAATACACAGCATAGATATGTACCTAGTGTATCATCTGCTCCCCCCCCCAATACACAGCATAGATATGTACCTAGTGTATCATCTGCTCCCCCCAATACACAGCATAGATATGTACCTAGTGTATCATCTGCTCCCCCCCCAATACACAGCATAGATATGTACCTAGTGTATCATCTGCTCCCCCCCCCCAATACACAGCATAGATATGTACCTAGTGTATCATCTGCTCCCCCCCAATACACAGCATAGATATGTACCTAGTGTATCATCTGCTCCCCCCCAATACACAGCATAGATATGTACCTAGTGTATCATCTGCTCCCCCCAATACACAGCATAGATATGTACCTAGTGTATCATCTGCCCCCCAAACACACCCCGCCCCCCATACACAGCATAGATATGTACCTAGTGTATCATCTGCTCCCCCCAATACACAGCATAGATATGTACCTAGTGTATCATCTGCCCCCCCAATACACAGCATAGATATGTACCTAGTGTATCATCTGCTCCCCCCCAATACACAGCATAGATATGTACCTAGTGTATCATCTGCTCCCCCCAATACACAGCATAGATATGTACCTAGTGTATCATCTGCTCCCCCCCAATACACAGCATAGATATGTACCTAGTGTATCATCTGCTCCCCCCCCCAATACACAGCATAGATATGTACCTAGTGTATCATCTGCTCCCCCCAATACACAGCATAGATATGTACCTAGTGTATCATCTGCTCCCCCCCAATACACAGCATAGATATGTACCTAGTGTATCATCTGCTCCCCCCCCATACACAGCATAGATATGTACCTAGTGTATCATCTGCTCCCCCCAATACACAGCATAGATATGTACCTAGTGTATCATCTGCCCCCCCCAATACACAGCATAGATATGTACCTAGTGTATCATCTGCCCCCCCCCAATACACAGCATAGATATGTACCTAGTGTATCATCTGCTCCCCCCCCAATACACAGCATAGATATGTACCTAGTGTATCATCTGCTCCCCCCCAATACACAGCATAGATATGTACCTAGTGTATCATCTGCTCCCCCCCAATACACAGCATAGATATGTACCTAGTGTATCATCTGCTCCCCCCCAATACACAGCATAGATATGTACCTAGTGTATCATCTGCTCCCCCCCCAATACACAGCATAGATATGTACCTAGTGTATCATCTGCTCCCCCCCCAATACACAGCATAGATATGTACCTAGTGTATCATCTGCTCCCCCCAATACACAGCATAGATATGTACCTAGTGTATCATCTGCTCCCCCCCAATACACAGCATAGATATGTACCTAGTGTATCATCTGCTCCCCCCAATACACAGCATAGATATGTACCTAGTGTATCATCTGCTCCCCCCCAATACACAGCATAGATATGTACCTAGTGTATCATCTGCCCCCCAATACACAGCATAGATATGTACCTAGTGTATCATCTGCTCCCCCCCCAATACACAGCATAGATATGTACCTAGTGTATCATCTGCTCCCCCCCCCCCAATACACAGCATAGATATGTACCTAGTGTATCATCTGCTCCCCCCCCAATACACAGCATAGATATGTACCTAGTGTATCATCTGCTCCCCCCAATACACAGCATAGATATGTACCTAGTGTATCATCTGCTCCCCCCCAATACACAGCATAGATATGTACCTAGTGTATCATCTGCTCCCCCCCCAATACACAGCATAGATATGTACCTAGTGTATCATCTGCTCCCCCCCAATACACAGCATAGATATGTACCTAGTGTATCATCTGCTCCCCCCCAATACACAGCATAGATATGTACCTAGTGTATCATCTGCTCCCCCCCAATACACAGCATAGATATGTACCTAGTGTATCATCTGCTCCCCCCCAATACACAGCATAGATATGTACCTAGTGTATCATCTGCCCCCCCCCCAATACACAGCATAGATATGTACCTAGTGTATCATCTGCTCCCCCCCCAATACACAGCATAGATATGTACCTAGTGTATCATCTGCTCCCCCCACAATACACAGCATAGATATGTACCTAGTGTATCATCTGCTCCCCCCCAATACACAGCATAGATATGTACCTAGTGTATCATCTGCCCCCCCCAATACACAGCATAGATATGTACCTAGTGTATCATCTGCTCCCCCCAATACACAGCATAGATATGTACCTAGTGTATCATCTGCTCCCCCCCAATACACAGCATAGATATGTACCTAGTGTATCATCTGCTCCCCCCCCAATACACAGCATAGATATGTACCTAGTGTATCATCTGCTCCCCCCCCCAATACACAGCATAGATATGTACCTAGTGTATCATCTGCTCCCCCCCCAATACACAGCATAGATATGTACCTAGTGTATCATCTGCTCCCCCCAATACACAGCATAGATATGTACCTAGTGTATCATCTGCTCCCCCCCCAATACACAGCATAGATATGTACCTAGTGTATCATCTGCTCCCCCCCAATACACAGCATAGATATGTACCTAGTGTATCATCTGCTCCCCCCCAATACACAGCATAGATATGTACCTAGTGTATCATCTGCTCCCCCCCAATACACAGCATAGATATGTACCTAGTGTATCATCTGCTCCCCCCCCAATACACAGCATAGATATGTACCTAGTGTATCATCTGCTCCCCCCCAATACACAGCATAGATATGTACCTAGTGTATCATCTGCTCCCCCCCCAATACACAGCATAGATATGTACCTAGTGTATCATCTGCTCCCCCCCCCAATACACAGCATAGATATGTACCTAGTGTATCATCTGCTCCCCCCCCCAATACACAGCATAGATATGTACCTAGTGTATCATCTGCTCCCCCCAATACACAGCATAGATATGTACCTAGTGTATCATCTGCTCCCCCCCAATACACAGCATAGATATGTACCTAGTGTATCATCTGCTCCCCCCCAATACACAGCATAGATATGTACCTAGTGTATCATCTGCCCCCCCCAATACACAGCATAGATATGTACCTAGTGTATCATCTGCTCCCCCCCAATACACAGCATAGATATGTACCTAGTGTATCATCTGCTCCCCCCCCCAATACACAGCATAGATATGTACCTAGTGTATCATCTGCTCCCCCCCAATACACAGCATAGATATGTACCTAGTGTATCATCTGCTCCCCCCAATACACAGCATAGATATGTACCTAGTGTATCATCTGCTCCCCCCCAATACACAGCATAGATATGTACCTAGTGTATCATCTGCCCCCCCCCAATACACAGCATAGATATGTACCTAGTGTATCATCTGCTCCCCCCCAATACACAGCATAGATATGTACCTAGTGTATCATCTGCTCCCCCCCAATACACAGCATAGATATGTACCTAGTGTATCATCTGCTCCCCCCCAATACACAGCATAGATATGTACCTAGTGTATCATCTGCTCCCCCACCAGCATAGATATGTACCTAGTGTATCATCTGCTCCCCCCAATACACAGCATAGATATGTACCTAGTGTATCATCTGCCCCCCCCAATACACAGCATAGATATGTACCTAGTGTATCATCTGCCCCCCCAATACACAGCATAGATATGTACCTAGTGTATCATCTGCTCCCCCCAATACACAGCATAGATATGTACCTAGTGTATCATCTGCTCCCCCCAATACACAGCATAGATATGTACCTAGTGTATCATCTGCTCCCCCCAATACACAGCATAGATATGTACCTAGTGTATCATCTGCTCCCCCCCAATACACAGCATAGATATGTACCTAGTGTATCATCTGCTCCCCCCAATACACAGCATAGATATGTACCTAGTGTATCATCTGCTCCCCCCATCTCCCCCCCAATACACAGCATAGATATGTACCTAGTGTATCATCTGCTCCCCCCAATACACAGCATAGATATGTACCTAGTGTATCATCTGCCCCCCCCCCAATACACAGCATAGATATGTACCTAGTGTATCATCTGCTCCCCCCAATACACAGCATAGATATGTACCTAGTGTATCATCTGCTCCCCCCCCAATACACAGCATAGATATGTACCTAGTGTATCATCTGCTCCCCCCCAATACACAGCATAGATATGTACCTAGTGTATCATCTGCTCCCCCCCAATACACAGCATAGATATGTACCTAGTGTATCATCTGCTCCCCCCCAATACACAGCATAGATATGTACCTAGTGTATCATCTGCTCCCCCCAATACACAGCATAGATATGTACCTAGTGTATCATCTGCTCCCCCCCAATACACAGCATAGATATGTACCTAGTGTATCATCTGCTCCCCCCAATACACAGCATAGATATGTACCTAGTGTATCATCTGCTCCCCCCCAATACACAGCATAGATATGTACCTAGTGTATCATCTGCTCCCCCCCCCCAATACACAGCATAGATATGTACCTAGTGTATCATCTGCTCCCCCCAATACACAGCATAGATATGTACCTAGTGTATCATCTGCTCCCCCCATACACAGCATAGATATGTACCTAGTGTATCATCTGCTCCCCCCCCAATACACAGCATAGATATGTACCTAGTGTATCATCTGCTCCCCCCCAATACACAGCATAGATATGTACCTAGTGTATCATCTGCTCCCCCCCCCCCAATACACAGCATAGATATGTACCTAGTGTATCATCTGCCCCCCCCCCCAATACACAGCATAGATATGTACCTAGTGTATCATCTGCTCCCCCCAATACACAGCATAGATATGTACCTAGTGTATCATCTGCTCCCCCCCAATACACAGCATAGATATGTACCTAGTGTATCATCTGCTCCCCCCCCAATACACAGCATAGATATGTACCTAGTGTATCATCTGCTCCCCCCCAATACACAGCATAGATATGTACCTAGTGTATCATCTGCTCCCCCCCAATACACAGCATAGATATGTACCTAGTGTATCATCTGCTCCCCCCCCAATACACAGCATAGATATGTACCTAGTGTATCATCTGCTCCCCCCCCAATACACAGCATAGATATGTACCTAGTGTATCATCTGCTCCCCCCAATACACAGCATAGATATGTACCTAGTGTATCATCTGCTCCCCCCAATACACAGCATAGATATGTACCTAGTGTATCATCTGCTCCCCCCCAATACACAGCATAGATATGTACCTAGTGTATCATCTGCTCCCCCCCAATACACAGCATAGATATGTACCTAGTGTATCATCTGCTCCCCCCAATACACAGCATAGATATGTACCTAGTGTATCATCTGCTCCCCCCCAATACACAGCATAGATATGTACCTAGTGTATCATCTGCTCCCCCCAATACACAGCATAGATATGTACCTAGTGTATCATCTGCTCCCCCCAATACACAGCATAGATATGTACCTAGTGTATCATCTGCCCCCCCCCAATACACAGCATAGATATGTACCTAGTGTATCATCTGCTCCCCCCAATACACAGCATAGATATGTACCTAGTGTATCATCTGCTCCCCCCCCAATACACAGCATAGATATGTACCTAGTGTATCATCTGCCCCCCCCAATACACAGCATAGATATGTACCTAGTGTATCATCTGCTCCCCCCCAATACACAGCATAGATATGTACCTAGTGTATCATCTGCTCCCCCCCCAATACACAGCATAGATATGTACCTAGTGTATCATCTGCCCCCCCCAATACACAGCATAGATATGTACCTAGTGTATCATCTGCTCCCCCCAATACACAGCATAGATATGTACCTAGTGTATCATCTGCTCCCCCCCAATACACAGCATAGATATGTACCTAGTGTATCATCTGCTCCCCCCCAATACACAGCATAGATATGTACCTAGTGTATCATCTGCTCCCCCCCCCCAATACACAGCATAGATATGTACCTAGTGTATCATCTGCCCCCCCCCAATACACAGCATAGATATGTACCTAGTGTATCATCTGCCCCCCCCAATACACAGCATAGATATGTACCTAGTGTATCATCTGCCCCCCCCAATACACAGCATAGATATGTACCTAGTGTATCATCTGCCCCCCCCAATACACAGCATAGATATGTACCTAGTGTATCATCTGCTCCCCCCCAATACACAGCATAGATATGTACCTAGTGTATCATCTGCTCCCCCCAATACACAGCATAGATATGTACCTAGTGTATCATCTGCTCCCCCCAATACACAGCATAGATATGTACCTAGTGTATCATCTGCTCCCCCCAATACACAGCATAGATATGTACCTAGTGTATCATCTGCCCCCCCCCAATACACAGCATAGATATGTACCTAGTGTATCATCTGCTCCCCCCAATACACAGCATAGATATGTACCTAGTGTATCATCTGCTCCCCCCCAATACACAGCATAGATATGTACCTAGTGTATCATCTGCCCCCCCAATACACAGCATAGATATGTACCTAGTGTATCATCTGCTCCCCCCCCAATACACAGCATAGATATGTACCTAGTGTATCATCTGCTCCCCCCCCAATACACAGCATAGATATGTACCTAGTGTATCATCTGCTCCCCCCAATACACAGCATAGATATGTACCTAGTGTATCATCTGCTCCCCCCCAATACACAGCATAGATATGTACCTAGTGTATCATCTGCTCCCCCCCAATACACAGCATAGATATGTACCTAGTGTATCATCTGCTCCCCCCAATACACAGCATAGATATGTACCTAGTGTATCATCTGCTCCCCCCCAATACACAGCATAGATATGTACCTAGTGTATCATCTGCCCCCCCCAATACACAGCATAGATATGTACCTAGTGTATCATCTGCCCCCCCAATACACAGCATAGATATGTACCTAGTGTATCATCTGCTCCCCCCCAATACACAGCATAGATATGTACCTAGTGTATCATCTGCTCCCCCCCAATACACAGCATAGATATGTACCTAGTGTATCATCTGCTCCCCCCCCAATACACAGCATAGATATGTACCTAGTGTATCATCCTGCCCCCCCAATACACAGCATAGATATGTACCTAGTGTATCATCTGCCCCCCCCCAATACACAGCATAGATATGTACCTAGTGTATCATCTGCTCCCCCCCAATACACAGCATAGATATGTACCTAGTGTATCATCTGCTCCCCCCAATACACAGCATAGATATGTACCTAGTGTATCATCTGCTCCCCCCCAATACACAGCATAGATATGTACCTAGTGTATCATCTGCTCCCCCCAATACACAGCATAGATATGTACCTAGTGTATCATCTGCTCCCCCCAATACACAGCATAGATATGTACCTAGTGTATCATCTGCTCCCCCCCCCAATACACAGCATAGATATGTACCTAGTGTATCATCTGCTCCCCCCCAATACACAGCATAGATATGTACCTAGTGTATCATCTGCTCCCCCCCCCAATACACAGCATAGATATGTACCTAGTGTATCATCTGCTCCCCCCCAATACACAGCATAGATATGTACCTAGTGTATCATCTGCCCCCCCCCAATACACAGCATAGATATGTACCTAGTGTATCATCTGCTCCCCCCCAATACACAGCATAGATATGTACCTAGTGTATCATCTGCTCCCCCCCCAATACACAGCATAGATATGTACCTAGTGTATCATCTGCTCCCCCCCAATACACAGCATAGATATGTACCTAGTGTATCATCTGCCCCCCCCAATACACAGCATAGATATGTACCTAGTGTATCATCTGCTCCCCCCCCAATACACAGCATAGATATGTACCTAGTGTATCATCTGCTCCCCCCCAATACACAGCATAGATATGTACCTAGTGTATCATCTGCTCCCCCCCAATACACAGCATAGATATGTACCTAGTGTATCATCTGCCCCCCCCCATACACAGCATAGATATGTACCTAGTGTATCATCTGCTCCCCCCAATACACAGCATAGATATGTACCTAGTGTATCATCTGCTCCCCCCCCCCCAATACACAGCATAGATATGTACCTAGTGTATCATCTGCTCCCCCCCCCCAATACACAGCATAGATATGTACCTAGTGTATCATCTGCTCCCCCCAATACACAGCATAGATATGTACCTAGTGTATCATCTGCTCCCCCCCAATACACAGCATAGATATGTACCTAGTGTATCATCTGCTCCCCCCCCCCACCCCCATACACAGCATAGATATGTACCTAGTGTATCATCTGCTCCCCCCCAATACACAGCATAGATATGTACCTAGTGTATCATCTGCTCCCCCCCAATACACAGCATAGATATGTACCTAGTGTATCATCTGCTCCCCCCCAATACACAGCATAGATATGTACCTAGTGTATCATCTGCTCCCCCCCCCAATACACAGCATAGATATGTACCTAGTGTATCATCTGCTCCCCCCAATACACAGCATAGATATGTACCTAGTGTATCATCTGCCCCCCCCCAATACACAGCATAGATATGTACCTAGTGTATCATCTGCTCCCCCCAATACACAGCATAGATATGTACCTAGTGTATCATCTGCTCCCCCCCAATACACAGCATAGATATGTACCTAGTGTATCATCTGCTCCCCCCACAATACACAGCATAGATATGTACCTAGTGTATCATCTGCTCCCCCCCAATACACAGCATAGATATGTACCTAGTGTATCATCTGCTCCCCCCAATACACAGCATAGATATGTACCTAGTGTATCATCTGCTCCCCCCCCCAATACACAGCATAGATATGTACCTAGTGTATCATCTGCTCCCCCCCCAATACACAGCATAGATATGTACCTAGTGTATCATCTGCTCCCCCCAATACACAGCATAGATATGTACCTAGTGTATCATCTGCTCCCCCCCAATACACAGCATAGATATGTACCTAGTGTATCATCTGCTCCCCCCCAATACACAGCATAGATATGTACCTAGTGTATCATCTGCTCCCCCCCCCAATACACAGCATAGATATGTACCTAGTGTATCATCTGCTCCCCCCAATACACAGCATAGATATGTACCTAGTGTATCATCTGCTCCCCCCCCAATACACAGCATAGATATGTACCTAGTGTATCATCTGCTCCCCCCCCAATACACAGCATAGATATGTACCTAGTGTATCATCTGCTCCCCCCAATACACAGCATAGATATGTACCTAGTGTATCATCTGCTCCCCCCCAATACACAGCATAGATATGTACCTAGTGTATCATCTGCTCCCCCCCAATACACAGCATAGATATGTACCTAGTGTATCATCTGCTCCCCCCAATACACAGCATAGATATGTACCTAGTGTATCATCTGCCCCCCCCCCAATACACAGCATAGATATGTACCTAGTGTATCATCTGCTCCCCCCCAATACACAGCATAGATATGTACCTAGTGTATCATCTGCTCCCCCCCAATACACAGCATAGATATGTACCTAGTGTATCATCTGCTCCCCCCCAATACACAGCATAGATATGTACCTAGTGTATCATCTGCTCCCCCCCCCAATACACAGCATAGATATGTACCTAGTGTATCATCTGCCCCCCCCCAATACACAGCATAGATATGTACCTAGTGTATCATCTGCTCCCCCCAATACACAGCATAGATATGTACCTAGTGTATCATCTGCTCCCCCCCAATACACAGCATAGATATGTACCTAGTGTATCATCTGCTCCCCCCCAATACACAGCATAGATATGTACCTAGTGTATCATCTGCTCCCCCCCAATACACAGCATAGATATGTACCTAGTGTATCATCTGCTCCCCCCCAAATACACAGCATAGATATGTACCTAGTGTATCATCTGCTCCCCCCCCAATACACAGCATAGATATGTACCTAGTGTATCATCTGCTCCCCCCCAATACACAGCATAGATATGTACCTAGTGTATCATCTGCTCCCCCCCAATACACAGCATAGATATGTACCTAGTGTATCATCTGCTCCCCCCCAATACACAGCATAGATATGTACCTAGTGTATCATCTGCTCCCCCCCCCAATACACAGCATAGATATGTACCTAGTGTATCATCTGCCCCCCCCAATACACAGCATAGATATGTACCTAGTGTATCATCTGCTCCCCCCAATACACAGCATAGATATGTACCTAGTGTATCATCTGCTCCCCCCCAATACACAGCATAGATATGTACCTAGTGTATCATCTGCTCCCCCCCCCAATACACAGCATAGATATGTACCTAGTGTATCATCTGCCCCCCCCCAATACACAGCATAGATATGTACCTAGTGTATCATCTGCCCCCCCAATACACAGCATAGATATGTACCTAGTGTATCATCTGCTCCCCCCAATACACAGCATAGATATGTACCTAGTGTATCATCTGCTCCCCCCAATACACAGCATAGATATGTACCTAGTGTATCATCTGCTCCCCCCCCAATACACAGCATAGATATGTACCTAGTGTATCATCTGCTCCCCCCCAATACACAGCATAGATATGTACCTAGTGTATCATCTGCTCCCCCCAATACACAGCATAGATATGTACCTAGTGTATCATCTGCCCCCCCCAATACACAGCATAGATATGTACCTAGTGTATCATCTGCTCCCCCCAATACACAGCATAGATATGTACCTAGTGTATCATCTGCCCCCCCCAATACACAGCATAGATATGTACCTAGTGTATCATCTGCCCCCCCCAATACACAGCATAGATATGTACCTAGTGTATCATCTGCTCCCCCCCAATACACAGCATAGATATGTACCTAGTGTATCATCTGCTCCCCCCAATACACAGCATAGATATGTACCTAGTGTATCATCTGCCCCCCCCCAATACACAGCATAGATATGTACCTAGTGTATCATCTGCTCCCCCCCCCCAATACACAGCATAGATATGTACCTAGTGTATCATCTGCTCCCCCCCAATACACAGCATAGATATGTACCTAGTGTATCATCTGCTCCCCCCAATACACAGCATAGATATGTACCTAGTGTATCATCTGCTCCCCCCCAATACACAGCATAGATATGTACCTAGTGTATCATCTGCTCCCCCCCCAATACACAGCATAGATATGTACCTAGTGTATCATCTGCTCCCCCCAATACACAGCATAGATATGTACCTAGTGTATCATCTGCTCCCCCCCAATACACAGCATAGATATGTACCTAGTGTATCATCTGCTCCCCCCAATACACAGCATAGATATGTACCTAGTGTATCATCTGCTCCCCCCAATACACAGCATAGATATGTACCTAGTGTATCATCTGCTCCCCCCCCCAATACACAGCATAGATATGTACCTAGTGTATCATCTGCTCCCCCCCAATACACAGCATAGATATGTACCTAGTGTATCATCTGCTCCCCCCAATACACAGCATAGATATGTACCTAGTGTATCATCTGCTCCCCCCCCAATACACAGCATAGATATGTACCTAGTGTATCATCTGCTCCCCCCAATACACAGCATAGATATGTACCTAGTGTATCATCTGCTCCCCCCCCAATACACAGCATAGATATGTACCTAGTGTATCATCTGCTCCCCCCCCCAATACACAGCATAGATATGTACCTAGTGTATCATCTGCCCCCCCAATACACAGCATAGATATGTACCTAGTGTATCATCTGCTCCCCCCCAATACACAGCATAGATATGTACCTAGTGTATCATCTGCTCCCCCCCAATACACAGCATAGATATGTACCTAGTGTATCATCTGCTCCCCCCAATACACAGCATAGATATGTACCTAGTGTATCATCTGCTCCCCCCAATACACAGCATAGATATGTACCTAGTGTATCATCTGCTCCCCCCAATACACAGCATAGATATGTACCTAGTGTATCATCTGCTCCCCCCAATACACAGCATAGATATGTACCTAGTGTATCATCTGCTCCCCCCAATACACAGCATAGATATGTACCTAGTGTATCATCTGCTCCCCCCCAATACACAGCATAGATATGTACCTAGTGTATCATCTGCTCCCCCCAATACACAGCATAGATATGTACCTAGTGTATCATCTGCCCCCCCAATACACAGCATAGATATGTACCTAGTGTATCATCTGCTCCCCCCCCCCCAATACACAGCATAGATATGTACCTAGTGTATCATCTGCTCCCCCCCAATACACAGCATAGATATGTACCTAGTGTATCATCTGCCCCCCCCCAATACACAGCATAGATATGTACCTAGTGTATCATCTGCTCCCCCCCCAATACACAGCATAGATATGTACCTAGTGTATCATCTGCTCCCCCCCCCCAATACACAGCATAGATATGTACCTAGTGTATCATCTGCCCCCCCAATACACAGCATAGATATGTACCTAGTGTATCATCTGCTCCCCCCCCAATACACAGCATAGATATGTACCTAGTGTATCATCTGCCCCCCCCCAATACACAGCATAGATATGTACCTAGTGTATCATCTGCCCCCCCCAATACACAGCATAGATATGTACCTAGTGTATCATCTGCTCCCCCCCAATACACAGCATAGATATGTACCTAGTGTATCATCTGCTCCCCCCCAATACACAGCATAGATATGTACCTAGTGTATCATCTGCCCCCCCCCAATACACAGCATAGATATGTACCTAGTGTATCATCTGCTCCCCCCCAATACACAGCATAGATATGTACCTAGTGTATCATCTGCTCCCCCCCAATACACAGCATAGATATGTACCTAGTGTATCATCTGCTCCCCCCCCAATACACAGCATAGATATGTACCTAGTGTATCATCTGCCCCCCCCCAATACACAGCATAGATATGTACCTAGTGTATCATCTGCTCCCCCCAATACACAGCATAGATATGTACCTAGTGTATCATCTGCTCCCCCCCAATACACAGCATAGATATGTACCTAGTGTATCATCTGCTCCCCCCCAATACACAGCATAGATATGTACCTAGTGTATCATCTGCTCCCCCCAATACACAGCATAGATATGTACCTAGTGTATCATCTGCTCCCCCCCAATACACAGCATAGATATGTACCTAGTGTATCATCTGCTCCCCCCAGCATAGATATGTACCTATTTTTTTCTTCTCCCCCCCCAATACACAGCATAGATATGTACCTAGTGTATCATCTGCTCCCCCCCAATACACAGCATAGATATGTACCTAGTGTATCATCTGCTCCCCCCAATACACAGCATAGATATGTACCTAGTGTATCATCTGCCCCCCCAATACACAGCATAGATATGTACCTAGTGTATCATCTGCTCCCCCCCAATACACAGCATAGATATGTACCTAGTGTATCATCTGCTCCCCCCCAATACACAGCATAGATATGTACCTAGTGTATCATCTGCTCCCCCCAATACACAGCATAGATATGTACCTAGTGTATCATCTGCTCCCCCCCCAATACACAGCATAGATATGTACCTAGTGTATCATCTGCTCCCCCCAATACACAGCATAGATATGTACCTAGTGTATCATCTGCTCCCCCCCAATACACAGCATAGATATGTACCTAGTGTATCATCTGCCCCCCCCAATACACAGCATAGATATGTACCTAGTGTATCATCTGCTCCCCCCAATACACAGCATAGATATGTACCTAGTGTATCATCTGCTCCCCCCCAATACACAGCATAGATATGTACCTAGTGTATCATCTGCCCCCCCAATACACAGCATAGATATGTACCTAGTGTATCATCTGCCCCCCCCCAATACACAGCATAGATATGTACCTAGTGTATCATCTGCTCCCCCCCCCAATACACAGCATAGATATGTACCTAGTGTATCATCTGCTCCCCCCAATACACAGCATAGATATGTACCTAGTGTATCATCTGCCCCCCCCCAATACACAGCATAGATATGTACCTAGTGTATCATCTGCCCCCCCCCCAATACACAGCATAGATATGTACCTAGTGTATCATCTGCCCCCCCCAATACACAGCATAGATATGTACCTAGTGTATCATCTGCTCCCCCCCAATACACAGCATAGATATGTACCTAGTGTATCATCTGCCCCCCCCCAATACACAGCATAGATATGTACCTAGTGTATCATCTGCCCCCCCCCAATACACAGCATAGATATGTACCTAGTGTATCATCTGCTCCCCCCCAATACACAGCATAGATATGTACCTAGTGTATCATCTGCCCCCCCCCCAATACACAGCATAGATATGTACCTAGTGTATCATCTGCTCCCCCCCAATACACAGCATAGATATGTACCTAGTGTATCATCTGCTCCCCCCCAACACAGCAGCATAGATATGTACCTAGTGTATCATCTGCCCCCCCCCAATACACAGCATAGATATGTACCTAGTGTATCATCTGCCCCCCCCCAATACACAGCATAGATATGTACCTAGTGTATCATCTGCCCCCCCCCCAATACACAGCATAGATATGTACCTAGTGTATCATCTGCCCCCCCCCAATACACAGCATAGATATGTACCTAGTGTATCATCTGCCCCCCCCAATACACAGCATAGATATGTACCTAGTGTATCATCTGCCCCCCCCCCAATACACAGCATAGATATGTACCTAGTGTATCATCTGCTCCCCCCCCAATACACAGCATAGATATGTACCTAGTGTATCATCTGCCCCCCCCCAATACACAGCATAGATATGTACCTAGTGTATCATCTGCCCCCCCCCAATACACAGCATAGATATGTACCTAGTGTATCATCTGCTCCCCCCCCAATACACAGCATAGATATGTACCTAGTGTATCATCTGCCCCCCCCAATACACAGCATAGATATGTACCTAGTGTATCATCTGCCCCCCCAATACACAGCATAGATATGTACCTAGTGTATCATCTGCCCCCCCCCAATACACAGCATAGATATGTACCTAGTGTATCATCTGCCCCCCCAATACACAGCATAGATATGTACCTAGTGTATCATCTGCTCCCCCCCCCAATACACAGCATAGATATGTACCTAGTGTATCATCTGCTCCCCCCCCAATACACAGCATAGATATGTACCTAGTGTATCATCTGCTCCCCCCCAATACACAGCATAGATATGTACCTAGTGTATCATCTGCCCCCCCCCAATACACAGCATAGATATGTACCTAGTGTATCATCTGCTCCCCCCCAATACACAGCATAGATATGTACCTAGTGTATCATCTGCCCCCCCCCAATACACAGCATAGATATGTACCTAGTGTATCATCTGCCCCCCCCCAATACACAGCATAGATATGTACCTAGTGTATCATCTGCCCCCCCCCAATACACAGCATAGATATGTACCTAGTGTATCATCTGCTCCCCCCCAATACACAGCATAGATATGTACCTAGTGTATCATCTGCCCCCCCCCAATACACAGCATAGATATGTACCTAGTGTATCATCTGCTCCCCCCCAATACACAGCATAGATATGTACCTAGTGTATCATCTGCTCCCCCCCAATACACAGCATAGATATGTACCTAGTGTATCATCTGCCCCCCCAATACACAGCATAGATATGTACCTAGTGTATCATCTGCCCCCCCCAATACACAGCATAGATATGTACCTAGTGTATCATCTGCTCCCCCCCAATACACAGCATAGATATGTACCTAGTGTATCATCTGCTCCCCCCCAATACACAGCATAGATATGTACCTAGTGTATCATCTGCCCCCCCCAATACACAGCATAGATATGTACCTAGTGTATCATCTGCCCCCCAATACACAGCATAGATATGTACCTAGTGTATCATCTGCTCCCCCCCAATACACAGCATAGATATGTACCTAGTGTATCATCTGCTCCCCCCCCCCAATACACAGCATAGATATGTACCTAGTGTATCATCTGCTCCCCCCCAATACACAGCATAGATATGTACCTAGTGTATCATCTGCTCCCCCCAATACACAGCATAGATATGTACCTAGTGTATCATCTGCTCCCCCCCAATACACAGCATAGATATGTACCTAGTGTATCATCTGCCCCCCCCAATACACAGCATAGATATGTACCTAGTGTATCATCTGCTCCCCCCCCCAATACACAGCATAGATATGTACCTAGTGTATCATCTGCCCCCCCCCAATACACAGCATAGATATGTACCTAGTGTATCATCTGCTCCCCCCCAATACACAGCATAGATATGTACCTAGTGTATCATCTGCTCCCCCCCAATACACAGCATAGATATGTACCTAGTGTATCATCTGCTCCCCCCCAATACACAGCATAGATATGTACCTAGTGTATCATCTGCTCCCCCCAATACACAGCATAGATATGTACCTAGTGTATCATCTGCCCCCCCCAGCATAGTTGTACCACTGCATCCCCCCCCAATACACAGCATAGATATGTACCTAGTGTATCATCTGCTCCCCCCCAATACACAGCATAGATATGTACCTAGTGTATCATCTGCTCCCCCCCAATACACAGCATAGATATGTACCTAGTGTATCATCTGCCCCCCCAATACACCTTTTACCTGTGTTCTCTCCCCCCAATACACAGCATAGATATGTACCTAGTGTATCATCTGCTCCCCCCCAATACACAGCATAGATATGTACCTAGTGTATCATCTGCTCCCCCCAATACACAGCATAGATATGTACCTAGTGTATCATCTGCCCCCCCAATACACAGCATAGATATGTACCTAGTGTATCATCTGCTCCCCCCCCCCAATACACAGCATAGATATGTACCTAGTGTATCATCTGCCCCCCCCACAATACACAGCATAGATATGTACCTAGTGTATCATCTGCTCCCCCCCAATACACAGCATAGATATGTACCTAGTGTATCATCTGCTCCCCCAATACACAGCATAGATATGTACCTAGTGTATCATCTGCTCCCCCCCCAATACACAGCATAGATATGTACCTAGTGTATCATCTGCTCCCCCCCCAATACACAGCATAGATATGTACCTAGTGTATCATCTGCTCCCCCCAATACACAGCATAGATATGTACCTAGTGTATCATCTGCTCCCCCCCAATACACAGCATAGATATGTACCTAGTGTATCATCTGCTCCCCCCCAATACACAGCATAGATATGTACCTAGTGTATCATCTGCTCCCCCCCCAATACACAGCATAGATATGTACCTAGTGTATCATCTGCTCCCCCCCAATACACAGCATAGATATGTACCTAGTGTATCATCTGCTCCCCCCAATACACAGCATAGATATGTACCTAGTGTATCATCTGCTCCCCCCCAATACACAGCATAGATATGTACCTAGTGTATCATCTGCTCCCCCCCAATACACAGCATAGATATGTACCTAGTGTATCATCTGCTCCCCCCAATACACAGCATAGATATGTACCTAGTGTATCATCTGCTCCCCCCCCAATACACAGCATAGATATGTACCTAGTGTATCATCTGCTCCCCCCCAATACACAGCATAGATATGTACCTAGTGTATCATCTGCTCCCCCCAATACACAGCATAGATATGTACCTAGTGTATCATCTGCTCCCCCCCAATACACAGCATAGATATGTACCTAGTGTATCATCTGCTCCCCCCCCAATACACAGCATAGATATGTACCTAGTGTATCATCTGCTCCCCCCAATACACAGCATAGATATGTACCTAGTGTATCATCTGCTCCCCCCCCCAATACACAGCATAGATATGTACCTAGTGTATCATCTGCTCCCCCCAATACACAGCATAGATATGTACCTAGTGTATCATCTGCTCCCCCCCCCAATACACAGCATAGATATGTACCTAGTGTATCATCTGCTCCCCCCCAATACACAGCATAGATATGTACCTAGTGTATCATCTGCTCCCCCCCAATACACAGCATAGATATGTACCTAGTGTATCATCTGCTCCCCCCAATACACAGCATAGATATGTACCTAGTGTATCATCTGCTCCCCCCAATACACAGCATAGATATGTACCTAGTGTATCATCTGCTCCCCCCAATACACAGCATAGATATGTACCTAGTGTATCATCTGCTCCCCCCCAATACACAGCATAGATATGTACCTAGTGTATCATCTGCTCCCCCCCCAATACACAGCATAGATATGTACCTAGTGTATCATCTGCTCCCCCCCAATACACAGCATAGATATGTACCTAGTGTATCATCTGCCCCCCCAATACACAGCATAGATATGTACCTAGTGTATCATCTGCTCCCCCCCAATACACAGCATAGATATGTACCTAGTGTATCATCTGCTCCCCCCCCCCATACACAGCATAGATATGTACCTAGTGTATCATCTGCTCCCCCCCAATACACAGCATAGATATGTACCTAGTGTATCATCTGCTCCCCCCCAATACACAGCATAGATATGTACCTAGTGTATCATCTGCTCCCCCCAATACACAGCATAGATATGTACCTAGTGTATCATCTGCCCCCCCCAATACACAGCATAGATATGTACCTAGTGTATCATCTGCTCCCCCCAATACACAGCATAGATATGTACCTAGTGTATCATCTGCTCCCCCCCCAATACACAGCATAGATATGTACCTAGTGTATCATCTGCCCCCCCCAATACACAGCATAGATATGTACCTAGTGTATCATCTGCTCCCCCCCAATACACAGCATAGATATGTACCTAGTGTATCATCTGCTCCCCCCCAATACACAGCATAGATATGTACCTAGTGTATCATCTGCCCCCCCCAATACACAGCATAGATATGTACCTAGTGTATCATCTGCTCCCCCCAATACACAGCATAGATATGTACCTAGTGTATCATCTGCTCCCCCCCAATACACAGCATAGATATGTACCTAGTGTATCATCTGCCCCCCCCAATACACAGCATAGATATGTACCTAGTGTATCATCTGCTCCCCCCAATACACAGCATAGATATGTACCTAGTGTATCATCTGCTCCCCCCAATACACAGCATAGATATGTACCTAGTGTATCATCTGCTCCCCCCCCAATACACAGCATAGATATGTACCTAGTGTATCATCTGCCCCCCCCAATACACAGCATAGATATGTACCTAGTGTATCATCTGCTCCCCCCCAATACACAGCATAGATATGTACCTAGTGTATCATCTGCTCCCCCCAATACACAGCATAGATATGTACCTAGTGTATCATCTGCTCCCCCCAATACACAGCATAGATATGTACCTAGTGTATCATCTGCTCCCCCTACACAGCATAGATATGTACCTAGTGTATCATCTGCCCCCCCAATACACAGCATAGATATGTACCTAGTGTATCATCTGCTCCCCCCCCAATACACAGCATAGATATGTACCTAGTGTATCATCTGCTCCCCCCAATACACAGCATAGATATGTACCTAGTGTATCATCTGCTCCCCCCAAATACACAGCATAGATATGTACCTAGTGTATCATCTGCTCCCCCCCAATACACAGCATAGATATGTACCTAGTGTATCATCTGCTCCCCCCCAATACACAGCATAGATATGTACCTAGTGTATCATCTGCTCCCCCCAATACACAGCATAGATATGTACCTAGTGTATCATCTGCTCCCCCCAATACACAGCATAGATATGTACCTAGTGTATCATCTGCTCCCCCCCAATACACAGCATAGATATGTACCTAGTGTATCATCTGCCCCCCCCAATACACAGCATAGATATGTACCTAGTGTATCATCTGCTCCCCCCCAATACACAGCATAGATATGTACCTAGTGTATCATCTGCTCCCCCCCCCAATACACAGCATAGATATGTACCTAGTGTATCATCTGCCCCCCCCCAATACACAGCATAGATATGTACCTAGTGTATCATCTGCCCCCCCCCCCAATACACAGCATAGATATGTACCTAGTGTATCATCTGCCCCCCCCCAATACACAGCATAGATATGTACCTAGTGTATCATCTGCTCCCCCCCAATACACAGCATAGATATGTACCTAGTGTATCATCTGCTCCCCCCCAATACACAGCATAGATATGTACCTAGTGTATCATCTGCTCCCCCCCCCCAATACACAGCATAGATATGTACCTAGTGTATCATCTGCTCCCCCAATACACAGCATAGATATGTACCTAGTGTATCATCTGCTCCCCCCAATACACAGCATAGATATGTACCTAGTGTATCATCTGCCCCCCCCCAATACACAGCATAGATATGTACCTAGTGTATCATCTGCTCCCCCCAATACACAGCATAGATATGTACCTAGTGTATCATCTGCTCCCCCCAATACACAGCATAGATATGTACCTAGTGTATCATCTGCTCCCCCCAATACACAGCATAGATATGTACCTAGTGTATCATCTGCTCCCCCCCCAATACACAGCATAGATATGTACCTAGTGTATCATCTGCCCCCCCCCAATACACAGCATAGATATGTACCTAGTGTATCATCTGCTCCCCCCAATACACAGCATAGATATGTACCTAGTGTATCATCTGCCCCCCCAATACACAGCATAGATATGTACCTAGTGTATCATCTGCCCCCCAATACACAGCATAGATATGTACCTAGTGTATCATCTGCTCCCCCCCAAATACACAGCATAGATATGTACCTAGTGTATCATCTGCCCCCCCCAATACACAGCATAGATATGTACCTAGTGTATCATCTGCCCCCCAATACACAGCATAGATATGTACCTAGTGTATCATCTGCCCCCCCAATACACAGCATAGATATGTACCTAGTGTATCATCTGCCCCCCCCCAATACACAGCATAGATATGTACCTAGTGTATCATCTGCCCCCCAATACACAGCATAGATATGTACCTAGTGTATCATCTGCTCCCCCAATACACAGCATAGATATGTACCTAGTGTATCATCTGCTCCCCCCCAATACACAGCATAGATATGTACCTAGTGTATCATCTGCCCCCCCCAATACACAGCATAGATATGTACCTAGTGTATCATCTGCCCCCCCCCAATACACAGCATAGATATGTACCTAGTGTATCATCTGCTCCCCCCCAATACACAGCATAGATATGTACCTAGTGTATCATCTGCCCCCCCCAATACACAGCATAGATATGTACCTAGTGTATCATCTGCCCCCCCCCAATACACAGCATAGATATGTACCTAGTGTATCATCTGCTCCCCCCCAATACACAGCATAGATATGTACCTAGTGTATCATCTGCTCCCCCCCAATACACAGCATAGATATGTACCTAGTGTATCATCTGCTCCCCCCCCAATACACAGCATAGATATGTACCTAGTGTATCATCTGCTCCCCCCCCCAATACACAGCATAGATATGTACCTAGTGTATCATCTGCTCCCCCCCCAATACACAGCATAGATATGTACCTAGTGTATCATCTGCTCCCCCCCCCAATACACAGCATAGATATGTACCTAGTGTATCATCTGCTCCCCCCCCCAATACACAGCATAGATATGTACCTAGTGTATCATCTGCTCCCCCCCCCCCAATACACAGCATAGATATGTACCTAGTGTATCATCTGCTCCCCCCAATACACAGCATAGATATGTACCTAGTGTATCATCTGCCCCCCCCCAATACACAGCATAGATATGTACCTAGTGTATCATCTGCTCCCCCCCCAATACACAGCATAGATATGTACCTAGTGTATCATCTGCCCCCCAATACACAGCATAGATATGTACCTAGTGTATCATCTGCCCCCCCCCCAATACACAGCATAGATATGTACCTAGTGTATCATCTGCTCCCCCCCCAATACACAGCATAGATATGTACCTAGTGTATCATCTGCCCCCCCAATACACAGCATAGATATGTACCTAGTGTATCATCTGCCCCCCCAATACACAGCATAGATATGTACCTAGTGTATCATCTGCTCCCCCCCAATACACAGCATAGATATGTACCTAGTGTATCATCTGCCCCCCGCATAGATATGTACCTAGTGTATCATCTGCCCCCCCAATACACAGCATAGATATGTACCTAGTGTATCATCTGCTCCCCCCAATACACAGCATAGATATGTACCTAGTGTATCATCTGCCCCCCCCAATACACAGCATAGATATGTACCTAGTGTATCATCTGCCCCCCCCCAATACACAGCATAGATATGTACCTAGTGTATCATCTGCCCCCCCCAATACACAGCATAGATATGTACCTAGTGTATCATCTGCCCCCCCCCAATACACAGCATAGATATGTACCTAGTGTATCATCTGCTCCCCCCCAATACACAGCATAGATATGTACCTAGTGTATCATCTGCCCCCCCCAATACACAGCATAGATATGTACCTAGTGTATCATCTGCTCCCCCCAATACACAGCATAGATATGTACCTAGTGTATCATCTGCCCCCCCAATACACAGCATAGATATGTACCTAGTGTATCATCTGCTCCCCCCAATACACAGCATAGATATGTACCTAGTGTATCATCTGCTCCCCCACAATACACAGCATAGATATGTACCTAGTGTATCATCTGCTCCCCCCCAATACACAGCATAGATATGTACCTAGTGTATCATCTGCTCCCCCCCAATACACAGCATAGATATGTACCTAGTGTATCATCTGCTCCCCCCCCAATACACAGCATAGATATGTACCTAGTGTATCATCTGCTCCCCCCCAATACACAGCATAGATATGTACCTAGTGTATCATCTGCTCCCCCCCCCAATACACAGCATAGATATGTACCTAGTGTATCATCTGCTCCCCCCCAATACACAGCATAGATATGTACCTAGTGTATCATCTGCTCCCCCCCCAATACACAGCATAGATATGTACCTAGTGTATCATCTGCTCCCCCCCCAATACACAGCATAGATATGTACCTAGTGTATCATCTGCCCCCCCCAATACACAGCATAGATATGTACCTAGTGTATCATCTGCCCCCCCCAATACACAGCATAGATATGTACCTAGTGTATCATCTGCCCCCCCCCCAATACACAGCATAGATATGTACCTAGTGTATCATCTGCCCCCCCCCCAATACACAGCATAGATATGTACCTAGTGTATCATCTGCCCCCCCCCAATACACAGCATAGATATGTACCTAGTGTATCATCTGCCCCCCCAATACACAGCATAGATATGTACCTAGTGTATCATCTGCCCCCCCAATACACAGCATAGATATGTACCTAGTGTATCATCTGCTCCCCCCCAATACACAGCATAGATATGTACCTAGTGTATCATCTGCCCCCCCAATACACAGCATAGATATGTACCTAGTGTATCATCTGCTCCCCCCCAATACACAGCATAGATATGTACCTAGTGTATCATCTGCCCCCCCAATACACAGCATAGATATGTACCTAGTGTATCATCTGCTCCCCCCCAATACACAGCATAGATATGTACCTAGTGTATCATCTGCTCCCCCCCAATACACAGCATAGATATGTACCTAGTGTATCATCTGCTCCCCCCACTACACAGCATAGATATGTACCTAGTGTATCATCTGCCCCCCCAATACACAGCATAGATATGTACCTAGTGTATCATCTGCTCCCCCCCAATACACAGCATAGATATGTACCTAGTGTATCATCTGCTCCCCCCCCAATACACAGCATAGATATGTACCTAGTGTATCATCTGCTCCCCCCAATACACAGCATAGATATGTACCTAGTGTATCATCTGCTCCCCCCAATACACAGCATAGATATGTACCTAGTGTATCATCTGCCCCCCCCCCAATACACAGCATAGATATGTACCTAGTGTATCATCTGCCCCCCCCCCCAATACACAGCATAGATATGTACCTAGTGTATCATCTGCTCCCCCCCAATACACAGCATAGATATCTACCTAGTGTATCATCTGCTCCCCCCAATACACAGCATAGATATGTACCTAGTGTATCATCTGCTCCCCCCCAATACACAGCATAGATATGTACCTAGTGTATCATCTGCTCCCCCCCAATACACAGCATAGATATGTACCTAGTGTATCATCTGCTCCCCCCAATACACAGCATAGATATGTACCTAGTGTATCATCTGCTCCCCCCCCCCCCCAATACACAGCATAGATATGTACCTAGTGTATCATCTGCCCCCCCCCCAATACACAGCATAGATATGTACCTAGTGTATCATCTGCTCCCCCCCCAATACACAGCATAGATATGTACCTAGTGTATCATCTGCCCCCCCCCCAATACACAGCATAGATATGTACCTAGTGTATCATCTGCTCCCCCCAATACACAGCATAGATATGTACCTAGTGTATCATCTGCTCCCCCCCCCAATACACAGCATAGATATGTACCTAGTGTATCATCTGCCCCCCAATACACAGCATAGATATGTACCTAGTGTATCATCTGCTCCCCCCCCCAATACACAGCATAGATATGTACCTAGTGTATCATCTGCTCCCCCCAATACACAGCATAGATATGTACCTAGTGTATCATCTGCTCCCCCCAATACACAGCATAGATATGTACCTAGTGTATCATCTGCTCCCCCCCAATACACAGCATAGATATGTACCTAGTGTATCATCTGCTCCCCCCCCAATACACAGCATAGATATGTACCTAGTGTATCATCTGCTTCCCCCCCCAATACACAGCATAGATATGTACCTAGTGTATCATCTGCTCCCCCCCCAATACACAGCATAGATATGTACCTAGTGTATCATCTGCCCCCCCCCCCCAATACACAGCATAGATATGTACCTAGTGTATCATCTGCCCCCCCAATACACAGCATAGATATGTACCTAGTGTATCATCTGCCCCCCCCCAATACACAGCATAGATATGTACCTAGTGTATCATCTGCCCCCCAATACACAGCATAGATATGTACCTAGTGTATCATCTGCTCCCCCCCAATACACAGCATAGATATGTACCTAGTGTATCATCTGCCCCCCCCCAATACACAGCATAGATATGTACCTAGTGTATCATCTGCTCCCCCCCCAATACACAGCATAGATATGTACCTAGTGTATCATCTGCTCCCCCCACTACACAGCATAGATATGTACCTAGTGTATCATCTGCCCCCCAATACACAGCATAGATATGTACCTAGTGTATCATCTGCCCCCCCCAATACACAGCATAGATATGTACCTAGTGTATCATCTGCTCCCCCCCCAATACACAGCATAGATATGTACCTAGTGTATCATCTGCCCCCCCCCAATACACAGCACATAAATACACACATGTAGACAAAATTGTTGGTCCCCTCGTTTAATCAAAGAAAACCCACAATGGTCACAGAAATAACTTGAATGTGACAGACTGGAATTTGCCAAACTACATGCTGACAAGCCACAAAGCTTCTGGGAGAATGTCCTATGGACAGATGAGACAAAAATCTAAATTTTTGGCAAGGCACATCAGCTCTATGTTCACAGACGGAAAAATGAAGCCTATCTTGAAAAGAACACTGTCCCTACTGTGACACAATTTTGTCCACGTGTGTATATGGATGACTTGTGCACAGTCTAGAAGCAGGCAGCCTGTTCTGTATACACACAAGTACCCCTGTAACCCTTCCTAAAACCAGATGGAGGGGCCATAAGATTGGGCAGGTGAGTGATGCAATTATTGAGAAAGAGGAACCTTCCAGGAACAAAACATCAGCCCTGAATACCTCATACACAGGGCGTGCAGGGGAACAAACAGATGATATGTGTAATAATGTACACTATATGGAGAGAAGTATGTGCCCCCTCCACATTATGCACATACTACATAACAGAGGTGCATAGCAGGGCACCGGCCATTATATACATCTAATAACAGGTGTACAGCAGGGCCTGGACCATGAATACAGTACAGACCAAAAGTTTGGACACACGTTCTCATTCCAAGAGTTTTCTGTATTTTCATGACTATAAAAATTGTAGATTCACACTGAAGGCATCAAAACTATGAATTACCACATGTGGAATTATATACTTAACAAAAAAGTGTGACACAACTGAAAATATGTCTTATATTCTAGGTTCTTCCATGTAGCCACCTTTTGCTTTGATTACTGCTTTGCACACTCTCGGCATTCTCTTGATGAGCTTCAAGAGGTAGTCACCTGAAATGGTCTTCCAACAGTCTTGAAGGAGTTCCCAGAGATGCTTAGCACTTGTTGGCCCTTTTGCCTTCACTCTGCGGTCCAGCTCACCCCAAACCATCTGGATTGGGTTCAGGTCTGGTGACTGTGCAGGCCAGGTCATCTGGCGTAGCACCCCATCACTCTCCTTCTTGGTCAAATAGCCCTTACACAGTCTGGAGGTGTGTTTGGGGTCATTGTCCTGTTGAAAAATAAATGATGGTCCAACTAAACGCAAACCGGATGGAATAGCATGCCGCTGCAAGATGCTGTGGTAACCATGCTGGTTCAGAATAAATCCCCAACAGTGTCCCCAGCAAAGCCCCCCCACACCATCACACCTCCTCCTCCATGCTTCACGGTGGGAACCAGGCATGTAGAGTCCATTCCTTCACCTTTTCTGCGTCGCACAAAGACACGGTGGTTGGAACCAAAGATCTCAAATTTGGACTCATCAGACCAAAGCCCAGATTTCCACAGGTCTAATGTCCATTCCTTGTGTTCTTCTTCTGCTTGTTGCCTGTCCTTAGCAGTGGTTTCCTAGCAGCTATTTTACCATGAAGGCCTGCTGCACACAGTCTCCTCTTAACAGTTGTTGTAGAGATGTGTCTGCTGCTAGAACTCTGTGTGGCATTGACCTGGTCTCTAAGCTGAGCTGCTGTTAACCTGCGATTTCTGAGGCTGGTGACTCGGATGAACTTATCCTCCGCAGCAGAGGTGACTCTTGGTCTTCCTTTCCTGGGGCGGTCCTCATGTGAGCCGGTTTCTTTGTAGCTCTTGATGGTTTTGGCCACTGCACTTGGGGACACTTTCAAAGTTTTCCCAATTTTTCGGACTGACTGACCTTCATTTCTTAGAGTAGTGATGGCCACTCGTTTTTCTTTACTTAGCTGCTTTTTTCTTGCCATAATACAAATTCTAACACTCCATTCAGTAGGACTATCAGCTGTGTATCCACCTGACTTCTGAACAACACAACTGATGGTCCCAACCCCATTTATAAGGCAAGAAATCCCACTTATTAAACCTGACAGGGCACACCTGTGAAGTGAAAACCATTTCAGGTGACTACCTCTTGAAGCTCATCAAGAGAATGCCAAGAGTGTGCAAAGCAGTAATCAAAGCAAAAGGTGGCTACTTTGAAGAACCTAGAATAGAAGACATATTTTCAGTTGTTTCACACTTTTTTGTTAAGTATATAATTCCACATGTGGTAATTCATAGTTTTGATGCCTTCAGTGAGAATCTACAATTTTTATAGTCATGAAAATACAGAAAACTCTTGGAATGAGAAGGTGTGTCCAAACTTTTGGTCTGTACTGTACATCTAATAACAGAGGTGCACAGCGGGGCCCGGACCATGTATAAGTCTAATAACTGAGGTACAGCGGGGCCCCAGACCATGTATACGTCTAATAACTGAGGTGCACAGCGGGGCCCGGACCATGTATACGTCTAATAACAGATGTACAGCGGGGCCCGGACCATGTATACGTCTAATAACAGATGTACAGCGGGGCCCGGACCATGTATACGTCTAATAACAGATGTACAGCGGGGCCCGGACCATGTATACGTCTAATAACAGATGTACAGCGGGGCCCGGACCATGTATACGTCTAATAACAGATGTACAGCGGGGCCCGGACCATGTATACGTCTAATAACAGATGTACAGCGGGGCCCGGACCATGTATACGTCTAATAACAGATGTACAGCGAGGCCCGGACCATGTATACGTCTAATAACAGATATACAGCGGGGCCCGGACCATGTATACGTCTAATAACAGATGTACAGCGGGGCCCGGATCATGTATACATCTAATAACAGAGGTGCACAGCGGGCCCCGGACCATGTATACGTCTAATAACAGATGTACAGCGGGGCCCGGACCATGTATACGTCTAATAACAGATGTACAGCGGGGCCCGGACCATGTATACGTCTAATAACAGATGTACAGCGGGGCCCGGACCATGTATACGTCTAATAACAGATGTACAGCGGGGCCCGGATCATGTATACATCTAATAACAGATATACAGCGGGGCCCGGACCATGTATACGTCTAATAACAGATGTACAGCGGGGCCCGGACCATGTATACGTCTAATAACAGATGTACAGCGGGGCCCGGACCATGTATACGTCTAATAACAGACGTACAGCGGGGCCCGGACCATGTATACGTCTAATAACAGATGTACAGCGGGGCCCGGACCATGTATACGTCTAATAACAGATGTACAGCGGGGCCCGGACCATGTATACGTCTAATAACAGAGGTGCACAGCGGGGCCCGGACCATGTATACGTCTAATAACAGATGTACAGCGGGGCCCGGACCATGTATACGTCTAATAACAGATGTACAGCGGGGCCCGGACCATGTATACGTCTAATAACAGATGTACAGCGGGGCCCGGACCATGTATACGTCTAATAACAGATGTACAGCGGGGCCCCAGATCATGTATAGACAGCAGGGCCCATATGACAATTATTATTAATGCAGATTCCGGGCATGGACAGAGGAGAAGCTTCAGAGAACACAAGACAAATACATCAAAATAGAAAAATCAAGAGAAGTGGAGAAAAGCCCCCATCATCTTCATCACCACAACCTCCACCATCCTCCTCACCACACATCCCCTGGTCACCTGCCCCCTCCTCACTCCGGGTCACCCCTGGGCTCGGCCCCTCCTCACACCGGGACATCCCTCGGCTCGCCCCACCCACTGCTCACACCGGGTCACCCTCCTCACCCGCGGCTCTCCCGCTCATACTCACCAACATGACTGCCGCCGCCATTCGATGCTCCGGGCTCAATAGCAGCAGATCCATCTGTATCGCGAGAGCTGGCTGGAGGGCGGAGCTAAGGCGATACCGCGAGAATGCGGTGGGGAGTCACGTGAGCGATGCTGATCCCGCGATACGTCGAGAGGGAGGAAGTTTTTTTTTTTTTTTTTTTTTTTTTTGCAACTTTATTTAGAATATATGGATGTGAACTCTGACTCGCATAATAACGAGGCCTGGACCTGGAGCAGATACCCTGCAGCCCTCCTAAAAATACACCATACCTCCCAACTGTCAACGGAAAGAAAGAGGGACAAATTTAGCTCCACCCACTTCTACGTTAACTCCTCCCATTCTCATCTATTTTTCCATGTGCCCCCACACAGTATAATGCTCCTACAGTCACCCTAACATTATATGCCCCCATATTATAATGTCCCCCTTCCATCTACCCCCAGTTTAATGTCCCCCTTCATCTGCCACCATCTTAATGTCCCCCCTTCATCTGCCATCAATTTAATGTCCTCCTTCATCTGCCCCCAGTTTAATGTCCCCCTTTATCTGCCACCAATTTAATATCCCCCCTTCATGTCACCAGCTTAATGCCTCCCTTCATCTGCTCCCAGTTTAATTGCCCCCTCCATCTACCACCAATTTAATATCCCCCCTTCATGTCACCAGCTTAATGCCTCCCTTCATCTGCTCCCAGTTTAATTGCCCCCTCCATCTACCACCAATTTAATGTCCCCCTTTATCTGCCACCGGTTTAATTGCCCCTTTAATCTGCCTTCAGTTTAATTGCCCGTTCATCTGCCTTCAGTTTAACTGCCCCCTATATCTGCCCCCAGTTCCCCCCTCTTGCTCACACATGCTCTCTTCTCTCCTACTTATCTTCAATCACTCTCTGTTCCCAGCTTTCTGCGTAACATCACAGTCTGTCCCGCCGTATCCAGAATAGCTCCACCCACACAAGAGTCTGATCACATATTCATGACGTCATCAAAGGTCCTTTAGCCACTAGGATTTAGCATCCACCATTTAACCTTTACCCTACCCTAATAAAGTTTGTTAACAGCAAAACACTTCAGGGGCATAGCGGGACAACCTGTAAGCTATGCGGGACCGCGGGACAGCAGTGTGAAATCGGGACTGTCCCGCCAGATGTGGGACGGTTGGGAGCTATGAATACACCCGTATAATACCTCACATAATACACCCGTATAATACCTCAAATAATACACCCATATAATACCTCACATAATACACCCGTATAATACCTGACATAATACACCCGTATAATACCTGACATAATACACCCGTATAATACCTGACATAATACACCCGTATAATACCTGACATAATACACCCATATAATACCTCACATAATACACCCATTTAATACCTCAAATAATACACCCGTATAATACCTGACATAATACACCAGTATAATACCTGACATAATACACCCGTATAATACCTGACAAAATACACCTGTATAATACCTCACATAATACACCCATTTAATACCTCAAATAATACACCCGTATAATACCTCACATAATACACCCGTATAATACCTCACATAATACACCCGTATAATACCTGACATAATACACCCATATAATACCTGACATAATACACCCGTATAATACCTCACATAATACACCCATATAATACCTGACATAATACACCCGTATAATACCTCACATAATACACCCATTTAATACCTCAAATAATACACCCGTATAATACCTCACATAATACACCCGTATAATACCTGACATAATACACCCGTATAATACCTCACATAATACTCCCATTTAATACCTCAAATAATACACCCGTATAATACCTCACATAATACACCCATATAATACCTGACATAATACACCCGTATAATACCTCACATAATACACCCATTTAATACCTCAAATAATACACCCGTATAATACCTCACATAATACACCCGTATAATACCTGACATAATACACCCGTATAATACCTCACATAATACTCCCATTTAATACCTCAAATAATACACCCGTATAATACCTGACATAATACACCCATATAATACCTGACATAATACACTCAGATAATACCTAACATAATAGACCCATATAATATCTGACATAATACATTCAGATAATACCTAACATAATACACCCGTATAATACCTGACATAATACACCAGTATAATACCTGACATAATACACCCATATAATACCTGACATAATACACCCATATAATACCTGACATAATACACCCGTATAATACCTCACATAATACACCCGTATAATACCTCACATAATACACCCGTATAATACCTCACATAATACACCCTTATAATAATTGACATAATACACCCATATAATACCTCACATAATACACCCGTATGATACCTCACATAATACACCCGTATAATACCTCACATAATACACCCGTATAATACCTGACATAATACACCAGTATAATACCTGAAATAATACACCCGTATAATACCTGACATAATACACCCGTATAATACCTGACATAATACACCCGTATAATACCTCACATAATACACTAGTATAATACCTGACATAATACACCCGTATAATAACTGACATAGGGGCTGTCCTAGCACGTGACGCGTTGTGGCTATCAGGGGTCAACTCACTCCACTCACTCAATCTTGCACTCGCCCTTCACTCAGGCTGCAAATTGAGCATAGCTCGCACTCCATCACAGTCCATACACCCCAAATACTCGCCACCGTCACCACTAATCCCCCCCAACTCAGCGGAAGCCGCGCTAACATATACAGGCAGACACAAACACACCTAAAAAAGGTAATGGGTTTATAGAGCGACACAAAGTAACCTTAAATATAACAATTTAATACCCAAATGGTTCAGTGCTCTGTATATAAGAAAAGACAACAAAGGGCACAGAGTACAGACAGCTTTTAACCCCTTCAACCCAGAGGAATTTTTACATTTTTGTTTTTGATTCCCCCCATTCCAAACCCCATAACTGTTTTACTCTTCCGTTCTGAGAGCCATATGAGGGCTTAATGTTTGCGGTACAAATTGTTCTTCGTAATGGCGCCATTTATTATTCTGTACTATGTAGTGGGAAGCCGGAAAACAATTCAGAATGGGGTGGAATTGGAGAAAAAGGACATTTGTGTGACTTTTTTACGGACTTCGTTTTTACAGTGTTCACTCTGCAGCCAAATTGACATGTCATTTGTATTCTATGTTTCGGTACGATTCCGGGAATACCAAAATTATATAGTTTTATTTACAGTTTAACCCCTTAACAAAAATCTAAAACTTTGCAAAAAAAAAAAGGTTGCCATATTCTGATGGGTGATTTGAATTTTTTATATATTTTTTTTTTATTTTATTTTTTGTTTACTTTTTTTTAACTTTTCTTTTTTTGCATTTATTAGACCCCTAGGGGTTTTGAACCCCAGCGGGTCTGATCACTAATGCATTGCAAAATATCGGCAAATGAATGGCAGACAAGCCTGGGAGCCTTCAATAGGCTCCCGGTTGTCATGCTAAAGGGGACACCGGCTCCGGATCTTTTTCCAGGTGCTGACGATCCCCGGCAAAATGGTGGCACGCAGGGCACTGATCGTGGGCATTAGCACCAGGTGTCTGCTGTATAATACAGCAGAGACCTGGAGGCTATGGCGGCCGCCATATTTAAATACCTGACATCCGTCGTACTATTATGGCGGATGTCGGGAAGGGGTTAAAATAAATGGGATAATAACAGAATAATACTTAAAAAGTCTTTGGTTCCAGGTTTGGTAGATCTTCTGTAGTGAAGTGGACACACCCAGCTCTCTTAGCTGCTTCCACAGATGTGACAAAAGTTTTCAGATGTTATAGACTCTTAAGCTCGTGCTTAACCACCTCTCCCTGCCAGGGTGTCCCCCTGCTCTTACTCCCTGAGATAGGGGATGAACAACTCATCTCTGGGAAACCTATTTGTCTCTGCTGGCTCTGGAGGTCAGTCCATCAGAGATGACATCTAAAGGTGACATTGGAGGTAGCAGGGGGTGACATAGGAGGTAGCAGGGGGTGACATAGGAGATAGCAGGGGGTGACATAGGAGATAGCAGGTGCAGCAAAGGAGGTAACAGAGGATGACATAGGAAGTAGCAGGGGGTGACATAGGAGAAAGCAGGGGTGACATAGGAGGTAGCAGGGGGTGACATAGGAGGTAGCAGGGGGTGACATAGGAGAAAGCAGGGGTGACATAGGAGGTAGCAGGGGGTGACATAGGAGAAAGCAGGGGTGACATAGGAGGTAGCAGGGGGTGACATAGGAGAAAGCAGGGGTGACATAGGAGGTAGCAGGGGGTGACATAGGAGGTAGCAGGGGGTGACATAGGAGATAGCAGGGGGTGACATAGGAGATAGCAGGTGCAGCAAAGGAGGTAACAGAGGATGACATAGGAAGTAGCAGGGGGTGACATAGGAGAAAGCAGGGGTGACATAGGAGGTAGCAGGGGGTGACATAGGAGGTAGCAGGGGGTGACATAGGAGGTAGCAGGGGGTGACATAGGAGAAAGCAGGGGTGACATAGGAGGTAGCAGGGGGTGACATAGGAGAAAGCAGGGGTGACATAGGAGGTAGCAGGGGGTGACATAGGAGAAAGCAGGGGTGACATAGGAGGTAGCAGGGGGTGACATAGGAGAAAGCAGGGGTGACATAGGAGGTAGCAGGGGCGGCACAGGAGGTAACAGAGGGTGACATAGGAAGTAGCAGGGGGTGACATAGGAGAAAGCAGGGGTGACATAGGAGAAAGCAGGGGTGACATAGGAGGTAGCAGGGGGTGGCATAGAAGGTAGCAGGGGCGGCACAGGAGGTAACAGAGGGTGACATAGGAAGTAGCAGGGGGTGACATAGGAGGTAGCAGGGGGTGACATAGGAGAAAGCAGGGGTGACATAGGCGGTAGCAGGGGGTGGCATCGGAGACAGCAGGGGTGACATCGAATGTAGCATTGCTTATGCAGTGGTCCGGTCGTTTCTGTGATAGAGGTTACTGTCATTACACATATATAGAGCTGTAGGAGCCGTCACCAGTCGTGTCCTGTAACGTGCAAACGGTGCCCGGACATATAAAGTGAGTCTGATACGGCCTCATATCCTGTGAGGTAATGCGGGAGCTTGAACAGAGGAGGGGACGTTTTAGGGATTCTAACTACGGAAGGGTTTACATTAGGAGTTGTGATCGGCCTGTCTGATAAGATATGTCTTTAGTTTACGCTTGAAGCTGTGGAAATTGGGGGTTAATCTAATAGTCCGGGATAGAACATTCCAGAGAAGTGGTGCAACTCGGGAGAAGTCTTGTATACGAGCGTGGGAGGTTCTGATAATAGAGGATGTTAGTCTTAGGTCATTGAGTGAACGGAGAGCACGGGTTGTGTGATAGACAGAGATGAGGGAGGAAATGTAGGGAGGTGCAGCATTATGGAGAGCCTTGTGGTGAGGGGAAGTTTATATTGTATTCTGTATTGAATAGGCAGCCAATGTAGTGACTGGCACAGACTGGAGGCCTCGCTGTAGTGACCGGCACAGACTGGAGGCCTCGCTGTAGTGACCGGCGCAGACCGGAGGCCTCGCTGTAGTGACCGGCGCAGACCGGAGGCCTCGCTGTAGTGACCGGCACAGACCGGAGGCCTAGCTGTAGTGACCGGCACAGACCGGAGGCCTCGCTGTAGTGACCGGCGCAGACCGGAGGCCTCGCTGTAGTGACCGGCGCAGACCGGAGGCCTCGCTGTAGTGACCGGCGCAGACCGGAGGCCTCGCTGTAGTGACCGGCGCAGACCGGAGGCCTCGCTGTAGTGACCGGCACAGACCGGAGGCCTCGCTGTAGTGACCGGCGCAGACCGGAGGCCTCGCTGTAGTGACCGGCGCAGACCGGAGGCCTCGCTGTAGTGACTGGCACAGATCGGAGGCATCGCTGTAGTGACCGGCACAGACCGGAGGCCTCGCTGTAGTGACCGGCACAGACCGGAGGCCTCGCTGTAGTGACCGGCACAGACCGGAGGCATCGCTGTAGTGACCGGCGCAGACCGGAGGCCTCGCTGTAGTGACCGGCACAGACCGGAGGCCTCGCTGTAGTGACCGGCACAGACCGGAGGCCTCGCTGTAGTGACCGGCACAGACCGGAGGCCTCGCTGTAGTGACCGGCGCAGACCGGAGGCCTCGCTGTAGTGACCAGTGCAGACCGGAGGCCTCACTGTAGTGACCGGCACAGACCGGAGACCTCGCTGTAGTGACCGGTGCAGACCGGAGGCCTCGCTGTAGTGACCGGCACAGACCGGAGGCCGCTGTAGCGTCTAGACTGATAGATGAGCCTGGCCGCCGCATTCAGAATAGAGTGTAGAGGGGAGAGTTTAGTAAGGGGGAGACAGATTAATAAGGAGTTACAGTAGTCAAGGCGAGAGTGAATCAGGGCAACAATAAGTGTCTTTAGTGTATCTGTGGTAAGGAAAGGGCGGATTCTGGAGATGTTTTTGAGGTGGAGATGACAAGAGCGTGCGAGTGATTGGATATGGGGGGTGAAGGAAAGGTCTGAGTCAGACATAACCCCGAGGCAGCGGCCATACTGCCTAGGAGATATGGTAAGGCCGGAGACTGCAATGGAGATATCAGGGACAGATCTATTAGATGGTGGAAACAGCAGTAGTTCAGTCTTTGAGAGATTCAGTTTCCGATAGAGCGAAGAAATAATATTTGAGACAGCCGAGAGACAGTCACTGGTGTTCTGTATTAGTGCAGGGGTGATGTCACGATATAATACCTCACGTAATACCACTACAGAGTGCACCAATATACTGTAATACCTCCTCTATAGTGATGAGTCCTGGAATGATTGCCAGATATTGGTGTGGAAACCACATGGGCAACATAATGAAGGGGTGTTCACCAAGTTTTCCTTCTCCTGGGGTTTTTATGGTATGTGGTGGTATAATGTATGATAACCGGACCTCTCTAGTCTACATTTCAGGTACACTAACAGCTCGGAGTTGCATTGATTTGGTCTTGGAACCGGTGGTCTAGTGGAGTCCAGGCCTGGAGGGGTCAGATACCACTGGACACCTGCAGAGATCTAGTGGAGTCCAGGCCTGGAGGGGTCAGATACCACAGGTCACCTGCAGAGATCTAGTGGAGTCCAGGTCTGGAGGGGTCAGATACCACAGGACACTGCAGAGATCTAGTGGAGTCCAGGCCTGGAGGGGTCAGATACCACAGGACACCTGCAGAGATCTAGTGGAGTCCAGGCCTGGAGGGGTCAGATACCACAGGACACTGCAGAGATCTAGTGGAGTCCAGGCCTGGAGGGGTCAGATACCACTGGACACCTGCAGAGATCTAGTGGAGTCCAGGCCTGGAGGGGTCAGATACCACAGGTCACCTGCAGAGATCTAGTGGAGTCCAGGTCTGGAGGGGTCAGATACCACAGGACACTGCAGAGATCTAGTGGAGTCCAGGCCTGGAGGGGTCAGATACCACAGGACACCTGCAGAGATCTAGTGGAGTCCAGGCCTGGAGGGGTCAGATACCACAGGACACTGCAGAGATCTAGTGGAGTCCAGGCCTGGAGGGGTCAGATACCACAGGACACTGCAGAGATCTAGTGGAGTCCAGGCCTGGAGGGGTCAGATACCACAGGACACTGCAGAGATCTAGTGGAGTCCAGGCCTGGAAGGGTCAGATACCACAGGACACCTGCAGAGATCTAGTGGAGTCCAGGCCTGGAGGGGTCAGATACCACAGGACACTGCAGAGATCTAGTGGAGTCCAGGCCTGGAGGGGTCAGATACCACAGGACACTGCAGAGATCTAGTGGAGTCCAGGCCTGGAGGGGTCAGATACCACAGGATACCTGCAGAGATCTAGTGGAGTCCAGGCCTGGAGGGGTCAGATACCACAGGACACCTGCAGAGATCTAATGGAGTCCAGGCCTGGAGGGGTCAGATACCACAGGACACTGCAGAGATCTAGTGGAGTACAGGCCTGGAGGGGTCAGATACCACAGGACACCTGCAGAGATCTAGTGGAGTCCAGGTCTGGAGGGGTCAGATACCACAGGACACCTGCAGAGATCTAGTGGAGTCCAGGCCTGGAGGGGTCAGATACCACAGGACACTGCAGAGATCTAGTGGAGTCCAGGACTGGAGGGGTCAGATACCACAGGACACCTGTAGTGATCTAGTGGAGTCCAGGTCTGGAGGGGTCAGATACCACAGGACACTGCAGAGATCTAGTGGAGTCCAGGCCTGGAGGGGTCAGATACCACAGGACACTGCAGAGATCTAGTGGAGTCCAGGTCTGGAGGGGTCAGATACCACAGGACACTGCAGAGATCTAGTGGAGTCCGGGTATGGAGGGGTCAGATACCACAGGACACTGCAGAGATCTAGTGGAGTCCAGGCCTGGAGGGGTCAGATACCACAGGACACCTGCAGAGATCTAGTGGAGTCCAGGACTGGAGGGGTCAGATACCACAGGACACTGCAGAGATCTAGTGGAGTCCATGTGATGATTCCGCTTAAATATGGCTATAACTCAAAGCTGTATTTTGATCTCTGGGTAGCGTATTTCTCTCTTGCTTCCATTTATTCATAATGTGCGCAGCTATAAACCTAGATGTATGTTATCAGTAGGGCAACATTGTAACAATGGGGCTTTGTATCCATCCCAGAATAGCTCCATTGTATTCCTACATAGCCCTGAGTGATCAAATAAACATGCATTGTTCAGCCTGGGCTGGTAGATCAGACATGGTTGATAACATTGTATCATTTCACTTGGTCTCAGCTCAATACAAAGAATCTGGACTTGAGTGCATTAATCAATCAGACTTGCTGTCGCCGGTGACCTCATTCTGGGTGGTGTAATTAAGGGTATAAAAGATGAGGTAAGAGGTCAGTGAGTCAGACTACCCCTGGGAGGAGATTGTGCTGGGACTACAAGAGAATACTATGAGGAGATTGGGCAGAGACTAGTACAGAGAGACTGTGATGAGAGCATGCAGGCTGGAATACTGTGTTGATGCCACATGCTAGAAGCCTCCACTGGGTAACTCCACATGCCATGCGTGAGTGTTGGACTATAGAGCCACATCAAGGAGATGTGTGGTAAAGTAAATATTTCACTTTTATTCCCTTTTATTTTATTGCACTGTATCTTGTAACTAGTAACTGTTAATGCTTGCATATATCTACATATCTGTTCTGAACTGCATGTGTTAGATGTTAATACCGACTCATTTAGGTGTTAATAAATATATAAAATTTAGAAAGCTTGTCTTGTATTTATCTTGTGAACCCAACACTCACTGGCGGTGAGTGTGGTTTATATGAAAGAAGTCTCAGGTGTGGGCCAAAGCGGTGTTGGCGCACTGAGGATCTTTCACAGTCCAGGACTGGAGGGGTCAGATACCACAGGACACTGCAGAGATCTAGTGGAGTCCAGGTCTGGAGGGGTCAGATACCACAGGACACCTGCAGAGATCTAGTGGAGTCTAGGCCTGGAGGGGTCAGATACCACAGGACACTGCAGAGATCTACTGGAGTCCAGGCCTGGAGGGGTCAGATACCACAGGACACCTGCAGGGACTGTTATCAGTAATGTTGGGTGGGCTGCGCCTGGTGTGAGGGTCTTCAGTTCAGTCCCTCTTCTAATGGGGATCAGGCGGAGGTTTGCGGTGGGATGGAGGAGAAAGGCCACGTCCTGTGCACGAAACAAAGTTCCCTCTGTTCTGTGAAGTGAAGACAAACAGTCATTGAGATGGGATGAGTCGGGGATTCTGGGTAATCAGAGCAAACAACAGACGTCTTATAAGACTAGTGTGTACAGCGCATGACAACAGTGCAACAGCGAGAAGGTCAGTGAGCGCCGCTCTCTGTGTCCTCCCCACTACCATACACTATAGACCTGAATATACAACCTGTGGTTCTGAAGCTGGTGCATAACTACAACTCCTATCATGCTGATGTCAGTAGTCATATCCTGCGCAGTATCTATAGACTTATATGGAGCAGATTTACCCTGTACAGTATCTTTAGGATTAAATAAGGCATACATTATCCTGTATGGTATCTATAGGCTTTCTATAGACTAACCTGTAGACTTCTATAGGCTTCTATAGACTTATCCTGTATGGTATCCATAGGCTTCTATGGGCAAATGTATCCTGTACAATATCTATAGGCTTCTGTTTGCCAGACATATCCTGTACGGTATCTATAAGCTTTTATGGGGCAGACTTATCCTGTATGGTATCTATAGGCTTCTATAGACTATCCTGTATGGTATCTATAGGCTTCTATAGACGTATCCTGTACAGTATCTATAGGCCTCTATAGACTATCCTGTATGGTATCTATAGGCTTCTATAGACTTATCCTGTATGGTATCTTTAGGCTTCTATAGACTATCCTGTATGGTATCTATAGGCTTCTATAGACTTATCCTGTATGGTATCTTTAGGCTTCTATAGACTATCCTGTATGGTATCTATAGGCTTCTATAGACTTATCCTGTATGGTATCTTTAGGCTTCTATAGACTATCCTGTATGGTATCTATAAGCTTCTATAGACTATCCTGTAGACTTCTATAGACGTATCCTGTACAGTATCTATAGGCTTCTATAGATGTATCCTGTACGGTATCTATAGGCTTCTATAGACATATCCTGTATGGTATCTATAGGCTTCTATAGACATATACTGTACAGTATCTATAGGCTTCTATAGACGTATCCTGTATGGTATCTATAGGCTTCTGTAGACGTATCCTGTATGGTATCTATAGGCTTCTATAGACATATCCTGTATGGTATCTATAATCTTCTATAGACTATCCTGTAGACTTGTGTAGGCTTCTACATGGGCTTCTATATAGGCTTCTATAGATGTATCCTGTACAGTATCTATAGGCTTCTATAGATGTATCCTGTACAGTATCTATAGACTTCTATAGACATATCCTGTACGGTATCTATAGGCTTCTATACACTATCCTGTAGACTTCAATAGGCTTCTATAGACGTATCCTGTATGGTATCTATAATCTTCTATAGACTATCCTGTAGACTTCTATAGGCTTCTATATCCTGTATGGTATCTATAGACTTCTATAGACGTATCCTGTACGGTATCTATAGGCTTCTATAGACGTATCCTGTATGTTATCTATAGGCTTCTATAGACGTATCCTGTATGGTATCTATAGGCTTCTATAGACGTATCCTGTATGGTATCTATAGGCTTCTGTAGATGTATCCTGTATGGTATCTATAGGCTTCTGTAGATGTATCCTGTATGGTATCTATAGGCTTCTATAGACTATCCTGTATGGTATCTATAGGCTTCTGTAGGCTATCCTGTATGGTATCTATAGGATTCTATAGACTATCCTGTAGACTTCTATAGAATATCCTGTATGGTATCTATAGGCTTCTATAGAATATCCTGTATGGTATCTATAGGCTTCTATAGACTATCCTGTATGGTATCTATAGCCTTCTATAGACTATCCTGTAGACTTCTATAGGCTTCTATAGACGTACCCTGTATGGTATCTATAGGCTTCTTTGAAATGTTTCAGAATATTTTTGCTGTATTTTGCCATTTTTCGGGCGGTGGACGCTTTTTATGCAGATTTTTTATTTTTTTTGACTCTTCCTTTTGTTTTCAAGACATTTCGGGAACAAATATGACTCAGAATCCTCCGGGATGAAGCAGGCGCCGCCTACAGACAATGTGAGGAATTGTGGGATCCAGGAAGTCACGACCGCCCCAGTGGGTGAAGCCGTTCTCGTAAGACCTGTTAACCCTTGTGTACCCACTAGACACTTCCTGAAATATACCCTCCATTATCTGCACCCCAACCCCCAGGCTGTGAGCACACGGTGCACAGTGGATGACGGGACCTGCCTCGGTCCTGACCTCATAGAGCAGGGATGGATTCCGCCTTCTCTGGGCTCACACCCCGCACTCTCTATGGTCGGAGGGTGACCTTGCTGTGGTTGCTGGATGTGTATTTCGGAGGACCTCTTTCCTCACTGGGTGTGGAGGGTTCAGGGTATTCGGAGCACTCGTCTTGCTGTCACCACCTACTAATAATAGGGAGCATCAGATATTTCTGTGCCCTCCTGCGGACATGCACCGTCCCCTAACCCCACTGCCCGGACTCAGCTCTAGCTTTCATTCACTCAACATTTCACTAGACAAATCCCTGTATATCATGGCTTATACTCTAGTCACAGCCAGAGCTGCACTCACACTCTTCCTTTACATGATATTTTATACTCCAGTCACATCTAGAGATGTTGTAACACTGTGGCTGTTATATAACGTATTCTACTCCATTCACACCCAGAATTGCAAACAAAATTCTACTTTTACAGCATGACTTATTCTCTAGTCATATCCAGAGCTGCAGTCACAGTCCTGTTATCCTCCCGATAACCCTGTTACTACAGACACCTGGCCCTTACTACTGCCCCCTGTAGGCTCCTATTTCTTCTTACCAGATTGTGGTGTTGTTTGGTCATAGAGCTGTGAAGTGGAGATAACCCAGTAAGTTTCCAAGGCCAGATAAACAATGAATGTAATATCATATGTAATAGCAGCTCTGGGTGTGAGTGGAGTAACACAGGATCAATACAAGATAATTTCAAGTATTTGCTCTGTGTCCTCTCTCAGCTGTCACCCGACACAGTGGGGTTTCACTACATACAGATTGTACAGTCACCACTAGAGGGAGCTCACTGCATACAGATTATACAGTCACCACTAGGAGGAGCTCACTACATACATACTACATATACAGCCACCACTAGAGGGAGCTCACTTCATACAGATTATACTGTCACCACTAGAGGGAGCTCACTACATACAGATTATACAGCCACCACTAGGGGGGAGCTCATTACATACAGATTATACAGTCACCACTAGGAGGAGCTCACTACATACAGATTATACAGTCACCACTAGAGGGAGCTCACTATATATAGATTATACAGTCACCACTAGAGGGAGCTCACTACATACAGATAATACAGTCACCACTAGGAGGAGCTCACTACATACAGATTATACAGTCACCACTAGGAGGAGCTCACTACATACAGATTATACAATCACCACTAGGGGGAGTTCACTACATACAGATTATAGAGCTACCACTAGGGGGAGCTCACTACATACAGATTATACAGTCACCACTAGGGGGAGCTCACTACATACAGATTATACAGTCACCACTAGGGGGAGCTCACTACATACAGATTATACAGTCACCACTAGGGGGAGCTCACTACATACAGATTATACAGTCACCACTAGGGGGAGCTCACTACATACATACTACATATACAGCCACCACTAGGGGGAGCTCACTACATACAGATTATACAGCCACCACTAGGGGGAGCTCACTACATATAGATTATACAGCCACCACTAGAGGGAGCTCACTACATACAGATTATACAGTCACCACTAGGAGGAGCTCACTACATACAGATTATACAGTCACCACTAGAGGGAGTTCACTACATACAGATTATACAGTCACCACTAGGAGGAGCTCACTACATACAGATTATACAGTCACCACTAGAGGGAGCTCACTACATACAGATTATACAGCCACCACTAGGGGGGAGCTCATTACATACAGATTATACAGTCACCACTAGGGGGCACTCACTACATACAGATTATACAGCCACCACTAGGGGGAGCTCACTACATACAGATTATACAGTCACCACTAGGAGGAGCTCACTACATACAGATTATACAGTCACCACTAGAGGGAGCTCACTACATACAGATAATACAGTCACCACTAGGAGGAGCTCACTACATACAGATTATACAATCACCACTAGGAGGAGCTCACTACATACAGATTATACAATCACCACTAGGGGGAGTTCACTACATACAGATTATAGAGCTACCACTAGGGGGAGCTCACTACATACAGATTATAGAGCTACCACTAGGGGGAGCTCACTACATACAGATTATACAGTCACCACTAGGGGGAGCTCACTACATACAGATAATACAGTCACCACTAGGAGGAGCTCACTACATACAGATTATACAGTCACCACTAGAGGGAGCTCACTACATACAGATAATACAGTCACCACTAGGAGGAGCTCACTACATACAGATTATACAATCACCACTAGGGGGAGTTCACTACATACAGATTATAGAGCTACCACTAGGGGGAGCTCACTACATACAGATTATACAGTCACCACTAGGGGGAGCTCACTACATACAGATTATACAGTCACCACTAGGGGGAGCTCACTACATACAGATTATACAGTCACCACTAGGGGGAGCTCACTACATACAGATTATACAGTCACCACTAGGGGGAGCTCACTACATACAGATTATACAGCCACCACTAGAGGGAGTTCACTACATACAGATTATACAGTCACCACTAGGAGGAGCTCACTACATACAGATTATACAGTCACCACTAGGGGGAGCTCACTACATACAGATTATACAGTCACCACTAGGGGGAGCTCATTACATACAGATTATACAGCCACCACTAGGGGGCACTCACTACATACAGATTATACAGCCACCACTAGGGGGAGCTCACTACATACAGATTATACAGTCACCACTAGGAGGAGCTCACTACATACAGATTATACAGCCACCACTAGAGGGAGCTCACTGCATACAGATTATACAGTCACCACTAGGAGGAGCTCACTACATACAGATTATACAGTCACCACTAGGGGGAGCTCACTACATACAGATTATACAGTCACCACTAGGAGGAGCTCACTACATACAGATTATACAGTCACCACTAGGAGGAGCTCACTACATACAGATTATACAGTCACCACTAGGGGGAGCTCACTACATACAGATTATACAGTCACCACTAGGGGGAGCTCACTACATACAGATTATACAGTCACCACTAGGGGGAGCTCACTACATACAGATTATACAGTCACCACTAGGGGGAGCTCACTACATACAGATTATACAGCCACCACTAGAGGGAGCTCACTACATACAGATTATACAGTCACCACTAGGAGGAGCTCACTACATACAGATTATACAGTCACCACTAGGGGGAGCTCACTACATACAGATTATACAGTCACCACTAGGGGGAGCTCACTACATACAGATTATACAGTCACCACTAGGGGGAGCTCATTACATACAGATTATACAGCCACCACTAGGGGGCACTCACTACATACAGATTATACAGCCACCACTAGGGGGAGCTCACTACATACAGATTATACAGTCACTACTAGGAGGAGCTCACTACATACAGATTATACAGCCACCACTAGAGGGAGCTCACTACATACAGATTATACAGTCACCACTAGGAGGAGCTCACTACATACAGATTATACAGTCACCACTAGGGGGAGCTCACTAGATACAGATTATACAGTCACCACTAGGGGGAGCTCATTACATACAGATTATACAGCCACCACTAGGGGGCACTCACTACATACAGATTATACAGTCAGCACTAGGAGGAGCTCACTACATACAGATTATACAGATACCACTAGGGGGAGCTCTCTACATACAGATTATACAATCACCACTAGGGGGAGTTCACTACATACAGATTATAGAGCTACCACTAGGGGGAGCTCACTACATACAGATTATACAGTCACCACTAGGGGGCGCTCACTACATACAGATTATACAGCCACCACTAGGGGGAGCTCACTACATACAGATTATACAGTCACCACTAGGAGGAGCTCACTACATACAGATTATACAGTCACCACTAGAGGGAGCTCACTACATACAGATAATACAGTCACCACTAGGAGGAGCTCACTACATACAGATTATACAGTCACCACTAGGAGGAGCTCACTACATACAGATTATACAATCACCACTAGGGGGAGTTCACTACATACAGATTATAGAGCTACCACTAGGGGGAGCTCACTACATACAGATTATACAGTCACCACTAGGGGGAGCTCACTACATACAGATTATACAGTCACCACTAGGGGGAGCTCACTACATACAGATTATACAGTCACCACTAGGGGGAGCTCACTACATACAGATTATACAGTCACCACTAGGGGGAGCTCACTACATACAGATTATACAGTCACCACTAGGGGGAGCTCACTACATACAGATTATACAGTCACCACTAGGGGGAGCTCACTACATACAGATTATACAGTCACCACTAGGGGGAGCTCACTACATACAGATTATACAGTCACCACTAGGGGGAGCTCACTACATACAGATTATACAGTCACCACTAGGGGGAGCTCACTACATACAGATTATACAGTCACCACTAGGGGAAGCTCACTACATACAGATTATACAGTCACCACTAGGGGTAGCTCACTACATACAGATTATACAGTCACCACTAGGGGGAGCTCACTACATACAGATTATACAGTCACCACTAGGGGGAGCTCACTACATACATACTACATATACAGCCACCACTAGGGGGAGCTCACTATATACATATTTTTTTTTTTTAAACTGTAATTTTTATTAGAATATTTTGAAAATAACATAGATAACACAATCCACCAAGTCAACAAATATAAAAACAACAACACTAAGACAAAATTTGGGGAATACACAAAAACAGACAAAGGAAAGGAACAATGAGGAAAGAGACAAAGCCGGGGGTCAGACTTCAGAGACCTTGTGTGGCACAGTAGGTATCCCAGTGAGACCAAATTGCTTCAAATGCCTCCACCGTATGATTAAGCGAAGCAGTCAGGTACTCCAGACTGCGGATGTCCTTCAGTCGGGCTATCAATTCTGAGATCGTTGGGGGAAGAGCCTCTCTCCAATGGCGAGCTATAAGCGTTTTAGCCGCAGTACACAAGTAAAGGAATAATTTCGATGTATTTTTACTGAGACCTTTTGGAGGGAGATTCAGCAAATAAACCATGGGGTCCAAGGGAACACCCTGGATGAAGAGAATATTAGTCAGCCTCCCAACCTCAATCCAAAAAGTGCGAACCAGGGGGCACTCCCAGAATATATGGAACAATGTTCCTGGCGTTGCCTGACACCGCCAGCAACTAGAAGGAATAGTGGGGTTGAGAGTATGCAGTAGAGCTGGAGTGTGATACCAATGCATAAGTATCTTGTATTGCGTTTCCCTGAACGTTACACAGGAAGAGGATTTAGCTGCTCGGGACCAAATAACCTGCCACTGACTGTGCGAGATGCGCTCGCCCAGGGCTCCAGACCACCGGGTCATATATCTGTGGACCACCGGGGCCTGCCCCCCCTGAGAGGACAAAAGCCCATAAATATTAGAAATCAGGCCTCTAGTAGAGGTACCCGCCCGACATAGTCGTTCAAAAGCTGTAGGGAGGGAGACCCGGGTGGATCCAAATTGGGAGACCACAAAATGAACTATTTGCTGATAGTGGAACCACTCTGAGGTAGGCAAGTGCTGTGTAGAGGTGAGGTAATCGAAGGGCCTGAGCTCCAAGGACGACGGGTCAACCAAGTCCACTATGTGGAATAAACCCAGCTTCCCCCAGGGCTTGACCATAGCAGCAGTGAGTCCGCTTGGGAGACGTGGATTATATAAAAAGGAAATCATGGATGAGTGCGAGGAGGCCAATCGAAACAATCTAGAGCAGGTGTTCCAGACAGTCCGAGTAAAGCCAATAGGGCCAAGTAGCGAGGTCATGGGCAGAGGGGGGGAGGCGGACCACAAAAATGTATTGGGGTGAACAGGAGCCAGCCAAAGCTTCTCTATCTCCACCCATTTCGTATGCGCCTGGGGCGCTGCCCAGAACGGTATACTACGCAAATGGGCAGCCCAGTAGTAGTGCAATATGTGTGGAACCCCCATTCCCCCCTCCGACCTACCCGCCAGCATCACCGATCGGGGAATGCGGTGGCGTTTGCCATTCCATATAAATTGGAATATTGCTTTCTGTAGGGATCTCAATTCGAATCTAGGGACTGCCACTGGAAGGGTTTCAAAAAAGTAAAGAAGTTTCGGGAGGAGGGTCATCTTAACCGCAGTTATACGGCCTAAAAGAGAAATATGGAGTGGGCGCCACTTATCTAGAAGGGAACGGAGCTCATGAAACAAATGAGGATAATTGGCTGAGTAAAGCGTGTGGTATGAAGAGGATAGTTGAACGCCCAAATAGCGTAGGGAGCGGTCTCTCCATTGGAAGTCAAAGTTAGACTTGAGCAACTGCAAGGCTTCAGTTGTGATATTTAAAGGTAGGGCTTCCGTCTTACTAGGGTTAACCTTATATCCCGACCGGTCTCCATAATCCTTTAAAACACGGAGAAGGTTTGGAAGGGAGGTATGGGGTTTAGTGAGGGTCAACAGGACATCATCTGCAAATAAACTAATCTTGAATTCTCTATCTCTCACAAATACACCAGAGACATCCGGGGCAGATCTAATTTGAGCCGCCAGGGGTTCAATACACAGTGCAAATATTAGTGGCGATAAGGGGCATCCCTGACGGGTTCCATTACGAATGGACAAGGGAAGGGAGGAAGCATTAGGAAGCTTAACAACTGCTGAGGGGTGAGAATAAAGAGCCCTTATAGCCGTGAGGAAGGCCCCCGAGAACCCGTAGCTTTGAAGAGTGGCCATCATAAACGACCAATCAAGGCGGTCAAAGGCCTTCTCAGCGTCCAGACTTAGAAGCAAGGTGGGGGTAGAGTGACGGTTGGCCACGTCGATCAAATCCACTGCCCTTCTAGTGTTATCTCCCCCCTGACGACAGGGGACAAATCCCACCTGGTCCTTGTGGATGAGAGACGGAAGCCAAAGGCCAAGCCTGTTTGCTAAGATTTTTGTAAAAAGTTTAAGGTCTGTATTCAGGAGGGCAATGGGACGATAATTAGAGCACTCCTGATGGTCCTTGTGAGGCTTTGGAACTAGGGAAATGTGAGAGTGCAGCATAGTGTGGGGGATCGGAGTTCCCTCCAAGAATGAGTTGAAAAGCTGACACATATAAGGGAGGAGATCAGAATGGAAAGTTTTATAGTAAGCATAGGTGAACCCATCAGGGCCTGGTGCTTTACCATTTGGGAGAGCCTCCAGAACGGCAACCAACTCCTCTCTCGATACCGGGGCATTAAGCGAAGAGAGGGCTGAGGACGGGAGGGCCGGGAGTCGACACGAGGCTAGGTAAGAGTGCAAGTCTGTCTCTACATTGGTGGGGCTTCTCCTAGTAGGCGAGGGAAGGTTATACAGTTTAGTATAATAATCCCTAAACAAGGCCGCTATGGCATCGGGATGGTGCTGAAGGGTGCCCTGGGAATCTCGAACGGCATGGGGTGTAGACGAAACCTGACGGTCCTTCAGGGTTCTAGCTAGAAGTGTGTGGGCCTTATTTCCCCTCTCATAGTATCTCTGGCGACTGTAGAGGAGGAGGCGTCGGGTAGCCTGGGTGGCGAGGTCGCGGAGGTCAGCCCTGGCTGCTACTAATTGACGCAGTAAAGATAAGGAGGGTCGCATCGTTAGTCGCTCAGTGAGGGATCTAATCTTGTCAGTCAAAGCCTCCTCTCTGGCCCTCCGGTTTCTCTTAGTCTGTGTTCCCAACACAATACAGTGACCTCTCATTACTGCCTTATGGGCTTCCCCACAGTGTGGACACTGCGGAAACTGAGTTAGAATTAACTCGGAAGTATTCTTGGAGGTGAGCTCGAAGTTTACCCTGGGTCTCTCGTGAATGAAGGAGGGATTCGTTAAGTCGCCAGTGGCAGCGTTTAGTCGGAGAGGGGGTGGAGGACAGTGTAAGCTTCACAGGAGCATGGTCTGACCAGGATATGGGGCCTATGTCAGCCGACTTTAGTAAACGAAGGGCTAACGTATTTCAAAAAAAGTAGTCTATTCTAGAGTGGGTTTTATGTGGGTGGGAGTAAAATGTAAAGGAGCGGGCAGAGGGATTATCCACCCGCCAAAGGTCATAAAGGGCAGCTGACCGTACAAGGCAGCGGAACTGTCTAGCTAGTCTCATCTGGGAGGGTCCAGGAGGTCCATTAGTGAGGGTGGATCTATCCATATTTTCCGAAAAGATCATATTAAAGTCTCCACCGAGTAATAATGCGGATCCCTCAAACTTTTGCAGTTTCCCCAGGACCTGTTTAAGGAAGGGGATCTGTGAAGAATTAGGGGCATATATATTGCATAAAATAATAGGTCGACCATATAAAAGCCCCTCCAAAATAATATATCGACCCTGGGGATCTAGATGAGAGGCCGAGACAGTGATAGGGCAGGTACGGGAAAGCAAAATAGCTACTCCTCCCTTCCTGCGACTACAATGTGCAGAGTAAGCAGAGGGGAAGTAATGTCGGGCAAAATTAAACGTGCCAGTTTGGTCATAGTGAGTCTCCTGGAGAAAGGCTACATCTGCCTGAAGAGAGCGAAGCTCCCGCAGGACCATTCGCCGTTTTGTGTTGGAGCCCAGGCCCTTAACATTTAGTGTAATGCACCTAACCATTGGGAATACAAGGTGAGTGTATTGCTAATGTAGGAGAAAATGAGGTAGAGAAAATCTCACCCAGCCAACGATGTTCCGAATCCCCGAAAAAGTAAAGGTGGAGGGTCCGGGCCACTGTAGCCAGACGAGTCTCCGAACCTGAAGAAGGAAAGGAAGGGAAAGGGATAGAGGGGAAAGGGAAAGAGACAAAGGACATACACAAAGAACAAAGCATAACAAATAAAAAAACAAAACAAAAATATTGAAATAACACATCTAAACTAAATTTAGTGGTCAGGACTAAATCTCCTGGCCGGGGGCAAAAAAAAAATTGTCCAAGGTAGGGCCACAAGTGACCCTACTAGGGCCCAACCATTGGGTCCACAGCTGGACGAAGCCCCCATAGCAAAAAGGGGGGCGGGTGGGAGACGGGGGGAGATCAGCAATAGGCAGATCCAAAGCATCAATTGGGGACCTAAAGAAAATAACATCTATCAGTCACTGGGGGGGGGGGGAAGTCTAACCCGCCCGACCGATAATACTAAAGCGTGAATATGATGCAGAACAGTTGTGGGACCATAAAAAACTGCATATAAATGTAAATAACAATAGGAACAGGACACCCCTAGTAATCAAAGTAGACGTATCCCTCCCAGGAACTAGGAGGTCCAAGAAAAAAGATACAGTCACGGGGGTGGGGCCTCCACCCTCGATCTTCTGGAAGAACGTTGCTGACGTCTAGCTGGATTCTGGGCCGTCCAGACCGGGGGTGGAGGCGGTGATGGGGCAACCAACTCCCAATTCTGAAGGTTGGGAGGAGGAATATCCATAGCAATGCAGAATGGTTCCAGATCTGCAAAGAACCGTAGGGTAGCAGAGCGTCCATTGTGCCTAGCCGTTAAAGAGAAGGGGAAGCCCCAGCGATACGGTATCTGTCGGTCGCACAGAAGCTGCAGCAGAGGGCGCAGGTATCTCCTCTTCTGTAGCGTAATCCAGGAGAGATCTTGGTAAAGCTGGATCTTGGCTCCTGCAAATTCAAAGTCTTTAAGACGACGGGCCTTGGAAAGGATACTTTCTTTTAGTGCAAAGTCGTGCACACAGCAAATAACATCGCGTGGTGTGGGGCCCGATCCCCTGGGGCGCAGGGCCCTGTGCGCTCTATCCAGCTTAATTTTATGTGTAGCTGGTTCCTGTAAAATGAAGTTGAAAATCTCCTCCAAGGTAGCATGTAAATCCTCCTCTTGGTTAGCCTCAGGCAGCCCCGATTCTGATATTGTTGCGTCTGCCCCGGTTATCCAAGTCCTCCAAATGGCGTTGCATGTCGTTAACCACCTGGCATTGGGAGAGGACAGTGTCCTGGAGGTGAGACACATGAGATCGGGTCTGGTCATGATCGTCTTCAAGGGTATCAACCCGGTTAGCAATATGTTGGAGATCTTGCCGCAGGACAGCGATTTCTGTACGTATCTCTGAACGACATGCCGTTGTAACTTTAGCAACCAAGGAATCAAAGTCCTCTTTTGACGGTAGGTGAGCAAGGTAATCAAGCCACGGTGGAGGATCAGAGGAGGCTGCCTGAGCAGAGTGTGGCGGAAGTCGGGGTAGCGGGGCAGACGGAGAAGGCAGCTAGGTGTGAATAGCATAGGGGGAGAGGGATGGAGTTGCCCCCAGGTCTGCTTCTTCATCTCTGAGAAGGAATGGAGGCTGCTGTGAGGACACAGGACTAAAAGGATGTGGAGGCAGCTGAGGGGTTAAATCCTCCTCCACAGGGTCAGGAGGGTGCTCAAGGCCAGAAGAAGGCTTGTGGAGCTGAGAGGCCGCTACTGATGCCTCCTGAGATGTTGGGTCCCCCTGATTCTGTGTGGGGGAACCCACTGACATAAGCGCTGGTTGGAGCAGCGGGGGGAGGGGGGGCAGTCAGCGCTGCGGTGCGAGCAACCGCCGCGCCTGACTTACCCGGCGGTGAAGGGGTCCGCTGGAGCCCAGCGCTTGGACTCTGGAGCTCTGTCTCTGGCAGGGCTGGAGGCCTGGTAAGATGGCCTCTCTGCAGGGTGGATGCCGCTCGTGTCGCTAGCGGGGCCATTGCAGATGTCGTAGCGGAGGCAGCCGGCGCGGCAGAGGAAGATGGCCGCCGCCTCGTGGAGGCCCGCACTGTGGATGCTATCGGCTGCAGGAACGCGGACAAGTTAGGCTGAACGGACCTGTCCGCTGATGCACAGTCCCCTGTAGCAGGTGCCCGGGTGGTTTTCTTAGCCATGGGGGTCCTATTCAGGCTAGTGGTCCCACATAAAAAAAACGATCAGGCAGGAGCTCCCCAAATAAGTGTCTCACCACATCAAGTCCCTGGCCACGCCCCCACTATATACATATTATACAGTCACCACTAGTGGGAGCTCACTACATACAGATTATACAGTCACCACTAGGGGAAGCTCACTACATACAGATTATACAGTCACCACTAGAGGGAGCTCACTGCATACAGATTGTACAGTCACCACTAGGGGGAGCTCACTACATACAGATTATACAGTCACCACTAGGGGGAGCTCACTACATACAGATTATACAGTCACCACTAGGGGGAGCTGTGATGATTCTGCTTAAGTGTGGCTATAACTCAGATGTATTTTGGTCTCTGGGTAGCGTATTTCTCTCTAGTTCCATTTATTCATACTGTGCGCAGCTATGAGCCTAGGTGTATATTGGCAGTAGTGGCCAGGCTGGAACAATAGGGCTCCATTGTATTCCTATACAGCCCTGAGTGATCAAACAATAGTGCATTGTTCAAGCCTGGGCTGTTGATCAGATATGGCTGATAACAGTGTATCAATTCACTTGGTCTCAGTTCTTTACAAAGGATCTGGACTTGATTGAATTAACTCATCAGACGTGCTGCCGCCAGTGACCTCATTCTGGGAGGTGGCATAAAGGGTATAAAAGATGAGGTAAGAGGTCTGTGGGAGGAGATAATGCTATGGAGATGATGCTATGGAGTTGACTCAGACCATCACAGACCACAGGATATTACAAATCGACCTCAATACGTGAGAGCCCAAGACTGTGTGTCAGGTACCGTGATCTGTAATACGGGGGCACCTCAGGGTACGGTTCTCGCCCCTTTCCTCTTCACACTGTACACTGCAGATTTTAGGTGCAACTCATCCAGCTGCTACCTACAGAAGTATTCTGACGACTCTGCAATAGTAGGCCTCATCACAGATGATGATGACAGGGAGTAGAGAGAACTGAACCAGGATTTTGTGGACTGGTGCCACCGGAACCACCTGAAGATTAACGCGGGGAAGACCAAGGAGATGGTGGTGGACTTCCGCAAAGGCAGAAGCCCTCCTAAACCAGTGGACATCCTGGGGACGGGCATCGAGATTGTGAACACCTATAAGTACCTGGGTTTGCTCCTTAATAATAAGCTGGACTGGGCAGATCATATGGAGGCCCTGTACAGGAAGGGCCACAGCAGGCTTTACCTGCTTAGGAAACTGAGAGCCTTTGGAATCCGGGGGGCACTTCTTAGAACTTTCTTCAAATCAGTAGTGGCATCAGCCATCTTCTTTGGAGTGGCCTGCTGGGGGAGCAGTATATCAACCAGGGACAGAAATAAACTTGACAAGCTGATTAGAAGGGCCAGCTCTGTCCTGGGGAGCCCACTGGACCCAGTGCAGGTGGTGGGTGACAGAAGGATACTGTCCGTGGTGAGCTCCATGCAGAAGAAGAAGTCCCATCCCATGCATGAGACTGTGATTGCGCTGGGCAGTACTGTCAGTGACCGACTGCTCCACCCTAGGTATGAGAAGGAGCGCTATCGGAAGTCTTTCCTCCCCACCGCGGTTAGGCTGTACAACCAACACCGACCTAAGCGGAGATCATTACACACAGAGAACTGAAATATCTCTCTGCCTGTTAAATCCCCCCCCCCCCGCTACTTCCTATCTGTCTGTCGGCTATCAAAGTAATGCCTCTCATCTTGGAACATTCCTGTACATGTTGTATTTGTATTTGTATCTGCTTATCTTTGCTGCTGTAACACACTGAATTTCCCCATTGTGGGACTATTAAAGATGCTACTATGAGCAGGCAGGTTGGAATGCTGCTGCTGATGATGATGAGCCTACAAGACTGAGAGAGACTATTGGACTAATGCTGAGAGACTGTTATGAGAGCATGCAGGCGGGATTATTGTATTAATGCAACATGCTAACAAGCCTCCACTGGTTACTCACACATACCAGAGCATGTGTGAATGTTGGACTACAGAACCACATCAAGGACATGTGTGGTAAAGTAATCATTTCACCTTTATCCCTTTTATTTTATTTGTACTGTATCTTGTAACTAGTAACTGTTAATGCTTGCATATATCTGCATATCTGTTCTGAACTGTATATGTTAGATTTTAATACCGACCCATTTAGGGGTTAATAAAGATATAAAATTTAGAAGGCTTCTCTTGTATTTATCTTGTGAACCCGGCCCTCACTGGTGGTGAGTGTGGTTTTTATATGAAAGAGGTCTCAGGTGTGGCCACAGCGGTGTTGGCAAACTGAGGATCTTTCACATTGGTGGCAGCGTAGTGGGATCTTAGGATAAACAGTGTGTGTTGGTGACCTTTATCACTCACATGCTGGGGATTATGGTAATCCTATGAAACAAGCTCAGTATTAAAGCAAGCATTAAGATACAGTGAAAGTTTGATACAGTGCTGTTCCCCTCCCTTACTCTTTGTATTCTATCCTATCTTTTATTTGGCAAATACCAGTGGATGGCTAGTGGGCTCAGAAGCAGAGCTCAAGAATTGTTGAACCAGGCTTTTGGAAATCCTGAGCGTATGGCGGAAATGGAGGCAGCCACAGCCATGCAGAGTCCTAATTTTGGGGCTAGGCCAGGAAGTGCAGCAAGCAGCCCGGTCCCAAGGATTACTTCACCAGGAGAGGCCAGTAGCCCCAGCCTTGGGGAAATGGTTTCATACTGGCAAATGACCCTGCAGCAAGTAGGCACCAGTGACCCTAACACATACCTGCAGGTGTTGTACTGTTTTCTGGAAGCTGTAGAACAAGAGCGACAGGCAGAGAGAGAGAGGAAGGCAGCAGAACAAGAACGGCAGGCAGCAGAACGGCAGGCAGAGAGAGAGAGGAAGGCAGCAGAACGGCAGGCTGTTTGGAAGGCAGCAGAACAAGAACGGCAGTATCAGCTTGAGCTCAAAAGAATGGAGCTCTCCCAGTGGGCACAAACCGCCCCTGCGCAAACCCCAACAACCCTGCAGAGACCCTCAAGTTGGAAGGAGAAGCCAGGCCGGAGTTCACCACAGCCGTCTGTCGTCAGGTTGGGTGAGACAACCTATTCCCCGGGTGGTCCCTCCCCTGTCCCAAGAACTCTGGGCACCCTAGTGACCTTCCCCAAACCCCAAGGGGAGGTGCGGCGGGGCCATGCCTGTAACCAGACAGGACATTTCAAGGAGGAATGCCCCAACCGCCCTGAGAACTTCCCTGCTTCCCAAGCCACAGCAGGTGGCCCATCTGTGTATCTGGACTGGGGTGCAGAAAAAGGAATGCGGACTGTGGGACTATTGACTGATTTGCCTGCTAATGTACTGTTGGGAACTGATTTAGGACCTATGATGTCCCAATATGGGGTGGGGAGCACCCCAATTTACTGTGATAAACTGTCTATGACTAATGTTGATAATGTGTCTGTCATATCTGCAGAGAGGGCCCGTAACCCCCCCTCTGAGATACTTCCCATGGCAGTAAGTGTAAATGCTAATGAGTTGCCTTCAGCTGAGAGCAGGGAAGATGCAAATGAGCTTCCTGCAACCCAGCTCAGCAAAAATGTTATTGATGCTTTGTTCACCCCCGTGCTAGGAGCCAATGAGACTTTGTCTGTAGACACACCCACATCTGCGGGGGCGTCTCCCTCCCAGCTTGTTAACATGTCTACCACAGATCTCATTGAGGCCCGGTGTGAATTAACAATTGCTAATGAAGGTACTGTCAATGTAATTGCCAATGCTTGTTGTGAAAATGTACAGGGTAGCTCTTCTGAGTCACTGGAAGCGACTTCTACTATTTCGCCCAGTGTATCCGATGAGCACCCAACTGCTGACCATGTGCCAGATGGTCAGGTAGGCTATGTGGATCTCATGGCCGATCCAGGTGAGGGACGGATTGCTGGTAGTGCGGTGTTAGCCCGCAGCCAGAGTGCTACAAGGGTGGAGGGCGTTCCGACCCTTGAACCGTTGCCTACACCACCTGGAGTCGGTGCTGAGACCGCCATGACTAGCCTCACTCCCTTGAAGCCGGAGAAGTCCGGCCGGTATGAGACATACACGTCTCTTCGGTCCAGTTCTATTCCAGGAGTGCCCATGGCCCAAGTGCAGATGGCATGGGGTACTGGAGGTGTGATCCAAGAAGAGGGTATGTCCAATATATTACCTCTCAATGTATTGTGTGGTAATGATTTGGGGAAGCATGATCTCAGTCATTTGCCCAAGGTATCACCATCACCCACCCAAGTACAGGAGGAACAGGATGTAGGTTTGGAAGCAAAGGGGGAGGTGCAGAATCCCCTAGAACTCTACCAACTAGCGGCTAGTGTGGGGAAGACCCTGAGAGAGCAGGCTAAGGGTAGCCAGGAGAGCAGAGATTGCCGGGATGGGATCTCTGGAATGGTATCCCAAGGGCCTGAGGTCATGAGTGTGGCTCCACAGGATGCCAGCACTCAGAAAGCGGACCCAGAACAGGCAAGAGGTAGCCAAGTGTACGTGGCTCAGAGCCTGGGCCTTAGAAGTGTCCCTAGTCGGACTAGAGAGCCAGAAGGGTCCAGCAGCTATGTAACATGCACCTCTCTTTTGTCTCACTCCAGCCAAGAGTTCAGAGATGCTGTCCAAGCTGACCCTAGTCTGGACATATTGAAGGCGCGTGGCGCTCAACCACCCTTGGAGTCTGACAAGGCCCGATTCTGCTGGGACCCCAGGGGGATGTGAGAGAGCCTTGGGGCCAGAGCCTGAGAAGCTGGAGGCGGAGGTGCTTTCAGAAGAGGGCCTACTTCCTGCAAGCCCCATCTAAAGAGGGAGGTGTGATGATTCTGCTTAAGTGTGGCTATAACTCAGATGTATTTTGGTCTCTGGGTAGCGTATTTCTCTCTAGTTCCATTTATTCATACTGTGCGCAGCTATGAGCCTAGGTGTATATTGGCAGTAGTGGCCAGGCTGGAACAATAGGGCTCCATTGTATTCCTATACAGCCCTGAGTGATCAAACAATAGTGCATTGTTCAAGCCTGGGCTGTTGATCAGATATGGCTGATAACAGTGTATCAATTCACTTGGTCTCAGTTCTTTACAAAGGATCTGGACTTGATTGAATTAACTCATCAGACGTGCTGCCGCCGGTGACCTCATTCTGGGAGGTGGCATAAAGGGTATAAAAGATGAGGTAAGAGGTCTGTGGGAGGAGATAATGCTATGGAGATGATGCTATGGAGTTGACTCAGACCATCACAGACCACAGGATATTACAGACTTTGACTGAGATGCTACTATGAGCAGGCAGGTTGGAATGCTGCTGCTGATGATGATGAGCCTACAAGAGACTGAGAGAGACTATTGGACTAATGCTGAGAGACTGTTATGAGAGCATGCAGGCGGGATTATTGTATTAATGCAACATGCTAACAAGCCTCCACTGGTTACTCACACATAACAGAGCATGTGTGAGTGTTGGACTACAGAACCACATCAAGGACATGTGTGGTAAAGTAATCATTTCACCTTTATCCCTTTTATTTTATTTGTACTGTATCTTGTAACTAGTAACTGTTAATGCATGCATATATCCGCATATCTGTTCTGAACTGTATATCTTAGATTTTAATACCGACCCATTTAGGGGTTAATAAATATATAAAATTTAGAAGGCTTGTCTTGTATTTATCTTGTGAACCCGGCACTCACTGGTGGTGAGTGTGGTTTTTATATTAAAGAGATCTCAGGTGTGGCCACAGCGGTGTTGGCGCACTGAGGATCTTTCACAGGAGCTTACTACATACAGATTATACAGCCACCACTAGAGGAGCTCACTACATACATACTACATATACAGCCACCACTAGAGGGAACTCACTACATACAGATTATACAGCCACTACTAGAGGGAGCTCACTACATACAGATTATACAGTCACCACTAGAGGGAGCTCACTACATACAGATTATACAGTCACAACTAGGGGGCGCTCACTACATACAGATTATACAGTCACCACTAGGAGGAGCTCCCTACATACAGATTATACAGTCACCACTAGGGGGAGCTCACTACATACAGATTATACAATCACCACTAGGGGGAGCTCACTACATACAGATTATACAGTCACCAGTAGGGGGAGCTCACTACATACAGATTATACAGCCACCACTAGAGGGAGCTCACTACATACAGATTATACAGTCACCACTAGAGGGAGCTCACTACATACAGATTATACAGTCACCACTAGGGAGAGCTCACTACATACAGATTATACAGTCACCACTAGGAGGCGCTCGCTACATACAGATTATACAGTCACCACTAGGGAGAGCTCACTACATACAGATTATACAGTCACCACTAGGAGGCGCTCGCTACATACAGATTATACAGTCACCACTAGGAGGAGCTCACTACATACAGATTATACATTCACCAGTAGGAGGAGCTCACTACATACAGATTATACAGCCACCACTAGAGGGAGCTCACTACATACAGATTATACAGTCACCACTAGAGGGAGCTCACTGCATACAGATTACACAGTCACCACTAGGGGGCACTCACTACTTACAGATTATACAGTCACCACTAGGGGGAGCTCACTACATACAGATTATACAGCCACCACTAGAGGAGCTCACTACATACATACTACATATACAGCCACCACTAGGGGGAGCTCACTACATACATACTACATATACAGCCACCACTAGAGGGAGCTCACTACATACAGATTATACAGCCACTACTAGAGGGAGCTCACTACATACAGATTATACTGTCACCACTAGGGGGAGCTCACTACATACAGATTATACAGCCACCACTAGAGGGAGCTCACTACATACAGATTATACAGACACCACTAGAGGGAGCTCACTACATACAGATTATACAGTCACCACTAGGGAGAGCTCACTACATACAGATTATACAGTCACCACTAGAGGAGCTCACTACGTACAGATTATACAGTCACCACTAGGGGGAGCTCACTACATACAGATTATACACATACCACTAGGGGGAGCTCACTACATACAGATTATACAGTCACCACTAGGAGGAGCTCACTACATACAGATTATACAGTCACCACTAGGGGGAGCTCAATACATACAGATTATACAGTCACCACTAGGAGGAGCTCACTACATACAAAATATACAGTCACCACTAGGGGGAGCTCACTACATACAGATTATACAGTCACCACTAGAGGGAGCTCACTACATACAGATTATACAGTCACCACTAGTGGGAGCTCACTACATACAGATTATACAGCCACCACTAGAGGGAGCTCACTACATACAGATTATACAGTCACCACTAGAGGGAGCTCACTGCATACAGATTATACTATCAGCACCACTATGGGGAGCTCACTACATACAGATTATACAGTCACCATTGGTGGAGATCACTACATACAGATTATACAGACACCACTAGAGGGAGCTCACTACATACAGATTATACAGTCACCACTATGTGGAGCTCACTACATACAGATTACACAGATACCACTAGGGGGAGCTCACTACATACAGATTATACAGTCACCACTAGGAGGAGCTCCCTACATACAGATTATACAGTTACTATTAGGGGGAGTTCACTACATACAGATTATACAATCACCACTAGGAGGAGCTCACTACATACAGATTATACAGCCACCACTAGAGGGAGCTCACTACATACAGATTATACAGCCACCACTAGAGGGAGCTGACTACATACAGATTATACAGCCACCACTAGACGGAGCTCACTACATACAGATTATACAGTCTCCACTAGAGGGAGCTCACTACATACAGATTATACAGTCACCAGTAGGAGGAGCTCACTACATACAGATTATACAGCCACCACTAGAGGGAGCTCACTACATACAGATTATACAGTCACCACTAGAGGGAGCTCACTGCATACAGATTATACAGTCACCACTAGGGGGAGCTCACTACATATAGATTATACAGTCACCACTAGGGGGTGCTCACTACATAAAGATTATACAGCCACCACTAGAGGGAGCTCACTACATACAGATTATACAGTCACCACTAGGGGGAGCTCACTACATACAGATTATACAGTCACCACTAGGGGGAGCTCACTAGATACAGATTATACAGCTACCACTAGAGGAGCTCACTACATACATACTACATATACAGCCACCAGTAGGGGGAGCTCACTACATACATACTACATATACAGCCACCACTAGAGGGAGCTCACTACATACAGATTATACAGTCACCACTAGAGGAGCTCACTACGTACAGAGTATACAGTCACCACTAGGGGGTGCTCACTACATACAGATTATACAGTCACCACTTGGAGGAGCTCACTACATACAGATTATACAGATACCACTAGGGGGAGCTCACTACATACAGATTATACAGTCACCACTAGGAGGAGCTCCCTACATACAGATTATACAGTCACCACTAGGGGTAGCTCACTACATACAGATTATACAGTCACCACTAGGAGGAGCTCACTACATACAGATTATACAGTCACCACTAGGGGGAGTTCACTACATACAGATTATACAGTCACCACTAGAGGGAGCTCACTACATACAGATTATTCAGTCACCACTAGAGGGAGCTCACTACATACAGATTATACAGTCACCACTAGGAGGAGCTCACTACATACAGATTATATAGTCACCACTAGAGGGAGTTCACTACATACAGATTATACAGTCACCACTAGAGGGAGCTCACTGCATACAGATTATACAGACACCACTAGAGGGAGCTCACTACATACAGATTATACAGTCACCACTAGGGAGAGCTCACTACATACAGATTATACAGTCACCACTAGAGGAGCTCACTACGTACAGATTATACAGTCACCACTAGGGGGAGCTCACTACATACAGATTATACACATACCACTAGGGGGAGCTCACTACATACAGATTATACAGTCACCACTAGGAGGAGCTCACTACATACAGATTATACAGTCACCACTAGGGGGAGCTCAATACATACAGATTATACAGTCACCACTAGGAGGAGCTCACTACATACAAATTATACAGTCACCACTAGGGGGAGCTCACTACATACAGATTATACAGTCACCACTAGAGGGAGCTCACTACATACAGATTATACAGTCACCACTAGTGGGAGCTCACTACATACAGATTATACAGCCACCACTAGAGGGAGCTCACTACATACAGATTATACAGTCACCACTAGAGGGAGCTCACTGCATACAGATTATACTATCAGCACCACTATGGGGAGCTCACTACATACAGATTATACAGTCACCATTGGTGGAGATCACTACATACAGATTATACAGACACCACTAGAGGGAGCTCACTACATACAGATTATACAGTCACCACTATGTGGAGCTCACTACATACAGATTACACAGATACCACTAGGGGGAGCTCACTACATACAGATTATACAGTCACCACTAGGAGGAGCTCCCTACATACAGATTATACAGTTACTACTAGGGGGAGTTCACTACATACAGATTATACAATCACCACTAGGAGGAGCTCACTACATACAGATTATACAGCCACCACTAGAGGGAGCTCACTACATACAGATTATACAGCCACCACTAGAGGGAGCTGACTACATACAGATTATACAGCCACCACTAGACGGAGCTCACTACATACAGATTATACAGTCTCCACTAGAGGGAGCTCACTACATACAGATTATACAGTCACCAGTAGGAGGAGCTCACTACATACAGATTATACAGCCACCACTAGAGGGAGCTCACTACATACAGATTATACAGTCACCACTAGAGGGAGCTCACTGCATACAGATTATACAGTCACCACTAGGGGGAGCTCACTACATATAGATTATACAGTCACCACTAGGGGGTGCTCACTACATAAAGATTATACAGCCACCACTAGAGGGAGCTCACTACATACAGATTATACAGTCACCACTAGGGGGAGCTCACTACATACAGATTATACAGTCACCACTAGGGGGAGCTCACTAGATACAGATTATACAGCTACCACTAGAGGAGCTCACTACATACATACTACATATACAGCCACCAGTAGGGGGAGCTCACTACATACATACTACATATACAGCCACCACTAGAGGGAGCTCACTACATACAGATTATACAGTCACCACTAGAGGAGCTCACTACGTACAGAGTATACAGTCACCACTAGGGGGTGCTCACTACATACAGATTATACAGTCACCACTTGGAGGAGCTCACTACATACAGATTATACAGATACCACTAGGGGGAGCTCACTACATACAGATTATACAGTCACCACTAGGAGGAGCTCCCTACATACAGATTATACAGTCACCACTAGGGGTAGCTCACTACATACAGATTATACAGTCACCACTAGGAGGAGCTCACTACATACAGATTATACAGTCACCACTAGGGGGAGTTCACTACATACAGATTATACAGTCACCACTAGAGGGAGCTCACTACATACAGATTATTCAGTCACCACTAGAGGGAGCTCACTACATACAGATTATACAGTCACCACTAGGAGGAGCTCACTACATACAGATTATATAGTCACCACTAGAGGGAGTTCACTACATACAGATTATACAGTCACCACTAGAGGGAGCTCACTGCATACAGATTATACAGTCACCACTAGGAGGAGCTCACTGCATACTTACTACATATACAGCCACCACTAGGGGGAGCTCACTACATACAGATAATACAGTCACCATTAGAGGGAGCTCAGTACATATAGATTATACAGTCACCACTAGAGGGAGCTCACTGCATACAGATTATACAGCCACCACTAGGGGGCGCTCACTACATACAGATTATACAGTCACCACTAGAGGGAGCTCTCTACATACAGATTATACATTCACCACTAGAGGGAGCTCACTACATACAGATTATACAGTCACCACTAGAGGGAGCTCACTACATACAGATTATACAGTCACCACTAGGGGGATCTCACTACATACAGATTATACAGTCACCACTAGAGGGAGCTCACTGCATACAGATTATACTATCAGCACCACTATGGGGAGCTCACTACATACAGATTATACAGTCACCACTAGGAGGAGCTCACTACATACAGATTATACAGTCACCACTAGGGGGATCTCACGACATACAGATTATATAGTCACCACTAGAGGGAGTTCACTACATACAGATTATACAGTCACCACTAGAGGGAGCTCACTGCATACAGATTATACAGTCACCATTGGTGGAGCTCACTGCATACAGATTATACAGTCACCACTAGAGGGAGCTCACTACATACTGATTATACAGTCACCACTAGGAGGAGCTCACTACATACAGATTATACAGTCACCACTAGAGGGAGCTCACTACATATAGCTTATACAGTCACCACTAGAGGGAGCTCACTACATACAGATTATACAGTCACCACTAGAGGGAGCTCACTAAATACAGATTATACAGTCACCACTAGGGAGAGCTCACTACATACAGATTATACAGTCACCACTAGGGGGATCTCACTACATACAGATTATACAGTCACCACTAGAGGGAGCTCACTACATATAGATTATACAGCCATCACTAGAGGGAGCTCACTACATACAGATTATACAGTCACCACTATGGGGAGCTCACTACATACAGATTATACAGTCACCACTAGGAGCAGCACACTACATACAGATTATACATTCACCAGCAGGAGGAGCTCACTACATACAGATTATACAGTCACCACTAGAGGGAGCTCACTACATATAGATTATACAGTCACCACTAGAGGGAGCTCACTGCATACAGATTATACAGCCACAACTAGGGGGCGCTCACTACATACAGATTATACAGTCACCACTAGAGGGAGCTCTCTACATACAGATTATACAGTCACCACTAGAGGGAGCTCACTACATACAGATTATACAGTCACCAGTAGGAGGAGCTCACTACATACAGATTATACAGCCACCACTAGAGGGAGCTCACTACATACAGATTATACAGCCACCACTAGAGGGAGCTCACTACATACAGATTATACAGTCAACACTAGAGGGAGCTCACTACATACAGATTACACAGTCACCACTAGGAGGCGCTCGCTACGTACAGATTATACAGTCACCACTAGGAGCAGCACACTACATACAGATTATACATTCACCAGCAGGAGGAGCTCACTACATACAGATTATACAGTCACCACTAGAGGGAGCTCACTACATAAAGATTATACAGTCACCACTAGAGGGAGCTCACTACATACAGATTATACAGTCACCACTAGAGGGAGCTCACTACATACAGATTATACAGTCACCACTAGGGAGATCTCACTACATACAGATTATACAGTCACCACTAGAGGGAGCTCACTGCATACAGATTATACAGTCACCACTAGGGGGAGCTCAATACACTACATCCTCCTCTGCAATGTGCAGTAGAGTCCGTTCAGGATGAGATGCGTTTCGCTGCTGGTAATTCTGCACAGTTGTTACAGGGATCATAGACCACAGAATTAACTCCTCGATTTACAACATATTGTGGTTAAAAAGCAGTGGACTGGGCGGAGTTCAGACCTCGCTGCAGACTTCTCACCGGAGACCTCTGCTCTCCTGCCAGGTGCGACACCTGACAACTTTGTGCCATTCATAACTTTTCCTGGTTTTGATGCGGCTGTATCGTCAGTTCTACATACAGATTATACAGCCACCACTAGAGGGAGCTCACTACATACAGATTATACAGTCACCACTGGAGGGAGCTCACTACATACAGATTATACAGTCACCACTAGGAGGCGCTTGCTACATACAGATTATACAGTCACCACTAGGAGGAGCTCACTACATACAGATTATACATTCACCAGCAGGAGGAGCTCACTACATACAGATTATACAGTCACCACTAGAGGGAGCTCACTGCATACAAATTATACAGTCACCACTAGGAGGAGCTCACTTCATACAGATTATATAGCCACCACTAGAGGGAGATCACTACATACAGATTATACAGTCACCACTAGGGGGAGCTCTCTACATACAGATTATACAGTCACCACTAGTGGGAGCTCACTACATACAGATTATACAGTCACCACTATGGGGAGCTCACTACATACAGATTATACAGTCACCACTAGAGGGAGCTCACTGCATACAGATTATACAGTCACCACTAGAGGGACCTCACTGCATACAGATTATACAGTCACCATTGGTGGAGATCACTACATACAGATTATACAGACACCACTAGAGGGAGCTCACTACATACAGATTATACAGTCACCACTATGGGGAGCTCACTACATACAGATTATACAGATACCACTAGGGGGAGCTCACTACATACAGATTATACAGTCACCACTAGGAGGAGCTCCCTACATACAGATTATACAGTCACTACTAGGGGGAGTTCACTACATACAGATTATACAGTCACCACTAGGAGGAGCTCACTACATACAGATTATACAACCACCACTAGAGGGAGCTCACTACATACAGATTATACAGCCACGACTAGAGGGAGCTCACTACATACAGATTATACAGTCACCACTAGGGAGAGCTCACTACATACAGATTATACAGTCACCACTAGGAGGCGCTCGCTACGTACAGATTATACAGTCACCACTAGGAGAAGCACACTACACACAGATTATACATTCACCAGCAGGAGGAGCTCACTACATACAGATTATACAGTCACCACTAGAGGGAGCTCACTGCATACAAATTATACAGTCACCACTAGGAGGAGCTCACTTCATACAGATTATATAGCCACCACTAGAGGGAGATCACTACATACAGATTATACTGTCACCACTAGGGGGAGCTCTCTACATACAGATTATACAGTCACCACTAGTGGGAGCTCACTACATACAGATTATACAGTCACCACTATGGGGAGCTCACTACATACAGATTATACAGTCACCACTAGAGGGAGCTCACTGCATACAGATTATACAGTCACCACTAGAGGGAGCTAACTGCATACAGATTATACAGTCACCATTGGTGGAGATCACTACATACAGATTATACAGACACCACTAGAGGGAGCTCACTACATACAGATTATACAGTCACCACTACGGGGAGCTCACTACATACAGATTATACAGATACCACTAGGGGGAGCTCACTACATACAGATTATACAGTCACCACTATGGGGAGCTGACTACATACAGATTATACAGATACCACTCGGGGGAGCTCACTACATACAGATTATACAGTCACCACTAGAGGGAGCTCACTACATACAGATTATACAGTCACTACTAGGGGGTGTTCACTACATACAGATTATACAGTCACCACTAGGAGGAGCTCACTACATACAGATTATACAGCCACCACTAGAGGGAGCTCACTACATACAGATTATACAGCCACCACTAGAGGGAGCTCACTACATACAGATTATACAGTCACCACTAGAGGGAGCTCACTAGATACAGATTATACAGTCACCACTAGGGAGAGCTCACTACACACAGATTATACAGTCACCACTAGGAGGCGCTCGCTACGTACAGATTATACAGTCACCACTAATAGCAGCACACTACATATAGATTATACATTCACCAGCAGGAGGAGCTCACTACATACAGATTATACAGTCACCACTAGAGGGAGCTCACTGCATACAAATTATACAGTCACCACTAGGAGGAGCTCACTTCATACAGATTATATAGCCACCACTAGAGGGAGATCACTACATACAGATTATACTGTCACCACTAGGGGGAGCTCTCTACATACAGATTATACAGTCACCACTAATGGGAGCTCACTACATACAGATTATACAGTCACCACTATGGGGAGCTCACTACATACAAATTATACAGTCACCACTAGAGGGAGCTCACTGCATACAGATTATACAGTCACCACTAGAGGGAGCTAACTGCATACAGATTATACAGTCACCATTGGTGGAGATCACTACATACAGATTATACAGACACCACTAGAGGGAGCTCACTACATACAGATTATACAGTCACCACTATGGGGAGCTCACTACATACAGATTATACAGATACCACTAGGGGGAGCTCACTACATACAGATTATACAGTCACCACTAGGAGGAGCTCCCTACATACAGATTATACAGTCACTACTAGGGGGAGTTCACTACATACAGATTATACAGTCACCACTAGGAGGAGCTCACTACATACAGATTATACAGTCACCACTAGGGGGAGCTCACTACATACAGATTATACAGTCACCACTAGAGGGAACTCACTATATACAGATTATACAGTCACCACTAGTGGGAGCTCACTGCATACAGATTATACAGTCACCATTGGTGGAGCTCACTGCATACATATTATACAGTCACCACTAGAGGGAGCTCACTACATACTGATTATACAGTCACCACTAGGAGGATCTCACTACATACAGATTATACAGTCACCACTAGAGGGAGCTCACTACATATAGATTATACAGTCAGCACTAGAGGGATCTCACTACATACAGATTATACAGTCACCACTAGAGGGAGCTCACTGCATACAGATTATACAGTCACCATTGGTGGAGCTCACTGCATACAGATTATACAGTCACCACTAGAGGGAGCTCACTACATACTGATTATACAGTCACCACTAGGAGGAGCTCACTACATACAGATTATACAGTCACCACTAGAGGGAGCTCACTACATATAGATTATACAGTCACCACTAGAGGGAGCTCACTACATACAGATTATACAGTCACCACTAGAGGGAGCTCACTAAATACAGATTATACAGTCACCAGTAGGGAGAGCTCACTACATACAGATTATAAAGTCACCACTAGGGGGATCTCACTACATTCAGATTATATAGTCACCACTAGAGGGAGCTCAATACATACAGATTATACAGTCACCACTAGTGGGAGCTCACTACATACAGATTATACAGTCACCACTAGAGGGAGCTCACTGCATACAGATTATACAGTCACCACTAGAGGGCGCTCACTGCATACAGATTATACAGTCACCATTGGTGGAGCTCACTACATACAGATTATACAGTCACTACTATGGGGAGCTCACTACATACAGATTATACAGATACCACTAGGGGGAGCTCACTACATACAGATTATACAGTCACCACTAGGAGGAGCTCCCTACATACAGATTATACAGTCACCACTAGGAGATGCTCCCTACATACAGATTATACAGTCACTACTAGGGGGAGTTCACTACATACAGATTATACAGTCACCACTAGGAGGAGCTCACTACATACAGATTATACAGCCACCACTAGAGGGAGCTCACTACATACAGATTATACAGTCACCACTAGAGGTAGCTCACTACTTACAGATTATACAGTCACCACTAGGGAGAGCTCACTACAAACAGATTATACAGTCACCACTAGGAGGCGCTCGCTACGTACAGATTATACAGTCACCACTAGGAGCAGCACACTACATACAGATTATACATTCACCAGCAGGAGGAGCTCACTACATACAGATTATACAGTCACCACTAGAGGGAGCTCACTGCATACAAATTATACAGTCACCACTAGGAGGAGCTCACTTCATACAGATTATATAGCCACCACTAGAGGGAGATCACTACATACAGATTATACTGTCACCACTAGGGGGAGCTCTCTACATACAGATTATACAGTCACCACTAGTGGGAGCTCACTACATACAGATTATACAGTCACCACTATGGGGAGCTCACTACATACAGATTATACAGTCACCACTAGAGGGAGCTCACTGCATACAGATTATACAGTCACCACTAGAGGGAGCTCACTGCATACAGATTATACAGTCACCATTGGTGGGGATCACTACATACAGATTATACAGACACCACTAGAGGGAGCTCACTACATACAGATTATACAGTCACCACTATGGGGAGCTCACTACATACAGATTATACAGATACCACTAGGGGGAGCTCACTACATACAGATTATACAGTCACCACTAGGAGGAGCTCCCTACATACAGATTATACAGTCACTACTAGGGGGAGTTCACTACATACAGATTATACAGTCACCACTAGGAGGAGCTCACTACATACAGATTATACAGTCACCACTAGGGGGAGCTCACTACATACAGATTATACAGTCACCAATAGAGGGAGCTCACTACATACAGATTATACAGTCACCACTAGTGGGAGCTCACTGCATACAGATTATACAGTCACCATTGGTGGAGCTCACTGCATACAGATTATACAGTCACCACTAGAGGGAGCTCACTACATACTGATTATACAGTCACCACTAGGAGGATCTCACTACATACAGATTATACAGTCTCCACTAGAGGGAGCTCACTACATATAGATTATACAGTCAGCACTAGAGGGAGCTCACTACATACAGATTATACAGCCACCACTAGGGGGCGCTAACTACATACAGATTATACAGTCACTACTAGAGGGAGCTCTCTACATACAGATTATATATTCACCACTAGAGGGAGCTCACTACATACAGATTATACAGTCACCACTAGAGGGAGCTCACTACATACAGATTATACAGTCACCACTAGAGGGAGCTCACTGCAGACAGATTATACAGTCACCACTAGGGGGAGCTCAATACACTACATCCTCCTCTGCAATGTGCAGTAGAGTCCGTTCAGGATGAGATGCGTTTCGCTGCTGGTAATTCTGCACAGTTGTTACAGGGATCATAGACCACAGAATTAACTCCTCGATTTACAACATATTGTGGTTAAAAAGCAGTGGACTGGGCGCAGTTCAGACCTCGCTGCAGACTTCTCACCGGAGACCTCTGCTCTCCTGCCAGGTGCGACACCTGACAACTTTGTGCCATTCATAACTTTTCCTGGTTTTGATGCGGCTGTATCGTCAGTTCTACATACAGATTATACAGCCACCACTAGAGGGAGCTCACTACATACAGATTATACAGTCACCACTAGAGGGAGCTCACTACATACAGATTATACAGTCACCACTAGGAGGCGCTTGCTACATACAGATTATACAGTCACCACTAGGAGGAGCTCACTACATACAGATTATACATTCACCAGCAGGAGGAGCTCACTACATACAGATTATACAGTCACCACTAGAGGGAGCTCACTGCATACAAATTATACAGTCACCACTAGGAGGAGCTCACTTCATACAGATTATATAGCCACCACTAGAGGGAGATCACTACATACAGATTATACAGTCACCACTAGGGGGAGCTCTCTACATACAGATTATACAGTCACCACTAGTGGGAGCTCACTACATACAGATTATACAGTCACCACTATGGGGAGCTCACTACATACAGATTATACAGTCACCACTAGAGGGAGCTCACTGCATACAGATTATACAGTCACCACTAGAGGGAGCTCACTGCATACAGATTATACAGTCACCATTGGTGGAGATCACTACATACAGATTATACAGACACCACTAGAGGGAGCTCACTACATACAGATTATACAGTCACCACTAGGAGGAGCTCCCTACATACAGATTATACAGTCACCACTAGGAGGAGCTCCCTACATACAGATTATACAGTCACTACTAGGGGGAGTTCACTACATACAGATTATACAGTCACCACTAGGAGGAGCTCACTACATACAGATTATACAGCCACCACTAGAGGGAGCTCACTACATACAGATTATACAGTCACCACTATGGGGAGCTCACTACATACAGATTATACAGATACCACTAGGGGGAGCTCACTACATACAGATTATACAGTCACCACTAGGGAGAGCTCACTACATACAGATTATACAGTCACCACTAGGAGGCGCTCGCTACGTACAGATTATACAGTCACCACTAGGAGCAGCACACTACATACAGATTATACATTCACCAGCAGGAGGAGCTCACTACATACAGATTATACAGTCACCAGTAGAGGGAGCTCACTGCATACAAATTATACAGTCACCACTAGGAGGAGCTCACTTCATACAGATTATATAGCCACCACTAGAGGGAGCTAACTGCATACAGATTATACAGTCACCATTGGTGGAGATCACTACATACAGATTATACAGTCACCACTAGAGGGAGCTCACTGCATATAGATTATACAGTCACCACTAGAGGGAGCTAACTGCATACAGATTATACAGTCACCATTGGTGGAGATCACTACATACAGATTATACAGACACCACTAGAGGGAGCTCACTACATACAGATTATACAGTCACCACTATGGGGAGCTCACTACATACAGATTATACAGATACCACTAGGGAGAGCTCACTACATACAGATTATACAGTCACCACTAGGAGGAGCTCCCTACATACAGATTATACAGTCACTACTAGGGGGAGTTCACTACATACAGATTATACAGTCACCACTAGGAGGAGCTCACTACATACATATTATACAGCCACCACTAGGGGGAGCTCACTACATATAGATTATACAGTCACCACTAGGGGGAGCTCACTACATACAGATTATACAGTCACCACTAGAGGGAGCTCACTACATACAGATTATACAGTCACCACTAGTGGGAGCTCACTGCATACAGATTATACAGTCACCATTGGTGGAGCTCACTGCATACATATTATACAGTCACCACTAGAGGGAGCTCACTACATACTGATTATACAGTCACCACTAGAGGGAGCTCACTACATATAGATTATACAGTCAGCACTAGAGGGAGCTCACTACATACAGATTATACAGTCACCACTAGAGGGAGCTCACTGCATACAGATTATACAGTCACCATTGGTGGAGCTCACTGCATACAGATTATACAGTCACCACTAGAGGGAGCTCACTACATACTGATTATACAGTCACCACTAGAGGGAGCTCACTAAATACAGATTATACAGTCACCAGTAGGGAGAGCCCACTACATACAGATTATACAGTCACCACTAGGGGGATCTCACTACATACAGATTATATAGTCACCACTCGAGGGAGCTCAATACATACAGATTATACAGTCACCACTAGTGGGAGCTCACTACATACAGATTATACAGTCACCACTATGGGGAGCTCACTACATACAGATTATACAGTCACCACTAGAGGGAGCTCACTGCATACAGATTATACAGTCACCACTAGAGGGAGCTCACTGCATACAGATTATACAGTCACCATTGGTGGAGATCACTACATACAGATTATACAGACACCACTAGAGGGAGCTCACTACATACAGATTATACAGTTACTACTATGGGGAGCTCACTACATACAGATTATACAGATACCACTAGGGGGAGCTCACTACATACAGATTATACAGTCACCACTAGGAGGAGCTCCCTACATACAGATTATACAGTCACCACTAGGAGGAGCTCCCTACATACAGATTATACAGTCACTACTAGGGGGAGTTCACTACATACAGATTATACAGTCACCACTAGGAGGAGCTCACTACATACAGATTATACAGCCACCACTAGAGGGAGCTCACTACATACAGATTATACAGCCACCACTAGAGGGAGCTCACTACATACAGATTATACAGTCACCACTAGAGGGAGCTCACTACATACAGATTATACAGTCACCACTAGGGAGAGCTCACTACATACAGATTATACAGTCACCACTAGGAGGCGCTCGCTACGTACAGATTATACAGTCACCACTAGGAGCAGCACACTACATACAGATTATACATTCACCAGCAGGAGCTCACTACATACAGATTATACAGTCACCACTAGGAGGAGCTCACTACATACAGATTATATAGCCACCACTAGAGGGAGATCACTACATAAAGATTATACTGTCACCACTAGGGGGAGCTCTCTACATACAGATTATACAGTCACCACTAGTGGGAGCTCACTACATACAGATTATACAGTCACCACTATGGGGAGCTCACTACATACAGATTATACAGTCACCACTAGAGGGAGCTCACTGCATACAGATTATACAGTCACCACTAGAGGGAGCTCACTGCATACAGATTATACAGTCACCATTGGTGAGGATCACTACATACAGATTATACAGACACCACTAGAGGGAGCTCACTACATACAGATTATACAGTCACCACTATGGGGAGCTCACTACATACAGATTATACAGATACCACTATGGGGAGCTCACTACATACAGATTATACAGTCACCAATAGAGGGAGCTCACTACATACAGATTATACAGTCACCACTAGTGGGAGCTCACTGCATACAGATTATACAGTCACCATTGGTGGAGCTCACTGCATACAGATTATACAGTCACCACTAGGGGGAGCTCACTACATACAGATTATACAGTCACCAATAGAGGGAGCTCACTACATACAGATTATACAGTCACCACTAGTGGGAGCTCACTACATACAGATTATACAGTCACCATTGGTGGAGCTCACTGCATACAGATTATACAGTCACCACTAGAGGGAGCTCACTACATACTGATCTTGTCTCATGCCAACTGTAAAGCATCCTGAAACCATTCATGTGTGGGGTTGCTTCTCAGCCAAGGGAATCGGCTCTCTCACAGTCTTGCCTAAAAACACAGCCATGAATAAAGAATGGTACCAGAATGTCCTCCAAGAGCAACTTCTCCCAACCGTCCAAGAGCAGTTTGGCGCTCAACAATGCCTTTTCCAGCATGATGGAGCACCTTGCCATAAAGCAAAGGTGATAACTAAATGGCTCAGGGAACAAAACATAGAGATTTTGGGTCCATGGCCTGGAAACTCCCCAGATCTTAATCCCATTGAGAACTTGTGGTCAATCATCAAGAGACGGGTGGACAAACAAAAACCAACAAATTCAGACAAAATGAAAGCATTGATTCTGCAAGAATGGACTGCTATCAGTCAGGATTTGGTCCAGAAGTTGATTGAGAGCATGCCAGGGAGAATTGCAGAGGTCCTGAAGAAGAAGGGTCAACACTGCAAATATTGACTTGCTGCATTAACTCATTCTGTCAATATAAGCTTCTGTTACTCATAATATGAATGCAATTCTATTTCTGTATGTGATAAAAACATCTGACAAACACACAGAAAAACCAGAGGGCAGCAGATCATGTGAAAATAGAATATTTGTGGCATTCTCAAAACTTTTGGCCATGACTGTACAGTCACCACTAGAGGGAGCTCACTGCATACAGATTATACAGCCACCACTAGGGGGCGCTCACTACATACAGATTATACAGTCACCACTAGAGGGAGCTCACTACATACAGATTATACATTCACCACTAGAGGGAGCTCACTACATACAGATTATACAGTCACCACTAGAGGGAGCTCCCTACATACAGATTATACAGTCACCACTAGGGGGATCTCACTACATACAGATTATACAGTCACCACTAGAGGGAGCTCAATATATACAGATTATACAGTCACCACTAGAGGGAGCTCACTACATACAGATTATACAGTCACCACTAGGGGAAGCTCACTACATACAGATTATACAGTCACCACTACAGGTAGGTTATACATACAGATTATGCAGTCACCACTAGAGGGAGCTCAATACATACAGATTATACAGTTACCACTAGGAGGAGCTCACTACATACTGATTATACAGTCACCACTAGGAGGAGCTCACTACATACAGATTATACAGTCACCACTAGGAGGAGCTCACTACATACAGATTATACAGTCACCACTAGTGGGAGCTCACTACATACAGATTATACAGTCACCACTATGGGGAGCTCACTACATACAGATTATACAGTCACCACTAGAGGGAGCTCACTGCATACAGATTATACAGTCACCATTGGTGGAGCTCACTGCATACAGATTATACAGTCACCACTAGAGGGAGCTCACTGCATACAGATTATACAGTCACCACTAGGAGGAGCTCACTACATACAGATTATACAGTCACCACTAGAGGGAGCTCACTACATACAGATTATACAGTCACCACTAGGGGGAGCTCACTGCATACAGATTATACAGTCACCACTAGGAGGAGCTCACTACATACAGATTATACAGTCACCACTAGAGGGAGCTCACTACATACAGATTATACATTCACCACTAGAGGGAGCTCACTACATACAGATTATACAGTCTCCACTAGAGGGAGCTCACTACATACAGATTATACAGTCACCACTAGGGGGAGCTCACTACATACAGATTATACAGTCACCACTAGGGGGAGCTCACTACATACAGATTATACATTCATTCAGCTCTTTGCCAGTTCAGGAGGTTTGGAGCTCTGTGCCAGAAAAATCCAAACTGCTATAACATGTATTGTGGAATTATCCAGTACAGAGGAGGAGGGGTGGTGGTTTGTGCAGATGGCGGCCATGCCTCAGGAGATGCTGTGTTTCCAGGATGTTATTTCTCCTCCCTCCGGAGTGTCGTGTCAGTGTATCAGGAGGATTCTCTACAGTACATGAAGTGTGAACACTCATCACATTTTATACTTTATTATTTTCTCACTATTTCAGGACCTGCATGCACAGCTCAGGGCTGTTACAGTGTATCAGTGCAGAGCTGAGAGAGATCTGTGCTGGTGTGCGAACAGATTACAGGTTACAGCTTTAAATAATAATGGACATGGTGCTGGGTTTGTGGCCTGAAACTTTTATCAGGAGGTTTTTTGGGATAATAAATCTGTAATATGGTATACAGGCCAGGGCTGTATATGGCGGCGCCCTCACCAGGAGCAGGGTGGACATTACTGAACACTATGTTAGTGTGACAGATTAGCAGCACCGACATCTAGACATGTCTTCTGACCTCCTCTTTGTGTCATGGTGGTGGGGTCTAGATTTGGTTTGATGAGACACTGGTGGAGGTTCAGACCTCAGATGGGACATTGGTGGCAGTTCAGGCCTTGGATGGGACAATAGTGGAGGCTCAGTCCTCGGATGGGATATTGGTGGAGGCTCAGTCTTCAGTTGGGCCATTGGTGGCAGTTCAGTCATCGGTTGTGACAATGGTGGAGGCTCAGTCCTCGGATGGGACATCGGTGGTAGTTCAGTTCTCGGATGTGAAAATAGTGGAGGTTCAGTCCACGGTCCCTCCTTTCTCACTGTAAAATCCAGCGCCAGCCTTTCTCGTCTCACCTTATGTTCCACCGCCAGCTTTACTCTTCACACCCTATGTTCCACCGCCAGCCTTACTCTCCTCACTATGTTCCACCAACAGCCTTACTCTCTATACCCTATGTTTCACCGCCAGCCTTACTCTACTTACCCTATGTTCCACCACCAATCTTATTCTCCTTAGCCTATGTTCCACCGCCAGCTTTACTCTCCTTACCCTTTGTTCCACTGCCAGCCTTACTCTCCCTGCTGTATGTTCCACCAGCCTTACTCTCCTTATCCTATGTTCTACTGCCAGCCTTACTCTCCCTGCTGTATGTTCCACCACCAGCCTTACTCTCCATATCCTATGTTCCACCGCCAGCCTTATTCTCCTTACCCTATGTTCCACCGCTAGTCTTACTCTTCTCACCCTATGTTCCAACGCCATTCTTAGTGACATTATATGACATCATGTGGGGTCTGTTCTATAATTTGTGGTCCTTATGTGGGTATCGGGTGGAGGACCATTCCCATCCTCTTCTGGGGCCTGCGTATAGACAGGTCTGAGGACTCATTGTTACAGCGTCCGCCATAATCTCCTCCTCCTCTGCAATGTGCAGTAGAGTCCGTTCAGGATGAGATGCATTTCGCTGCTGGTAATTCTGCACAGTTGTTACAGGGATCATAGACCACAAAATTAACTCCTCGATTTACAAGATATTGTGGACTGGGCGGAGTTCAGACCTCGCTGCAGACTTCTCCCCGGAGACCTCTGCTCTCCTGCCAGGTGCGACACCTGACAACTTTGTGCCATTCATAACTTTTCCTGGTTTTGATGCGGCTGTATCGTTAGTTCAGAGGGTAGCGATGCTTGTGTAGTGCGTCTTCCAGGAAGTTCGCCATTTTCTGGCAGTCGTCCTAAAGAAACCAAAGAAACAAAGGCAATGAGATCCCTGTTATGAAGATTTACACAACTCCAGGCCGGGATTTATTAACCCCTCCATGACTGGCCGCAGCTTACCTGCTATCTTTGACTCTTGTCCATTGTCCAGACCCAATCATTATATACCAGGCCAGACAGGAGCCAATCATGGAGTTCGGCCGTACACCTGCTCCCTATGACATCATGACTGAGCAGCTGTTCACACATTTTGGAGGATGTCAGCTCTGGAGCTGCAGGATTGTGAGTGCAGCTCTGGGGTATAATACTGTACAAGCTTGTTTGCAGCAGAAATGTATACACTAGTCCTCTTTAAACCCATTTGTTCTCAGTATCTGTGGCCCCTAACCCTCATTCCCAGGGCCACTAACTGTGTGAGATTTCAACAACCATAATTAAGAATCCTACTGCAAAAAAATGTGCCCCAGGTACCCTCACTGATAAAAACTAACGCCCCCAGATGTCATATTGCTGTAAAACTCCCTCTGCAGTTCTGTCTCAGGCAGGTATGTAAAAGATGACCAGTGTGATCTGATCAGACACTGAGACTTACCACAAGAGGGCAGAAAAGTGCTTCCCCACAGCCCTACAAAAAATGCTCTCAGAGGCTACTTTTGGGTAGTGTACCTCTTTCAGAGAGATCGCTGACTACTAGACATGTCTCTACAAAGCCATACAGGATGCCATACAGAACCTGTATACCTCCATGTCCTGCCATATCTCATCTTGTATCCAGGCTACAGGCCCGGCTGTAACATCTGTGGTAAATGTACTGCAGGATACCATACAGAACCTGTATACCTCCATGTCCTGCCGTATCTCATCTTGTATCCAGGCTACAGGCCCAGCTGTAACATCTGTGGTAAATGTACTGCAGGATACCATACAGAACCTGTATACCTCCATGTCCTGCTGTATCTCATCTTGTATCCAGACTACAGGTCCAGCTGTAACATCTGTGGTAAATGTATTGCAGGATACCATACAGAGCCTGTATATCTCCATGTCCTACCGTATCTCATCTTGTATCCAGACTACAGGCCTGCTGTAACATCTGTGGTAAATGTACTGCAGGATACCATACAGAGCCTGTATACCTCCATGTCCTGCTGTATCTCATCTTGTATCCAGACTACAGGCCCAGCTGTAACATCTGTGGTAAATGTACTGCAGGATACCATACAGAACCTGTATACCTCCATGTCCTGCCGTATCTCATCTTGTATCCAGACTACAGGCCCAGCTGTAACATCTGTGGTAAATGTACTGCAGGATACCATACAGAACCTGTATACCTCCATGTCCTGCCGTATCTCATCTTGTATCCAGACTACAGGCCCGGCTGTAACATCTGTGGTAAATGTACTGCAGGATACCATACAGAGCCTGTATACCTCCATGTCCTGCCGTATCTCATCTTGTATCCAGACTACAGGCCTGCTGTAACATCTGTGGTAAATGTACTGCAGGATACCATACAGATCCTGTATACCTCCATGTCCTGCCGTATCTCATCTTGTATCCAGACTACAGGACCAGCTGTAACATCTGTGGTAAATGTACTGCAGGATACCATACAGAGCCTGTATACCTCCATGTCCTGCCGTATCTCATCTTGTATCCAGACTACAGGTCCAGCTGTAACATCTGTGGTAAATGTACTGCAGGATACCATACAGAGCCTGTATACCTCCATGTCCTGCCGTATCTCATCTTGTATCCAGACTACAGGCCCAGCTGTAACATCTGTGGTAAATGTACTGCAGGATACCATACAGAACCTGTATACCTCCATGTCCTGCCGTATCTCATCTTGTATCCAGACTACAGGCCCGGCTGTAACATCTGTGGTAAATGTACTGCAGGACACCATACAGATCCTGTATACCTCCATGTCCTGCCGTATCTCATCTTGTATCCAGGCTACAGGTTCGGCTGTAACATCTGTGGTAAATGTACTGCAGGACACCATACAGATCCTGTATACCTCCATGTCCTGCCGTATCTCATCTTGTATCCAGGATACAGGTTCGGCTGTAACATCTGTGGTAAATGTACTGCAGGATACCATACAGAACCTGTATACCTCCATGTCCTGCCGTATCTCATCTTGTATCCAGACTACAGGCCCAGCTGTAACATCTGTGGTAAATGTACTGCAGGATACCATACAGAACCTGTACAGTCATGGCCAAAAGTTTTGAGAATGATACAAATATTAATTTTTACAAAGTCTACTGCTTCAGTTTTTCTAATGGCAATTTGCATATACTCCAGAATGTTATAAAGAGTGATCAGCTTAACAGCAATTACTTGCAAAGTCAATATTTGCCTAGAAAATGAACTTTATCCCCCAAAACACATTTCAACATCATTGCAGCCCTGCCTTAAAAGGACCACCTAACATCGTTTCAGTGATTGCTCCATTAACACAGGTGTGGGTCTTGATGAGGACAGGGCTGGAGATCAATCTGTCATGATTAAGTAAGAATGACACCACTGGACACTTTAAAAGGATGCTGGTGCTTGCCATCATTGTTTCTCTTCTGTTAACCATGGTTATCTCTAAAGAAACACGTGCAGTCATCATTGCACTGCACAAAAATGGCCTAACTGGGAAGAGTATTGCAGCTAGAAAGATTGCACCTCAGTCAACAATCTATCGCATCATCAAGAACTTCAAGGAGAGAGGTTCCATTGGTGCCAAAAAGGCTCCAGGGCGCCCAAGAAAGACCAGCAAGCGGCAGGACCGTCTCTTAAAAGTGTTTCAGCTGCGGGATCGGGCTACCAGCAGTGCAGAGCTTGCTGAGGAATGGCAGCAGGCAGGTGTGAGTGCATCTGCACGCACTGTGAGGCGGAGACTCTTGGAGCAAGGCCTGGTCTCAAGGAGGGCAGCAAAGAAGCCACTTCTCTCCAGAAAAAACATCAGGGACAGACTGATATTCTGCAAAAGGTACAGGGAGTGGACTGCTGCGGACTGGGGGAAAGTCATTTTCTCTGATGAATCCCCTTTTCGATTGTTTGGAACATCTGGAAAACAGCTTATTCGGAGAAGAAGAGGTGAGCGCTACCACCAGTCTTGTCTCATGCCAACTGTAAAGCATCCTGAAACCATTCATGTGTGGGGTTGCTTCTCAGCCAAGGGAATTGGCTCTCTCACAGTCTTGCCTAAAAACACAACCATGAATAAAGAATGGTACCAGAATGTCCTCCAAGAGCAACTTCTCCCAACCGTCCAAGAGCAGTTTGGCGCTCAACAATGCCTTTTCCAGCATGATGGAGCACCTTGCCATAAAGCAAAGGTGATAACTAAATGGCTCAGGGAACAAAACATAGAGATTTTGGGTCCATGGCCTGGAAACTCCCCAGATCTTAATCCCATTGAGAACTTGTGGTCAATCATCAAGAGACGGGTGGACAAACAAAAACCAACAAATTCAGACAAAATTAAAGCATTGATTCTGCAAGAATGGACTGCTATCAGTCAGGATTTGGTCCAGAAGTTGATTGAGAGCATGCCAGGGAGAATTGCAGAGGTCCTGAAGAAGAAGGGTCAACACTGCAAATATTGACTTGCTGCATTAACTCATTCTAACTGTCAATATAAGCTTCTGTTACTCATAATATGAATGCAATTCTATTTCTGTATGTGATAAAAACATCTGACAAACACACATAAAAACCAGAGGGCAGCAGATCATGTGAAAATAGAATATTTGTGTCATTCTCAAAACTTTTGGCCATGACTGCATACCTCCATGTCCTGCTGTATCTCATCTTGTATCCAGACTACAGGCCCAGCTGTAACATCTGTGGTAAATGTACTGCAGGACACCATACAGAACCTGTATACCTCCATGTCCTGCCGTATCTCATCTTGTATCCAGACTACAGGCCCAGCTGTAACATCTGTGGTAAATGTACTGCAGGATACCATACAGAGCCTGTATACCTCCATGTCCTGCCGTATCTCATCTTGTATCCAGACTACAAGCCCGGCTGTAACATCTGTGGTAAATGTACTGCAGGATACCATACAGAACCTGTATACCTCCATGTCCTGCCGTATCTCATCTTGTATCCAGACTACAGGCCCAGCTGTAACATCTGTGGTAAATGTACTGCAGGATACCATACAGAACCTGTATACCTCCATGTCCTGCCGTATCTCATCTTATATCCAGACTACAGGCCCAGCTGTAACATCTGTGGTAAATGTACTGCAGGATACCATACAGAACCTGTATACCTCCATGTCCTGCCGTATCTCATCTTGTATCCAGACTACAGGTCCAGCTGTAACATCTGTGGTAAATGTACTGCAGGATACCATACAGAGCCTGTATACCTCCATGTCCTGCTGTATCTCATCTTGTATCCAGGCTACAGGCCCAGCTGTAACATCTGTGGTAAATGTACTGCAGGATACCATACAGAGCCTGTATACCTCCATGTCCTGCCGTATCTCATCTTGTATCCAGACTACAGGCCCAGCTGTAACATCTGTGGTAAATGTACTGCAGGATACCATACAGAACCTGTATACCTCCATGTCCTGCCGTATCTCATCTTGTATCCAGACCACAGGTCCAGCTGTAACATGTGTAGTAAATGTACTGCAGGATACCATACAGAACCTGTATACCTCCATGTCCTGCCGTATCTCATCTTGTATCCAGACTACAGGCCCGGCTGTAACATCTGTGGTAAATGTACCGCAGGATACCATACAGAGCCTGTATACCTCCATGTCCTGCCGTATCTCATCTTGTATCCAGACTACAGGCCCGGCTGTAACATCTGTGGTAAATGTACCGCAGGATACCATACAGAGCCTGTATACCTCCATGTCCTGCCGTATCTCATCTTGTATCCAGGCTACAGGTCCAGCTGTAACATCTGTGGTAAATGTACTGCAGGATACCATACAGAACCTGTATACCTCCATGTCCTGCCGTATCTCATCTTGTATCCAGACTACAGGCCCAGCTGTAACATCTGTGGTAAATGTACTGCAGGATACCATACAGGGACTGTATACCTCCATGTCCTGCCGTATCTCATCTTGTATCCAGACTACAGGCCCGGCTGTAACATCTGTGGTAAATGTACTGCAGGATACCATACAGAACCTGTATACCTCCATGTCCTGCCGTATCTCATCTTGTATCCAGACTACAGGCCCAGCTGTAACATCTGTGGTAAATGTACTGCAGGATATCATACAGAACCTGTATACCTCCATGTCCTGCCGTATCTCATCTTGTATCCAGACTACAGGTCCAGCTGTAACATCTGTGGTAAATGTACTGCAGGATACCATACAGAACCTGTATACCTCCATGTCCTGCCGTATCTCATCTTGTATCCAGACTACAGGCCCATCTGTAACATCTGTGGTAAATGTACTGCAGGATACCGTACAGAACCTGTATACCTCCATGTCCTGCCGTATCTCATCTTGTATCCAGACTACAGGCCCAGCTGTAACATCTGTGGTAAATGTACTGCAGGATACCGTACAGAACCTGTATACCTCCATGTCCTGCCGTATCTCATCTTGTATCCAGACTACAGGCCCAGCTGTAACATCTGTGGTAAATGTACTGCAGGATACCATACAGAACCTGTATACCTCCATGTCCTGCCGTATCTCATCTTGTATCCAGGCTACAGGTCCAGCTGTAACATCTGTGGTAAATGTACTGCAGGATACCATACAGAACCTGTATACCTCCATGTCCTGCCGTATCTCATCTTGTATCCAGACTACAGGCCAGCTGTAACATCTGTGGTAAATGTACTGCAGGATACCATACAGAACCTGTATACCTCCATGTCCTGCCGTATCTCATCTTGTATCCAGACTACAGGACCAGCTGTAACATCTGTGGTAAATGTACTGCAGGATACCATACAGAGCCTGTATACCTCCATGTCCTGCCGTATCTCATCTTGTATCCAGACTACAGGCCCAGCTGTAACATCTGTGGTAAATGTACTGCAGGATACCATACAGAGCCTGTATACCGCCATGTCCTGCCGTATCTCATCTTGTATCCAGACTACAGGCCTGGCTGTAACATCTGTGGTAAATGTACTGCAGGAAACCATACAGAACCTGTATACCTCCATGTCCTGCTGTATCTCATCTTGTATCCAGACTACAGGCCCAGCTGTAACATCTGTGGTAAATGTACTGCAGCATACCATACAGAACCTGTATACCTCCATGTCCTGCCGTATCTCATCTTGTATCCAGGCTACAGGCCCAGCTGTAACATGTGTGGTAAATGTACTGCAGGATACCATACAGAGCCTGTATACCTCCATGTCCTGCTGTATCTCATCTTATATCCAGACTACAGGCCCAGCTGTAACATCTGTGGTAAATGTACTGCAGGATACCATACAGAACCTGTATACCTCCATGTCCTGCCGTATCTCATCTTGTATCCAGGCTACAGGTCCAGCTGTAACATCTGTGGTAAATGTACTGCAGGATACCATACAGACCCTGTATACCTCCATGTCCTGCCGTATCTCATCTTGTATCCAGACTACAGGCCCAGCTGTAACATCTGTGGTAAATGTACTGCAGGATACCATACAGAACCTGTATACCTCCATGTCCTGCCGTATCTCATCTTGTATCCAGACTACAGGCCCGGCTGTAACATGTGTGGTAAATGTACTGCAGGATACCATACAGAACCTGTATACCTCCATGTCCTGCCGTATCTCATCTTGTATCCAGGCTACAGGCCCGGCTGTAACGTCTGTGGTAAATGTACTGCAGGATACCATACAGAACCTGTATACCTCCATGTCCTGCCGTATCTCATCTTGTATCCAGACTACAGGCCCAGCTGTAACATCTGTGGTAAATGTACTGCAGGATACCATACAGAACCTGTATACCTCCATGTCCTGCTGTATCTCATCTTGTATCCAGGCTAGAGCCCAATTGTCCAGTTCTCCCGATACTCTTCTCCTATGTAATATTGTTATCCCCTCCATAGATTATCATTACATCACACTGAGGAGATTCACCAGGACCACGACCCATATTCTGGTTTGGGGGTTTTGGTAAGGGCTGTTCTTCCATGTATAACCGATACCTGAGTCAATCACAGAAGAGGGCCAGGGAGGGAGGAGCACAAGAGGAGACATCTGATTGGCTCAGAGCACCCCCACACACTGACATCACAACATAACGCACCGTGGTCTTCCACATCTCTGACTACTCCCCATCTAATCCACACCTAGAGCTGTTGATGTGCAGTTTTGCCGCAGTCTTGGATGCAGTTGTGTGATTGTCCCTGATGGTGGCGCTACTCTCTGCAGGACTCACCTCACTGATGAAGCCATAGTGCACGAGCTCCGAGGCGAGGGTCTGGGAACTTTCATCTGCAACACAAGGTGAAAGACTAAGAAGTCAGACATACATGGACCCCAGCATCCCCTACCGCAGTGACCGCAGGCGGGATCCGGTGCTCTACATTTACTACACCCAACCTGTGATCACTGGAATGTATACAGCAGCACAGAGGATTTTATTACTGCTACCAGGCAGAGGCCCCACCTATGAGCTACTTTATTGCCTGGTTGGATAAGTACCCTAGACGTCACTAGAAAGGAGCCCCCTAGTGGTGTCATGCAGTAATGGAGGACACTTACTGGGCAGGAGGTCGCAGCTCAGGTGGCGGTGTAATTTGTCTTCCAGCTTTATGTACAAGGTGAGCTGAGAAAGAGAGGAAACCAATGTCAGAGGAGGGGGAGGGGCATAGAGTCTGTGGATGGGAGGAGCTAAGTGGTTGGGTTATCCCTCCTGCTCATATTCCCCTCCCCCCGCACTGGATTTTTTGTTCATTTTTGTTATATCACTGACCTCTAAAGGAATCAAAAAAAGTGAAGGCAAATCTCTGCAAAATTCAGTTTTTCTTGCATGAATTACAGCAGAGGCAGCGTACAGAAAATAAAGAATGGAGTATGCGAGGGTAAAGTGAGCATGCTTTGTTAGTACCAATGAGTGTAGTGAGCATGCTCTGTTAGTACCCTTGAGTGTAGTGAGCATGCCCTGTTAGTACCTGTGAGTGTAGTGAGTATGCCCTGTTAGTACCGGTGAGTGTAGTGAGCATGCTCTGTTAGTACCGGTGAGTGTAGTGAGCATGCTCTGTTAGTACCCTTGAGTGTAGTGAGCATGCCCTGTTAGTACCTGTGAGTGTAGTGAGTATGCCCTGTTAGTACCGGTGAGTGTAGTGAGCATGCTCTGTTAGTACCGGTGAGTGTAGTGAGCATGCTCTGTTAGTACCGGTGAGTGTAGTGAGCATGCACTATTAGTACCAGTGAATGTAGTGAGGAAGCTCTATTAGTACCAATGAATGTAGTGAGCATGCTCTATTAGTACCAGTGAATGTAGTGAGCATGCTTTATTAGTACCAGTGAGTGTAATCAGGATGCTATATTCGTACCAGTGAGTGTAGTGAGCATGCTCTGTTAGTACCAGTGAGTGTAATCAGGATGCTATATTAGTACCAGTGAGCCTAGTGAGCATGCACTATTAGTACCAGTGAGTGTAGTGAGCATGCTCTATTAATATCAGTGAGTGTAGTGAGGAAGCTCTATTTGTATCAGTGAGTGTAGTGAGCATGCTTTATTAGTATCAGTGAGTGTAGTGAGCATGCTCTGTTTGTTCCAGTGAGTGTAGGGAGGAAGCTCTATTTGTATCAGTGAGTGTAGTGAGCATGCTTTATTAGTATTAGTGAGTGTAGTGAGCATGCTCTGTTAGTACCAGTGAGTGTAGTGAGCATGCTCTGTTAGTACCAGTGAGTGTAGTGAGCATGCCCTGTTAGTACCAGTGAGTGTAGTGAGCATGCTCTATTAATATCAGTGAGTGTAGTGAGGAAGCTCTATTTGTATCAGTGAGTGTAGTGAGCATGCTCTGTTTGTTCCAGTGAGTGTAGCGAGGATGCTCTATTAGTACCATTGAGTGTAGTGAACGTGCACTATTAGTACCAGTGAGTGTAGTGAGCATGCTCTGTTAGTACCAGTGAGTGTAGTGAGCATGCTCTGTTAGTACCAGTGAGTGTAGTGAGCATGCTCTGTTAGTACCAGTGAGTGTAGTGAGCATGCTCTGTTAGTATCAGTGAGTGTAGTGAGCATGCTCTGTTAGTATCAGTGAGTGTAGTGAGCATGCACTATTAGTACCAGTGAGTATAGTGAGCATGCACTATTAGTAACAGTGAGTGTAGTGAGCATGCTCTGTTAGTACTAGTGAGTGTAGTGAGCATGCTCTGTTAGTACTAGTGAGTGTAGTGAGCATGCACTATTAGTACCAGTGAGCATAGTGAGCATGCACTATTAGTACCAGTGAATGTAGTGAGCATGCTCTGTTAGTACTAGTGAGTGTAGTGAGCATGCTCTGTTAGTACCAGTGAGTGTAGTGGGCATGCACTATTAGTACCAGTGAGTATAGTGAGCATGCTCTGTTAGTACCAGTGACTGTAGTGAGCATGCTCTGTTAGTACTAGTGAGTGTAGTGAGCATGCTCTGTTAGTACCAGTGACTGTAGTGAGCATGCACTATTAGTACCAGTGAGTATAGTGAGCATGCACTATTAGTACCAGTGACTGTAGTAAGCATGCTCTGTTAGTACTAGTGAGTGTAGTGAGCATGCTCTGTTAGTACCAGTGACTGTAGTGAGCATGCACTATTAGTACCAGTGAGTATAGTGAGCATGCTCTGTTAGTACCAGTGACTGTAGTGAGCATGCTCTGTTAGTACTAGTGAGTGTAGTGAGCATGCTCTGTTAGTACTAGTGAGTGTAGTGAGCATGCTGTTAGTACCAGTGACTGTAGTGAGCATGCTCTGTTAGTATCAGTGACTGTAGTGAGCATGCTCTGTTAGTACCAGTGAGTGTAATCAGGATGCTATATTAGTACCAGTGAGTGTAGTGAGCATGCTCTATTAATATCAGTGAGTGTAGTGAGGAAGCTCTATTTGTATCAGTGAGTGTAGTGAGCATGCTTTATTAGTATCAGTGAGTGTAGTGAGCATGCTCTGTTTGTTCCAGTGAGTGTAGTGAGCATGCTCTGTTAGTACCAGTGAGTGTAGCGAGGATGCTCTATTAGTACCATTGAGTGTAGTGAACGTGCACTATTAGTACCAGTGAGTGTAGTGAGCATGCTCTGTTAGTACCAGTGAGTGTAGTGAGCATGCTCTGTTAGTACCAGTAAGTGTAGTGAACATGCTCTGTTAGTACCAGTGAGTGTAGCGAGGATGCTCTATTAGTATCGTTGAGTGTAGTGAGCGTGTACTATTAGTACCAGTGAGTGTAGTGAGCATGCTCTGTTAGTAACAGTGAGTGTAATCAGGATGCTATATTAGTACCAGTGAGTGTAGTGAGCATGCTCTATTAATATCAGTGAGTGTAGTGAGGAAGCTCTATTTGTATCAGTGAGTGTAGTGAGCATGCTTTATTAGTATCATTGAGTGTAGTGAGCGTGCACTATTAGTACCAGTGAATGTAGTGAGCATGCTTTATCAGTACCAGTGAGTGTAATGAGGATGCTTTATTAGTACCAGTGAGTGTAGTGAGCATGCTCTGTTAGTACCAGTGAGTGTAGTGAGCATGCTCTGTTAGTATCAGTGAGTGTAGTGAGCATGCTCTGTTAGTACCAGTGAGTGTAGTGAGCATGCTCTGTTAGTATCAGTGACGCTAGTGAGCATGCTCTGTTAGTATCAGTGAGTGTAGTGAGCATGCACTATTAGTACCAGTGAGTGTAGTGAGCATGCTCCGTTAGTACTAGTGAGTGTAGTGAGCATGCTCTGTTAGTACTAGTGAGTGTAGTGAGCATGCTCTGTTAGTACCAGTGAGTGTAGTGAGCATGCACTATTAGTACCAGTGACTGTAGTGAGCATGCTCTGTTAGTACTAGTGAGTGTAGTGAGCATGCTCTGTTAGTACCAGTGAGTGTAGTGGGCATGCTCTGTTAGTACTAGTGAGTGTAGTGAGCATGCTCTGTTAGTACTAGTGAGTGTAGTGAGCATGCTCTGTTAGTACCAGTGACTGTAGTGAGCATGCACTATTAGTACCAGTGAGTATAGTGAGCATGCACTATTAGTACCAGTGACTGTAGTAAGCATGCTCTGTTAGTACTAGTGAGTGTAGTGAGCATGCTCTGTTAGTACCAGTGAGTGTAGTGAGCATGCACTATTAGTACCAGTGAGTATAGTGAGCATGCTCTGTTAGTACCAGTGACTGTAGTGAGCATGCTCTGTTAGTACTAGTGAGTGTAGTGAGCATGCTCTGTTAGTACCAGTGAGTATAGTGAGCATGCTCTGTTAGTACCAGTGACTGTAGTGAGCATGCTCTGTTAGTACTAGTGAGTGTAGTGAGCATGCTCTGTTAGTACCAGTGACTGTAGTGAGGATGCAGGGTGTGATGACTTACGTGTATCCGAGCCTTATCATCCCGGCGCTCCAGGCTGCAGTGCATCTGTATGACCTGCAGTGACATGAGATATATCATATACACTGCATGGACAGTCACCCTCCCCCGCTCATCTTTCTGTCACTCCCATCATCCTACACTCACTCCCATCATCCTACACTCACTCCCATCATCTACACTCACTCCCATCATCCTACACTCAATCCCATCATCCTACACTCACTCCCATCATCTACACTCACTCCCATCATCTACACTCACTCCCATCATCCTACACTCACTCCCATCATCTACACTCACTCCCATCATCTACACTCACTCCCATCATCCTACACTCACTCCCATCATCTACACTCACTCCCATCATACTACACTCAATCCCATCATCCTACACTCACTCCCATCATCTACACTCACTCCCATCATCTACACTCACTCCCATCATCTACACTCACTCCCATCATCCTACACTCACTCCCATCATCTACACTCACTCCCATCATCTACACTCACTCCCATCATACTACACTCACTCCCATCATCCTACACTCACTCCCATCATCTACACTCACTCCCATCATCTACACTCACTCCCATCATCCTACACTCACTCCCATCATCTACACTCACTCCCATCATCCTACACTCACTCCCATCATCTACACTCACTCCCATCATCTACACTCACTCCCATCATACTACACTCACTCCCATCATCCTACACTCACTCCCATCATCCTACACTCACTCCCATCATCTACACTCACTCTCATCATCTACACTCACTCCCATCATCCTACACTCACTCCCATCATCTACACTCACTCCCATCATCCTACACTCACTCCCATCATCTACACTCACTCCCATCATCTACACTCACTCCCATCATACTACACTCACTCCCATCATCCTACACTCACTCCCATCATCTACACTCACTCCCATCATCTACACTCACTCCCATCATCCTACACTCACTCCCATCATCTACACTCACTCCCATCATCCTACACTCACTCCCATCATCTACACTCACTCCCATCATCTACACTCACTCCCATCATCCTACACTCACTCCCATCATCCTACACTCACTCCCATCATCTACACTCACTCCCATCATCTACACTCACTCCCATCATCCTACACTCACTCCCATCATCTACACTCACTCCCATCATCTACACTCACTCCCATCATCCTACACTCACTCCCATCATCCTACACTCACTCCCATGGTGCACCCACCTTCCTGGTCTCCACCTCCACAGGCTCCGGAGTCGGGGTCTTTGCGGCCTGTAAGTCTTCCTGGGACTGTGATAGTGTCCGCGGCAACACATGAGGGCGAGAGACCGCGAAATTCATGAGGGGATAGATCCCATTCCTGCAAAACCACAAGGGCCGTGAACAGAAGGGAGAGGGAGAAGAGGTGCCCCAATAGAGACAGACCGAGAGGGGCCCCAAAAGAGACAGGTCGGGAGGTGCCCCAATAGAGACAGACCGAGAGGGGCCCCAATAGAGACAGACCGAGAGGGGCCCCAAAAGAGACAGGTCGGGAGGTGCCCCAAAAGAGACAGCCGAGGGACTGGTAAAGCAAACATGACTAGGTGACAGGCACTCAGTGAGACACAATTAGGGGAGACAGACAGTGTCCCTGAGACCTCACCTGACGTCTTCCAAGAACTTGTCCAGCTCAATAGATGACACCTGGGAATACCTGAGAGACACAGAGGAGAGGTGAGAGGTAGAGGTTCATGTACGTGTCATCAGTGGGGCCCCTCAGTATTCAGGTGTGGCCCTTATACAGTATATCTCACATATAGAAAGCATGTAAACCTTTCACCCCCATACATGTGTGACCAGCAGGGGGCCTCGGTCAGCACTCACCTCCAGAGGACGGGCATCTGGCCTTTTTTGGGTATGGCAGCCATGACAGCCTGGGGGTCGATGAGCTTCGTCTTCTCCTCCAGGAGGTTGTCCTGCATGATATCTGCAGATGAGAGAACAGGACGGGCACAATGGTAACCTACACCCTGCACATCCTCTGCACACAGCCAGAGCTGCAGCCACAATTCTGCTGTTACATTCTGTTTTATAATCCAGTCACATCCAAAGCTGCATTCACAATTCTGCTGAAGCATTAACTCCTACACATCAGTCACATCCAGAGCTGTATTCACAATTCTGCTGAAGCATTAACTCCTACACATCAGTCACATCCAGAGCTGTATTCACAATTCTGCTGAAGCATTAACTCCTACACATCAGTCACATCCAGAGCTGTATTCACAATTCTGCTGAAGCATTAACTCCTACACATCAGTCACATCCAGAGCTGTATTCACACATTCATAGTAGTAGTATGAACACGACATCTCTTACAATACACAGCAGTGAGGAACTAGCAAGAGAGATAGATATGTCAGTGCAGCTCTGGATGTGAGTGGAGTATTCGTGAAGCCCAGCAGGGGAGGGTCCTACTTGGGGCGGGTACATGCAGAGTGACCCTCACAGGGGGTGTTGAGGAAGCAGTGGGCGGACAGCAACTTCAGCGAGTGAACCTCAAACAGCACCCGATGGAAGAGCAGGTTGTGTGCGGAGGGGCGCTGCTCCGGGGAGGCCGAAAGACACTGCAGGACGAACTCCTGGAAAAGCAGGAACACAGTGTGAACAGCGACATCTTACATACAGTCTATATACAGCCTATGTGTGGCCCCTCTGTGTACCTAGCATGTACTGGGGCCCCTCTGTCCTGTATACTACCCCATGTACTGGGACCCCTCTGTCCTGTAAACCATACCCCATGTACTGGAACCCCTCTGTCCTGTAAACCATACCCCATGTACTGGAACCCCTCTGTCCTGTATACCACCCCCCCATGTACTGGGGCCCCTCTGTCCTGTATACCACCCCCCATGTACTGGGGCCCCTCTGTCCTGTATACCATCCCCCATGTACTGGGACCCCTCTGTCCTGTATACTACCCCATGTACTGGGACCCCTCTGTCCTGTATACCACCCCCCATGTACTGGGGCCCCTCTGTCCTGTATACCATCCCCCATGTACTGGGGCCCCTCTGTCCTGTATACCATCCCCCAAGTACTGGGGCCCCTCTGTCCTGTATACCATCCCCCATGTACTGGGACCCCTCTGTCCTGTATACTACCCCATGTACTGGGGCCCCTCTGTCCTGTATACTACTACATGTACTGGGGCCCCTCTGTCCTGTATACTACTACATGTACTGGGACCCCTCTGTCCTGTATACCATCCCCCATGTACTGGGGCCCCTCTGTCCTGTATACTACTACATGTACTGGGACCCCTCTGTCCTGTATACCATACCCCATGTACTGGGGCCCCTCTGTCCTGTATACCATCCCCCATGTACTGGGGCCCCTCTGTCCTGTATACTACTACATGTACTGGGACCTCTCTGTCCTGTATACCATACCCCATGTACTGGGGCCCCTCTGTCCTGTATACCATCCCCCATGTACTGGGGCCCCTCTGTCCTGTATACTACCCCATGTACTGGGACCCCTCTGTCCTGTATACTACCCCATGTACTGGGGCCCCTCTGTCCTGTATACCACCCCATGTACTGGGACCCCTCTGTCCTGTATACCACCCCCCATGTACTGGGACCCCTCTGTCCTGTATACCACCCCCCCATGTACTGGGACCCCTCTGTCCTGTATACCATCCCCCATGTACTGGGGCCCCTCTGTCCTGTATACCATCCCCCATGTACTGGGGCCCCTCTGTCCTGTATACCACCCCATGTACTGGGGCCCCTCTGTCCTGTATACTACCCCATGTAATGGGGCCCCCTGTCCTGTATACCACCCCATGTACTGGGACCCCTCTGTCCTGTATACGATCCCCCATGTACTGGGGCCCCTCTGTCCTGTATACCATCCCCCATGTACTGGGGCCCCTCTGTCCTGTATACTACCCCATGTAATGGGGCCCCTCTGTCCTGTATACCATCCCCCATGTACTGGGGCCCCTCTGTCCTGTATACTACTACATGTACTGGGACCCCTCTGTCCTGTATACCATACCCCATGTACTGGGGCCCCTCTGTCCTGTATACTACCCCCCATGTACTGGGGCCCCTCTGTCCTGTATACTACCCCTTGTACTGGGGCCCCTCTGTCCTGTATACTACCCCATGTACTGGGGCCCCTCTGTCCTCTATACTACTACATGTACTGGGACCCCTCTGTCCTGTATACCATACCCCATGTACTGGGGCCCCTCTGTCCTGTATACTACCCCCCATGTACTGGGGCCCCTCTGTCCTGTATACTACCCCATGTACTGGGACCCCTCTGTCCTGTATACCACCCCATGTACTGGGGCCCCTCTGTCCTGTATACTACTACATGTACTGGGACCCCTCTGTCATGTATACTACTACATGTACTGGGACCCCTCTGTCCTGTATACTACCCCATGTACTGGGACCCCTCTGTCCTGTATACTACTACATGTACTGGGACCCCTCTGTCCTGTATACCATCCCCCATGTACTGGGGTCCCTCTGTCCTGTATACCACCCCATGTACTGGGACCCCTCTGTCCTGTATACCATCCCCCATGTACTGGGGCCCCTCTGTCCTGTATACTACTCCATGTACTGGGAACCCTCTGTCCTGTATACTACTACATGTACTGGGACCTCTCTGTCCTGTATACCATACCCCATGTACTGGGGCCCCTCTGTCCTGCATACCATCCCCCATGTACTGGGGCCCCTCTGTCCTGTATACTACTACATGTACTCGGACCCCTCTGTCCTGTATACTACTACATGTACTGGGACCCCTCTGTCCTGTATACTACCCCATGTACTGGGACCCCTCTGTCCTGTATACTACCCCATGTACTGGGACCCCTCTGTCCTGTATACCATGCCCCATGTACTGGGGCCCCTCTGTCCTGTATACTACTACATGTACTGGGACCCCTCTGTCCTGTATACTACCCCATGTACTGGGGCCCCTCTGTCCTGTATACCACCCCATGTACTGGGGCCCCTCTGTCCTGTATACCACCCCATGTACTGGGACCCCTCTGTCCTGTATACCATCCCCCATGTACTGGGGCCCCTCTGTCCTGTATACCATCCCCCATGTACTGGGGCCCCTCTGTCCTGTATACCACCCCATGTACTGGGACCCCTCTGTCCTGTATACTACTCCATGTACTGGGGTCCCTCGGTCCTGTATACTACCCCATGTAATGGGGCCCCTCTGTCCTGTATACCACCCCATGTACTGGGACCCCTCTGTCCTGTATACCATCCCCCATGTACTGGGGCCCCTCTGTCCTGTATACCATCCCCCATGTACTGGGGCCCCTCTGTCCTGTATACTACCCCATGTAATGGGCCCCTCTGTCCTGTATACCATCCCCCATGTACTGGGGCCCCTCTGTCCTGTATACTACCCCATGTAATGGGGCCCCTCTGTCCTGTATACCACCCCATGTACTGGGACCCCTCTGTCCTGTATACCACCCCATGTACTGGGGCCCCTCTGTCCTGTATACCATCCCCCATGTACTGGGGCCCCACTGTCCTGTATTCCATCCCCCATGTACTGGGGCCCCTCTGTCCTGTATAGTACCCCATGTACTGGGGCCCCTCTGTCCTGTATACCATCCCCCATGTACTGGGGCCCCTCTGTCCTGTATACTACCCCATGTACTGGGACCCCTCTGTCCTGTATACTACCCCATGTACTGGGGCCCCTCTGTCCTGTATACTACTACATGTACTGGGACCCCTCTGTCCTTTATACTACACCCCATGTACTGGGGCCCCTCTGTCCTGTATACCATACCCCATGTACTGGGGCCCCTCTGTCCTGTATACCACCCCATGTACTGGGACCCCTCTGTCCTGTATACTACTCCATGTACTGGGGACCTTCGGTCCTGTATACTACCCCATGTAATGGGGCCCCCTGTCCTGTATACCACCCCATGTACTGGGACCCCTCTGTCCTGTATACCATCCCCCATGTACTGGGGCCCCTCTGTCCTGTATACCATCCCCCATGTACTGGGGCCCCTCTGTCCTGTATACCATCCCCCATGTACTGGGGCCCCTCTGTCCTGTATACCATCCCCCATGTACTGGGGCCCCTCTGTCCTGTATACCACCCCATGTACTGGGACCCCTCTGTCCTGTATACTACTCCATGTACTGGGGACCCTCGGTCCTGTATACTACCCCATGTAATGGGGCCCCCTGTCCTGTATACCACCCCATGTACTGGGACCCCTCTGTCCTGTATACCATCCCCCATGTACTGGGGCCCCTCTGTCCTGTATACCATCCCCCATGTACTGGGGCCCCTCTGTCCTGTATACCATCCCCCATGTACTGGGGCCCCTCTGTCCTGTATACCATCCCCCATGTACTGGGGCCCCTCTGTCCTGTATACCACCCCATGTACTGGGACCCCTCTGTCCTGTATACTACTCCATGTACTGGGGACCCTCGGTCCTGTATACTACCCCATGTAATGGGGCCCCCTGTCCTGTATACCACCCCATGTACTGGGACCCCTCTGTCCTGTATACCATCCCCCATGTACTGGGGCCCCTCTGTCCTGTATACCATCCCCCATGTACTGGGGCCCCTCTGTCCTGTATACTACCCCATGTAATGGGGCCCCTCTGTCCTGTATACCATCCCCCATGTACTGGGGCCCCTCTGTCCTGTATACTACTACATGTACTCGGACCCCTCTGTCCTGTATACCATACCCCATGTACTGGGGCCCCTCTGTCCTGTATACTACCCCCCATGTACTGGGGCCCCTCTGTCCTGTATACTACCCCATGTACTGGGGCCCCTCTGTCCTGTATACTACCCCATGTACTGGGGCCCCTCTGTCCTCTATACTACTACATGTACTGGGACCCCTCTGTCCTGTATACCATACCCCATGTACTGGGGCCCCTCTGTCCTGTATACTACCCCCCATGTACTGGGGCCCCTCTGTCCTGTATACTACCCCATGTACTGGGACCCCTCTGTCCTGTATACCACCCCATGTACTGGGGCCCCTCTGTCCTGTATACTACTACATGTACTGGGACCCCTCTGTCATGTATACTACTACATGTACTGGGACCCCTCTGTCCTGTATACTACTACATGTACTGGGACCCCTCTGTCCTGTATACCATCCCCCATGTACTGGGGCCACTCTGTCCTGTATACCACCCCATGTACTGGGACCCCTCTGTCCTGTATACCACCCCCCCATGTACTGGGACCCCTCTGTCCTGTATACCATCCCCCATGTACTGGGGCCCCTCTGTCCTGTATACCATCCCCCATGTACTGGGGCCCCTCTGTCCTGTATACTACCCCATGTAATGGGGCCCCTCTGTCCTGTATACCATCCCCCATGTACTGGGGCCCCTCTGTCCTGTATACTACCCCATGTAATGGGGCCCCTCTATCCTGTATACCACCCCATGTACTGGGGCCCCTCTGTCCTGTATATCATCCCCCATGTACTGGGGCCCCACTGTCCTGTATACCATCCCCCATGTACTGGGGCCCCTCTGTCCTGTATAATAACCCATGTACTGGGGCCCCTCTGTCCTGTATACCATCCCCCATGCACTGGGGCCCCTCTGTCCTGTATACTACTACATGTACTGGGACCTCTCTGTCCTGTATACCATACCCCATGTACTGGGGCCCCTCTGTCCTGTATACCATCCCCCATGTACTGGAGCCCCTCTGTCCTGTATACTACCCCATGTACTGGGACCCCTCTGTCCTGTATACCACCCCATGTACTGGGACCCCTCTGTCCTGTATACCACCCCCCATGTACTGGGACCCCTCTGTCCTGTATACCACCCCCCCCATGTACTGGGACCCCTCTGTCCTGTATACCATCCCCCATGTACTGGGGCCCCTCTGTCCTGTATACCATCCCCCATGTACTGGGGCCCCTCTGTCCTGTATACCACCCCATGTACTGGGGCCCCTCTGTCCTGTATACTACCCCATGTAATGGGGCCCCCTGTCCTGTATACCACCCCATGTACTGGGACCCCTCTGTCCTGTATACCATCCCCCATGTACTGGGGCCCCTCTGTCCTGTATACCATCCCCCATGTACTGGGGCCCCTCTGTCCTGTATACTACTACATGTACTGGGACCCCTCTGTCCTGTATACCATCCCCCATGTACTGGGGCCCCTCTGTCCTGTATACTACCCCATGTACTGGGACCCCTCTGTCCTGTATACTACCCCATTTACTGGGGCCCCTCTGTCCTGTATACCACCCCATGTACTGGGGCCCCTCTGTCCCGTATACCACCCCATGTACTGGGACCCCTCTGTCCTGTATACCATCCCCCATGTACTGGGGCCCCTCTGTCCTGTATACCACCCCATGTACTGGGGCCCCTCTGTCCCGTATACCACCCCATGTACTGGGACCCCTCTGTCCTGTATACCATCCCCCATGTACTGGGGCCCCTCTGTCCTGTATACTACCCCATGTAATGGGGCCCCTCTGTCCTGTATACCATCCCCCATGTACTGGGGCCCCTCTGTCCTGTATACTACTACATGTACTGGGGCCCCTCTGTCCTGTATACCATCCCCCATGTACTGGGGCCCCTCTGTCCTGTATACTACCCCATGTACTGGGACCCCTCTGTCCTGTATACTACCCCATGTACTGGGGCCCCTCTGTCCTGTATACCACCCCATGTACTGGGGCCCCTCTGTCCCGTATACCACCCCATGTACTGGGACCCCTCTGTCCTGTATACCATCCCCCATGTACTGGGGCCCCTCTGTCCTGTATACCATCCCCCATGTACTGGGGCCCCTCTGTCCTGTATACCATCCCCCATGTACTGGGGCCCCTCTGTCCTGTATACTACTACATGTACTGGGGCCCCTCTGTCCTGTATACTACCCCATGTAATGGGGCCCCTCTGTACTGGGGCCCATTACATATCATCCCCCATGTACTGGGGCCCCACTGTCCTGTATACCATCCCCCATGTACTGGGGCCCCTCTGTCCTGTATAATAACCCATGTACTGGGGCCCCTCTGTCCTGTATACCATCCCCCATGTACTGGGGCCCCTCTGTCCTGTATACTACTACATGTACTGGGACCTCTCTGTCCTGTATACCATCCCCCATGTACTGGGGCCCCTCTGTCCTGTATACCACCCCATGTACTGGGACCCCTCTGTCCTGTATACCACCCCCCCATGTACTGGGACCCCTCTGTCCTGTATACCATCCCCCATGTACTGGGGCCCCTCTGTCCTGTATACCATCCCCCATGTACTGGGGCCCCTCTGTCCTGTATACCACCCCATGTACTGGGGCCCCTCTGTCCTGTATACTACCCCATGTAATGGGGCCCCCTGTCCTGTATACCACCCCATGTACTGGGACCCCTCTGTCCTGTATACCATCCCCCATGTACTGGGGCCCCTCTGTCCTGTATACCATCCCCCATGTACTGGGGCCCCTCTGTCCTGTATACTACCCCATGTACTGGGACCCCTCTGTCCTGTATACTACCCCATGTACTGGGGCCCCTCTGTCCTGTATACCACCCCATGTACTGGGGCCCCTCTGTCCTGTATACCACCCCATGTACTGGGACCCCTCTGTCCTGTATACCATCCCCCATGTACTGGGGCCCCTCTGTCCTGTATACCATCCCCCATGTACTGGGGCCCCTCTGTCCTGTATACCACCCCATGTACTGGGACCCCTCTGTCCTGTATACTACTCCATGTACTGGGGCCCCTCGGTCCTGTATACTACCCCATGTAATGGGGCCCCTCTGTCCTGTATACCACCCCATGTACTGGGACCCCTCTGTCCTGTATACCATCCCCCATGTACTGGGGCCCCTCTGTCCTGTATACCATCCCCCATGTACTGGGGCCCCTCTGTCCTGTATACTACCCCATGTAATGGGCCCCTCTGTCCTGTATACCATCCCCCATGTACTGGGGCCCCTCTGTCCTGTATACTACTACATGTACTGGGACCCCTCTGTCCTGTATACCATACCCCATGTACTGGGGCCCCTCTGTCCTGTATACCATCCCCCATGTACTGGGGCCCCTCTGTCCTGTATACTACCCCATGTACTGGGACCCCTCTGTCCTGTATACTACCCCATGTACTGGGGCCCCTCTGTCCTGTATACCACCCCATGTACTGGGGCCCCTCTGTCCTGTATACCACCCCATGTACTGGGACCCCTCTGTCCTGTATACCATCCCCCATGTACTGGGGCCCCTCTGTCCTGTATACCATCCCCCATATACTGGGGCCCCTCTGTCCTGTATACTACTCCATGTACTGGGGCCCCTCGGTCCGGTATACTACCCCATGTAATGGGGCCCCTCTGTCCTGTATACCACCCCATGTACTGGGACCCCTCTGTCCTGTATACCATCCCCCATGTACTGGGGCCCCTCTGTCCTGTATACCATCCCCCATGTACTGGGGCCCCTCTGTCCTGTATACTACCCCATGTAATGGGCCCCTCTGTCCTGAATACCATCCCCCATGTACTGGGGCCCCTCTGTCCTGTATACTACCCCATGTAATGGGGCCCCTCTGTCCTGTATACCACCCCATGTACTGGGGCCCCTCTGTCCTGTATACCATCCCCCATGTACTGGGGCCCCACTGTTCTGTATTCCATCCCCCATGTACTGGGGCCCCTCTGTCCTGTATAGTACCCCATGTACTGGGGCCCCTCTGTCCTGTATACCATCCCCCATGTACTGGGGCCCCTCTGTCCTGTATACTACTACATGTACTGGGACCCCTCTGTCCTGTATACTACTACATGTACTGGGACCCCTCTGTCCTGTATACTACTACATGTACTGGGACCCCTCTGTCCTGTATACTACCCCATGTACTGGGGCCCCTCTGTCCTGTATACTACCCCATGTACTGGGACCCCTCTGTCCTGTATACCATCCCCCATGTACTGGGGCCCCTCTGTCCTGTATATTACCCCATGTACTGGGGCCCCTCTGTCCTGTATACTACTACATGTACTGGGACCCCTCTGTCCTGTATACCATACCCCATGTACTGGGGCCCCTCTGTCCTGTATACTACCCCCCATGTACTGGGGCCCCTCTGTCCTGTATACCATCCCCCATGTACCGGGGCCCCTCTGTCCTGTATACCATCCCCCATGTACTGGGACCCCTCTGTCCTGTATACTACCCCATGTACTGGGACCCCTCTGTCCTGTATACCATCCCCCATGTACTGGGGCCCCTCTGTCCTGTATACTACTACATGTACTGGGACCCCTCTGTCCTGTATACTACCCCATGTACTGGGGCCCCTCTGTCCTGTATACTACCCCCCATGTACTGGGGCCCCTCTGTCCTGTATACTACCCCATGTACTGGGGCCCCTCTGTCCTGTATACTACCCCATGTACTGGGGCCCCTCTGTCCTGTATACCATCCCCCATGTACTGGGGCCCCTCTGTCCTGTATACCATCCCCCAAGTACTGGGGCCCCTCTGTCCTGTATACTACCCCATGTACTGGGACCCCTCTGTCCTGTATACTACCCCATGTACTGGGGCCCCTCTGTCCTGTATACCACCCCATGTACTGGGACCCCTCTGTCCTGTATACCATCCCCCATGTACTGGGGCCCCTCTGTCCTGTATACCATCCCCCATGTACTGGGGCCCCTCTGTCCTGTATACCACCCCATGTACTGGGACCCCTCTGTCCTGTATACTACTCCATGTACTGGGGCCCCTCGGTCCTGTATACTACCCCATGTAATGGGGCCCCTTTGTCCTGTATACTACCCCATGTAATGGGGCCCCTCTGTCCTGTATACCATCCCCCATGTACTGGGGCCCCTCTGTCCTGTATACTACCCAATGTAATGGGGCCCCTCTGTCCTGTATACCACCCCATGTACTGGGGCCCCTCTGTCCTGTATACCATCCCCCATGTACTGGGGCCCCACTGTCCTGTATACCATCCCCCATGTATTGGGGCCCCTCTGTCCTGTATACTACCCCATGTAATGGGGCCCCTCTGTCCTGTATACCATCCCCCATGTACTGGGGCCCCTCTGTCCTGTATACTACCCAATGTAATGGGGCCCCTCTGTCCTGTATACTACCCAATGTAATGGGGCCCCTCTGTCCTGTATACCACCCCATGTACTGGGGCCCCTCTGTCCTGTATACCATCCCCCATGTACTGGGGCCCCTCTGTCCTGTATACTACCCCATGTACTGGGGCCCCTCTGTCCTGTATACCATCCCCCATGTACTGGGGCCCCTCTGTCCTGTATACTACTACATGTACTGGGACCTCTCTGTCCTGTATACCATCCCCCATGTACTGGGGCCCCTCTGTCCTGTATACCATCCCCCATGTATTGGGGCCCCTCTGTCCTGTATACTACCCCATGTAATGGGGCCCCTCTGTCCTGTATACCATCCCCCATGTACTGGGGCCCCTCTGTCCTGTATACTACCCAATGTAATGGGGCCCCTCTGTCCTGTATACTACCCAATGCAATGGGGCCCCTCTGTCCTGTATACCACCCCATGTACTGGGGCCCCTCTGTCCTGTATACCATCCCCCATGTACTGGGGCCCCTCTGTCCTGTATACTACCCCATGTACTGGGGCCCCTCTGTCCTGTATACCATCCCCCATGTACTGGGGCCCCTCTGTCCTGTATACTACTACATGTACTGGGACCTCTCTGTCCTGTATACCATCCCCCATGTACTGGGGCCCCTCTGTCCTGTACACCATCCCCCATGTACTGGGGCCCCTCTGTCCTGTATACTACCCCATGTACTGGGACCCCTCTGTCCTGTATACTACCCCATGTACTGGGGCCCCTCTGTCCTGTATACCACCCCATGTACTGGGACCCCTCTGTCCTGTATACCATCCCCCATGTACTGGGGCCCCAATGTCCTGTATACCATCCCCCATGTACTGGGGCCCCTCTGTCCTGTATACCACCCCATGTACTGGGACCCCTCTGTCCTGTATACTACTCCATGTACTGGGACCCCTCTGTCCTGTATACCATCCCCCATGTACTGGGGCCCCTCTGTCCTGTATACTACCCCATGTAATGGGGCCCCTCTGTCCTGTATACCATCCCCCATGTATTGGGGCCCCTCTGTCCTGTATACTACCCCATGTAATGGGGCCCCTCTGTCCTGTATACCACCCCATGTACTGGGGCCCCTCTGTCCTGTATACCATCCCCCATGTACTGGGGCCCCACTGTCCTGTATACCATCCCCCATGTACTGGGGCCACTCTGTCCTGTATACTACCCCATGTACTGGGGCCCCTCTGTCCTGTATACCATCCCCCATGTACTGGGGCCCCTCTGTCCTGTATACTACTACATGTACTGGGACCCCTCTGTCCTGTATACTACTACATGTACTGGGACCCCTCTATCCTGTATACTACTACATGTACTGGGACCCCTCTGTCCTGTATACTACCCCATGTACTGGGGCCCCTCTGTCCTGTATACTACCCCATGTACTGGGACCCCTCTGTCCTGTATACCATCCCCCATGTACTGGGGCCCCTCTGTCCTGTATACTACCCCCCATGTACTGGGGCCCCTCTGTCCTGTATACTACCCCCCATGTACTGGGGCCCCTCTGTCCTGTATACTACCCCATGTACTGGGACCCCTCTGTCCTGTATACCACCCCATGTACTGGGGCCCCTCTGTCCTGTATACTACTACATGTACTGGGACCCCTCTGTCATGTATACTACTACATGTACTGGGACCCCTCTGTCCTGTATACTACCCCATGTACTGGGACCCCTCTGTCCTGTATACTACTACATGTACTGGGACCCCTCTGTCCTGTATACCATCCCCCATGTACTGGGGCCCCTCTGTCCTGTATACCACCCCATGTACTGGGACCCCTCTGTCCTGTATACTACTACATGTACTGGGACCCCTCTGTCCTGTATACCATCCCCCATGTACTGGGGCCCCTCTGTCCTGTATACCACCCCATATACTGGGACCCCTCTGTCCTGTATACTACTACATGTACTGGGACCCCTCTGTCCTGTATACTACTCCATGTACTGTTTCCCCTCTGTCCTGTATATCATCCCCCATGTACTGGGACCCCTCTGTCCTGTATACCATCCCCCATGTACTGGGACCCCTCTGTCCTGTATACTACCCCATGTACTGCGGCCCCTCTGTCCTGTATACCACCCCATGTACTGGGACCCCTCTGTCCTGTATACTACTACATGTACTGGGACCCCTCTGTCCTGTATACCATCCCCCATGTACTGGGGCCCCTCTGTCCTGTATACCATCCCCCATGTACTGGGGCCCCTCTGTCCTGTATACCATCCCCCATGTACTGGGGCCCCTCTGTCCTGTATACCATCCCCCATGTACTGGGGCCCCTCTGTCCTGTATACCATCCCCCATGTACTGGGGCCCCTCTGTCCTGTATACCATCCCCCATGTACTGGGGCCCCCCTGTCCTGTATACTACCCCATGTACTGGGGCCCCTCTGTCCTGTATACTACTACATGTACTGGGGCCCCCCTGTCCTGTATACTACCCCATGTACTGGGGCCCCTCTGTCCTGTATACCATCCCCCATGTACTGGGGCCCCTCTGTCCTGTATACCACCCCCCATGTACTGGGGCCCCTCTGTCCTGTATACTACCCCATGTACTGGGGCCCCTCTGTCCTGTATACTACCCCATGTACTGGGGCCCCTCTGTCCTGTATACCACCCCCCATGTACTGGGGCCCCTCTGTCCTGTATACTACCCCATGTACTGGGGCCCCTCTGTCCTGTATACCACCCCATGTACTGGGACCCCTCTGTCCTGTATACTACTACATGTACTGGGACCCCTCTGTCCTGTATACCATCCCCCATGTACTGGGGCCCCTCTGTCCTGTATACCATCCCCCATGTACTGGGGCCCCTCTGTTCTGTATACCATCCCCCATGTACTGGGGCCCCTCTGTCCTGTATACCATCCCCCATGTACTGGGGCCCCTCTGTCCTGTATACCATCCCCCATGTACTGGGGCCCCTCTGTCCTGTATACCACCCCCCATGTACTGGGGCCCCTCTGTCCTGTATACTACCCCATGTACTGGGGCCCCTCTGTCCTGTATACCACCCCATGTACTGGGACCCCTCTGTCCTGTATACTACTACATGTACTGGGACCCCTCTGTCCTGTATACCATCCCCCATGTACTGGGGCCCCTCTGTCCTGTATACCATCCCCCATGTACTGGGGCCCCTCTGTCCTGTATACCATCCCCCATGTACTGGGGCCCCTCTGTCCTGTATACCATCCCCCATGTACTGGGGCCCCTCTGTCCTGTATACCATCCCCCATGTACTGGGGCCCCTCTGTCCTGTATACCATCCCCCATGTACTGGGGCCCCTCTGTCCTGTATACTACTACATGTACTGGGGCCCCCCTGTCCTGTATACTACCCCATGTACTGGGGCCCCTCTGTCCTGTATACCATCCCCCATGTACTGGGGCCCCTCTGTCCTGTATACCACCCCCCATGTACTGGGGCCCCTCTGTCCTGTTAACCACCCCATGTACTGGGGCCCCTCTGTCCTGTATACTACTACATGTACTGGGGCCCTTCTGTCCTGTATACCATACCCCATGTACTGGGGCCCCCCCTGTCCTGTATACTACTACATGTACTGGGGCCCCCCCTGTCCTGTATACTACCCCATGTACTGGGGCCCCTCTGTCCTGTATACCATCCCCCATGTACTGGGGCCCCTCTGTCCTGTATACTACTACATGTACTGGGGCCCTTCTGTCCTGTATACTACTACATGTACTGGGTGTCCGCACCTTCATGTTGGCATCCTCCAAAGAATTTATGGCCTTGCTGATATTTTCCTCGGTGACCCTCTCCCCATTGGCCTGGATCTCCAGCACAGCCATCTGTAGGGAGATAGAAAGTTAACAGAATAAATGTCCTCTCTCCTCGGCCTGCAGGCGGCACTGTGCCCTCCTGTATGTATCTACACAATAGACAGTCTGAGTACAGTGAAGAAGCAAAACCGCAGAACCTGCTGTCAGTACTGATGTATAGCCTGTGGGGGCGCTCAGGGGTGGGTGGAACAATACTGATGTATACCCAGCTGGGGCGGTCAGGGTGGGATACCCCCTTTAAACACCTCAATTGCCCCCATCCATTAAACAGTTACTGCTGGTGCAGGCAGCCATCTTCTTGATTACTTATAGCAGGGATGTAGGTTGTGGTGTAGATTTTGGTATTCACTGTTTGCAGATGTCTTCACACCCTCAGCAACTGATTATACACTAGTGATAACTCCAGAGCGCTCAGCGAAATAAGATCTCTGCACAGGCACAGATATCTAAGTGTCCAGGTGAGATCCTGGTGACTTTCATGTCCAGGTGAGATCCTGGTGACTTCCGTGTCCTGGTGAGATCCTGGTGACTTCCGTGTCCTGGTGAGATCCTGGTGACTTCCGTAGTGCTGGTGAGATCCTGGTGACTTCCGTGTCCTGGTGAGATCCTGGTGACTTTCATGTCCTGGTGAGATCCTGGTGACTTCCGTGTCCTGGTGAGATCCTGGTGACTTCCGTGTCCTGGTGAGATCCTGGTGACTTCCGTGTCCAGGTGAGATCCTGGTGACTTTCATGTCCAGGTGAGATCCTGGTGACTTCCGTGTCCAGGTGAGATCCTGGTGACTTCCGTGTCCTGGTGAGATCCTGGTGACTTCCGTGTCCTGGTGAGATCCTAGTGACTTCCGTGTCCTGGTGAGATCCTGGTGACTTCCGTGTCCTGTGGGATCCTGGTGACTTCTGTGTCCTGGTGAGATCCTAGTGACTTCCGTGTCTTGGTGAGATCCTGGTGGCATCCATTTTCTGGTGAGATCCTGGTAACTTCCGTGATCTGTAAAGATCTGTGTATTTATGAGTTCTGTGTTCTGAGGAGATCCTGGTGAGCTCCTGGTGGCATCCATGTTTTGGTGAGATCCTTGTGATATCCATGTCCTGTTGAGATCCTGGTGGCATCCGTGTCCTGCTGAGATCTGTGTATTTATGAGTTCTGTGTTCTGGTGAAATCCTGGTGAGCTCCTGGGACATCCATGTTCTGGTGAGATCCGTATTCTGGTGAGATCCTGGTGACTTTCGTGTCCAGGTGAGATCCTGGTAATATCCGTGTCCTGGTGAGCTATGCGCCCTTTGAGATATGTGATCTGATAAATACTGTGTCCTGCTGAGATCCATATTCTGTTGCGATTTGTAACTTGTGAGATTGATGTACTGGTTAAATCAATTTCCTTTTAATATTCTTGGCAAGATCCATATTCTGTTGATATCAGTGTCCTGGGGTAAGAGCCATACCTTGGTGATATCGGTGACCTGGAGTAAGATCCATACCCTGGTGATATCGGTGTCCTGGGGTAAGATCCATACCCTGGTGATATCGGTGTCCTGGGGTAAGATCTATACCCTGGTGATATCGGTGTCCTGGAGTAAGATCCATACCATGGTGATATCAGTGTCCTGGGGTAAGATCCATACCCTGGTGGTATCAGTGTCCTGGGGTAAGATCCATACTCTGGTGATATCGGTGTCCTGGGATAAGATCCATACCCTGGTGATATCGGTGTCCTGGGGTAAGAGCCATACCTTGGTGATATTGGTGTTCTGGGGTAAGATCCATACCCTGGTGATATCGGTGTCCTGGGATAAGAGCCATACCCTGGTGATATCGGTGTCCTGGGATAAGATCCATACCCTGGTGATATCGGTGTCCTGGAGTAAGATCCATACCCTGGTGATATCGGTGTCCTGGGGTAAGATCTATACTCTGGTGATATCGGTGTCCTGGGATAAGATCCATACCCTGGTGATATCGGTGTCCTGGGGTAAGAGCCATACCTTGGTGATATCGGTGTTCTGGGGGTAAGATCTATACCCTGGTGATATCAGTGTACTGTGGTAAGATCCATACCCTGGTGATATCGGTGTCCTGGGGTAAGAGCCATACCTTGGTGATATCGGTGTTCTGTGGTAAGATCCATACCCTGGTGATATCGGTGTCCTGGGGTAAGAGCCATACCTTGGTGATATCGGTGTTCTGTGGTAAGATCCATACCCTGGTGATATCGGTGTCCTGGAGTAAGATCCATACCCTGGTGATATCGGTGTATTGGGATAAGATCCATACCCTGCTGATATCGGTGTCCTGGGGTAAGATCCATACCCTGGTGATATCGGTGTCCTGGGGTAAGATCCATACCCTGGTGATATCGGTGTCCTGGGGTAAGATCCATACCCTGGTGATATCGGTGTCCTGGGGTAAGATCCATACCCTGGTGATATCGGTGTCCTGGGGTAAGATCCATACCCTGGTGATATCGGTGTCCTGGGGTAAGATCCATACCCTGGTGATATCGGTGTCCTGGAGTAAGATCCATATCCTGGTGATATCGGTGTATTGGGATAAGATCCATACCCTGGTGATATCGGTGTCCTGGGGTAAGATCCATACCCTGGTGATATCGGTGTCCTGGGGTAAGATCCATACCCTGGTGATATCGGTGTCCTGGGGTAAGATCCATACCTTGGTGATATCGGTGTTCTGGGGTAAGATCCATACCCTGGTGATATCGGTGTATTGGGATAAGATCCATACCCTGGTGATATCGGTGTCCTGGGGTAAGATCCATACCCTGGTGATATCGGTGTCCTGGGGTAAGATCTATACCCTGGTGATATCGGTGTCCTGGAGTAAGATCCATATCCTGGTGATATCGGTGTATTGGGATAAGATCCATACCCTGGTGATATCGGTGTCCTGGGGTAAGATCCATACCCTGGTGATATCGGTGTCCTGGGGTAAGATCCATACCCTGGTGATATCGGTGTCCTGGGGTAAGATCCATACCTTGGTGATATCGGTGTTCTGGGGTAAGATCCATACCCTGGTGATATCGGTGTATTGGGATAAGATCCATACCCTGGTGATATCGGTGTCCTGGGGTAAGATCCATACCCTGGTGATATCGGTGTCCTGGGGTAAGATCTATACCCTGGTGATATCGGTGTCCTGGAGTAAGATCCATACCCTGGTGATATCGGTGTCCTGGGGTAAGATCTATACCCTGGTGATATCGGTGTCCTGGGGTAAGATCTATACCCTGGTGATATCGGTGTCCTGGAGTAAGATCCATACCATGGTGATATCAGTGTCCTGGGGTAAGATCCATACCCTGGTGGTATCAGTGTCCTGGGGTAAGATCCATACTCTGGTGATATCGGTGTCCTGGGGTAAGATCCATACCCTGGTGATATCGGTGTCCTGGGGTAAGATCCATACCCTGGTGATATCGGTGTATTGGGATAAGATCCATACCCTGGTGATATCGGTGTATTGGGATAAGATCCATACCCTGGTGATATCGGTGTCCTGGGGTAAGATCCATACCCTGGTGATATTTGGAGGGTCCATCCTCACATTTATCTTTCATGGTGTAAAACTTAAGAACACGGGAGATGGGCGCCTGCCAAGATTTAATGCTCTGCAGCTGGATCACAAGACGGGAGGAACAATGTACACGCCAGGATGTGGAGCCGCGATACCAGATCACTTGTGTCATCTCACAAACATGAAGAGTCTGCAACTATTTCTCTGCTCAGAAAGAAGATCAAACCCGGATATGAGGGCAAAATATGGAAGAAATATGGAAGAAAATGTGAACTGTCCGGGAGATCTGTGGCCAGAGATGGATCACTATATACCAGGCTATGCTCTGTATATACTGCCCTCATGGTCCTGTACTGGAGATCTGTGGCCAGAGATGGATCACTATATACCAGGCTATGCTCTGTATATACTGCTCTCATGGTCCTGTACTGGAGATCTGTGGCCAGAGATGGATCACTATATACCAGGCTATGCTCTGTATATACAGTCATGGCCAAAAGTTTTGAGAATGATACAAATATTAATTTTTACAAAGTCTACTGCTTCAGTTTTTCTAATGGCAATTTGCATATACTCCAGAATGTTATAAAGAGTGATCAGCTTAACAGCAAATACTTGCAAAGTCAATATTTGCCTAGAAAATGAACTTTATCCCCCAAAACACATTTCAACATCATTGCAGCCCTGCCTTAAAAGGACCACCTAACATCGTTTCAGTGATTGCTCCATTAACACAGGTGTGGGTGTTGATGAGGACAGGGCTGGAGATCAATCTGTCATGATTAAGTAAGAATGACACCACTGGACACTTTAAAAGGAGGCTGGTGCTTGCCATCATTGTTTCTCTTCTGTTAACCATGGTTATCTCTAAAGAAACACGTGCAGTCATCATTGCACTGCACAAAAATGGCCTAACTGGGAAGAGTATTGCAGCTAGAAAGATTGCACCTCAGTCAACAATCTATCGCATCATCAAGAACTTCAAGGAGAGAGGTTCCATTGGTGCCAAAAAGGCTCCAGGGCGCCCAAGAAAGACCAGCAAGCGGCAGGACCGTCTCTTAATAGTGTTTCAGCTGCGGGATGGGGCTACCAGCAGTGCAGAGCTTGCTGAGGAATGGCAGCAGGCAGGTGTGAGTGCATCTGCACGCACTGTGAGGCGGAGACTCTTGGAGCAAGGCCTGGTCTCAAGGAGGGCAGCAAAGAAGCCACTTCTCTCCAGAAAAAACATTAGGGACAGACTGATATTCTGCAAAAGGTACAGGGAGTGGACTGCTGAGGACTGGGGTAAAGTCATTTTCTCTGATGAATCCCCTTTTCGATTGTTTGGAACATCTGGAAAACAGCTTATTCGGAGAAGAAGAGGTGAGCGCTACCACCAGTCTTGTCTCATGCCAACTGTAAAGCATCCTGAAACCATTCATGTGTGGGGTTGCTTCTCAGCCAAGGGAATCGGCTCTCTCACAGTCTTGCCTAAAAACACAGCCATGAATAAAGAATGGTACCAGAATGTCCTCCAAGAGCAACTTCTCCCAACCGTCCAAGAGCAGTTTGGCGCTCAACAATGCCTTTTCCAGCATGATGGAGCACCTTGCCATAAAGCAAAGGTGATAACTAAATGGCTCAGGGAACAAAACATAGAGATTTTGGGTCCATGGCCTGGAAACTCCCCCAGATCTTAATCCCATTGAGAACTTGTGGTCAATCATCAAGAGACGGGTGGACAAACAAAAACCAACAAATTCAGACAAAATTAAAGCATTGATTCTGCAAGAATGGACTGCTATCAGTCAGGATTTGGTCCAGAAGTTGATTGAGAGCATGCCAGGGAGAATTGCAGAGGTCCTGAAGAAGAAGGATCAACACTGCAAATATTGACTTGCTGCATTAACTCATTCTAACTGTCAATATAAGCTTCTGTTACTCATAATATGAATGCAATTCTATTTCTGTATGTGATAAAAACATCTGACAAACACACATAAAAACCAGAGGGCAGCAGATCATGTGAAAATAGAATATTTGTGTCTCTCAAAACTTTTGGCCATGACTGTACTGCTCTCATGGTCCTGTACTGGAGATCTGTGGCCAGAGATGGATCACTATATACCAGGCTATGCTCTGTATATACTGCTCTCATGGTCCTGTACTGGAGATCTGTGGCCAGAGATGGATCACTATATACCAGGCTATGCTCTGTATATACTGCCCTCATGGTCCTGTACTGGAGATCTGTGGCCAGAGATGGATCACTATATACCAGGCTATGCTCTGTATATACTGCCCTCATGGTCCTGTACTGGAGATCTGTGGCCAGAGATGGATCACTATATACCAGGCTATGCTCTGTATATACTGCTCTCATGGTCCTGTACTGGAGATCTGTGGCCAGAGATGGATCACTATATACCAGGCTATGCTCTGTATATACTGCTCTCATGGTCCTGTACTAGAGATCTGTGGCCAGAGATGGATCACTATATACCAGGCTATGCTCTGTATATACTGCTCTCATGGTCCTGTACTGGAGATCTGTGGCCAGAGATGGATCACTATATACCAGGCTATGCTCTGTATATACTGCTCTCATGGTCCTGTACTAGAGATCTGTGGCCAGAGATGGATCACTATATACCAGGCTATGCTCTGTATATACTGCTCTCATGGTCCTGTACTGGAGATCTTAGGATATGTTCACACAGAGGAATTTGGAGCCGCCTAATATAATAAATGTCCTGCTCCATCTTGCCATTATTTCTGTGGCTGATTCAGCTGCCGTAACCACGGTGCGAGATTCTCTCCCTGTTCATCTGGGGCCGTAAACTAGAGAGAAGTCGTCATATCTTACCTCCAGGGCACACATGCCAAAGGAGTAGATGTCCACCGCCGTACCATCCTCCATAGCTGGGGAGAGAATGGAGGGACGGTCAGAGCACAACACAGGGTACATGGCGAGGGCACAGGGTACACAGAGGAGCACAGGGTATCCAGAGGAGTACAGAGTACATGGCGAGGGCACAGGGTACATGGCAGGACTCAGGGTCTACAGAGGAATACAGGGTACACGGTGGCGCCCATGGTACACAGAGAAGTACAGGGTACATGATGGAGCACATGGTACAAGGAGGAGTACAGGGTACACAGGGGAGTGCAGGGTACATGATTCGGCCCAGGGTACAAGCAGGTGTACAGGGTACACAGCATGGCCCAGAGTACACAGAGGAGTACATGGTATACAACGGGGCCCAGGGTACCCAGAGGAGTACAGGATACATGATGGGGCACAGGGTACACAGAGGAGTACAGGGTACACAGCAGGGCCCAGGGTACACAGAGGAGTACAGGATACATGATGGGGCACAGGGTACACAGAGGAGTACAGGGTACACAGCAGGGCCAAGGGTACACAGAGGAGTACAGGATACATGATGGGGCACAGGGTACACAGAGGAGTACAGGATACATGATGGGGCACAGGGTACACAGAGGAGTACAGGGTGCACAGCAGGGCCTGGGGTACACAGAGGAGTACAGAGTACATGACGGGGCACAGGGTACACAGAGGAGTACAGGGTACACAGAGGAGTACAGGGTACACAGTGGAGTACAGGGTACATGATGGGGTACAGGTTACGCAGAGGAGTATATGGTATATGATAGGGCACAGGTACACAGAGGAGTACAGGGTACACAGTGGAGTACACGGTACACATAGGAGTACAGGGTATATGATAGGGCACAGGTACACAGCGGAGTACAGGGTACACAGCGGGGCCCAGGGTACAAGCAGGAGTACAGGGTACACGGCAGGGCCCAGGGTACACAGAGGAGTACAGGGTACACTGCAGGGCTCAGGGTACACAGAGGAGTACAGGGTACACAGCAGGGCCTGGGGTACACAGCGGAGCCCAGGGTACACTGAAGAGTACAGGGTATATGATGGGGCACAGGGTACACAGCAGGGCCCAGGGTACACTGAAGAGTACAGGGTACATGATGGGGCACAGGGTACACAGAGGAGTACAGGGTACACAGCAGGGCCCAGGGTACACAGAGGAGTACAGGGTACATAATGGGGCACAGGGTACACAGAGGAGTACAGGGTACACAGAGGAGTACAGGGTACACAGTGGAGTACAGGTTACATGATGGGGCACAGGTTACGCAGAGGAGTACAGGGTATATGATAGGGCACAGGTACACAGAGGAGTACAGGGTACACAGCGGGGCCCAGCGTACAAGCAGGAGTACAGGGTACATGGCAGGGCCCGGGGTACACAGCGGAGTACAGGGTACACTGCAGGGCTCAGGGTACACAGAGGAGTACAAGGTACACTGCAGGGCTCAGGGTACACAGAGGAGTACAGGGTACACAGCAGGGCTCAGGGTACACAGAGGAGTACAGGGTACACAGCAGGGCCTGGGGTACACAGCGGAGCCCAGGGTACACTGAAGAGTACAGGATACACGGCGGGGCCCAGGGTACACAGAGGAGTACAGGGTACATGATGGGTCACAGGGTACACAGAGGAGTACAGGGTACATGATGGGGCACAGGGTATACAGAGGAGTACAGGGTACACAGCAGGGCCCAGGGTACACAGAGGAGTACAGGGTACATGATGGGGCACAGGGTACACAGAGGAGTACAGGGTACACAGCAGGGCGTAGGGTACACAGAGGAGTACAGGGTACACAGCAGGGCCCAGGGTACACAGAGGAGTACAGGGTACATGATGGGGCACAGGGTACACAGAGGAGTACAGGGTACACAGCAGGGCCCAGGGTACACAGAGGAGTACAGGGTACACAGCAGTGCCTAGGGTACACAGAGGAGTACAGGGTACATGATGGGGCACAGGGTACACAGAGGAGTACAGGGTACATGATGGGGCACAGGGTACACAGAGGAGTACAGGGTACATGATGGGGCACAGGGTACACAGAGGAGTACAGGGTACACAGCAGGGCCCAGGGTACACAGAGGAGTACAGGGTACACAGCAGGGCCCAGGGTACATAGAGGAGTACAGGGTACACAGAGGAGTACAGGGTACACAGCAGGACCCAGGGTACACAGAGGAGTACAGGGTACATGATGGGGCCCAGAGTACAGAGCGGAGCACAGGGTACATGGCAGGGAGCAGTAACTCATGTGTGCCTGTAGGGACTAGTAGGCTTCTAGGACTTTAGCGTGTATACTGTAGGGGCCTCTAGGTCCACAGAGCACTACACGTCATGTGTCAGTATATACTGTATCCTGTACATGTCAGTAGAAATATCAGGTTTGATCTGTCACTTACAGTCATATTCTGGAGGAAAGAAGTGCTTGGTGCGCTGCTCCTCTCTAAGACATTTCACAGGAGTGCGGAGTTCATCAGGGACCGGCAACTCTGAAAAACAGGAGTCAAAATGGACAAACACTCACTATATAAGACTATCCCCCTATATACAGCATACACTCACTATATAAGACTATCCCCCTATATACAGCATACACTCATTATATATACTTAGTGTTTTTTACTGCCTGTACATAGGGTGCTATATACACTACATTACATAACAACACTGGTGTACAGCATCACATTGCAGGGATTACTGAGATATTTTCCACCATTTCTAGATCTCATTTCTCTTCTGGTCTCTAATCTTCATGTAATCCCTATACTTACGACTTCAATCAGTGGCTAAAATAAAATCCTGTATTATACTTCAGAGCTGCACTCACTATTCTGCTGGTACAGTCACTGTGTACATACATTACATTACTTATCCTGTACTGATCCTGAGTTACATCCTGTATTATACTCCAGAGCTGCGCTCACTATTCTGCTGGTACAGTCACTGTGTACATACATTACATTACTTATCCTGTACTGATCCTGAGTTACATCCTGTATTATACTCCAGAGCTGCGCTCACTATTCTGCTGGTGCAGTCACTATGTACATACATTACATTACTTATCCTGTACTGATCCTGAGTTACATCCTGTATTATACTCCAGAGCTGCGCTCACTATTCTGCTGGTGTAGTCACTGTGTACATACATTACATTACTTATCCTGTATTATACTCCAGAGCTGCACTCACTATTCTGCTGGTGTAGTCACTGTGTACATACATTACATTACTTATCCTGTATTATACTCCAGAGCTGCGCTCACTATTCTGCTGGTGCAGTCACTGTGTACATACATTACATTACTTATCCTGTACTGATCCTGAGTTACATCCTGTATTATACTCCAGAGCTGCGCTCACTATTCTGCTGGTGTAGTCACTGTGTACATACATTACATTACTTATCCTGTATTATACTCCAGAGCTGCACTCACTATTCTGCTGGTGTAGTCACTGTGTACATACATTACATTACTTATCCTGTATTATACTCCAGAGCTGCACTCACTATTCTGCTGGTGCAGTCACTGTGTACATACATTACATTACTTATCCTGTATTATACTCCAGAGCTGCACTCACTATTCTGCTGGTACAGTCACTGTGTACATACATTACTTATCCTGTACTGATCCTGAGTTACATCCTGTATTATACTCCAGAGCTGCACTCACTATTCTGCTGGTGTAGTCACTGTGTACATACATTACATTACTTATCCTGTATTATACTCCAGAGCTGCACTCACTATTCTGCTGGTACAGTCACTGTGTACATACATTACATTACTTATCCTGTATTATACTCCAGAGCTGCGCTCACTATTCTGCTGGTGCAGTCACTGTGTACATACATTACATTACTTATCCTGTACTGATCCTGAGTTACATCCTGTATTATACTCCAGAGCTGCACTCATTATTCTGCTGGTGCAGTCACTGTGTACATACATTACATTACTTATCCTGTACTGATCCTGAGTTACATCCTGTATTATACTCCAGAGCTGCACTCATTATTCTGCTGGTGCAGTCACTGTGTACATACATTACATTACTTATCCTGTACTGATCCTGAGTTACATCCTGTATTATACTCCAGAGCTGCACTCACTATTCTGCTGGTACAGTCACTGTGTACATACATTACATTACTTATCCTGTATTATACTCCAGAGCTGCGCTCACTATTCTGCTGGTACAGTCACTGTGTACATACATTACATTACTTATCCTGTACTATTTCCAGAGCTGCGCTCACTATTCAGTGTACCTCTAGTGACTGGTCTCCTCCTCCTCTGCTCCTGTGATGTCGCATCCCCTCGGTCAGGATGTGATTATTGCCCCCACTATAGGTTTATTGTTACACATTATTATGTTTCACCTCTCACTGTTTATTACTGAACAGGTTTTATAATGGATTAGAGCTGATATCTCCTGGGAGCAATTGTTAATGCAGCTCTGGTGGTGACTGGAGTATAAGGCATGATGGCATAGAGGAGGTAAAGTAAAGAGCTGACAGATCATATCAGTGGTGATCAGAGAGCGGTCACAAGGACACCAGCGCACTCACCATTGGCGAACACCCGATGCCAGACTGAGGAACGAAGAGGTCAGGAACCCCGGAGGGAGCATGGGAGAAAAAACAGGATCAAATGAATGTCAGGACATATAAAATAGAGGGAGATATAGAGTGAGGGAGATATTATCTACAGAGCCGACCGAACACTGTATAAATCATATAACAGCCCCACACACTGTATAAATCATATAACAGGCCCGTACACTGTATAAATCATATAACAGCCCCGCACACTGTATAAATCATATAACAGCCCCACACACTGTATAAATCATATAACAGCCCCGCACACTGTATAAATCATATAACAGCCCCGCACACTGTATAAATCATATAACAGCCCCGCACACTGTATAAATCATATAACAGCCCCGCACACTGTATAAATCATATAACAGCCCCGCACACTGTATAAATCATATAACAGCCCCGCACACTGTATAAATCATATAACAGCCCCGCACACTGTATAAATCATATAACAGGCCCGCACACTGTATAAATCATATAACAGCCCCGCACACTGTATAAATCATATAACAGCCCCGCACACTGTATAAATCATATAACAGCCCCACACACTGTATAAATCATATAACAGGCCCGCACACTGTATAAATCATATAACAGCCCCACACACTGTATAAATCATATAACAGCCCCGTACACTGTATAAATCATATAACAGGCCCGTACACTGTATAAATCCTATAACAGCCCCGCACACTGTATAAATCATATAACAGCCCCACACACTGTATAAATCATATAACAGCCCCACACACTGTATAAATCATATAACAGGCCCGTACACTGTATAAATCATATAACAGCCCCACACACTGTATAAATCATATAACAGCCCCACACACTGTATAAATCATATAACAGGCCCACATACTGTATAAATCATATAACAGCCCGTACCCTGTATAAATCATATAACAGGCCCGTACACTGTATAAATCATATAACAGGCCCGTACACTGTATAAATCATATAACAGGCCCGTACACTGTATAAATCATATAACAGCCCCGTACACTGTATAAATCATATAACAGCCCCACATACTGTATAAATCATATAACAGCCCCACACACTGTATAAATCATATAACAGCCCCATACACTGTATAAATCATATAACAGCCCCGCACACTGTATAAATCATATAACAGCCACACACACTGTATAAATCATATAACAGGCCCGTACACTGTATAAATCATATAACAGGCCCGTACACTGTATAAATCCTATAACAGCCCCGCACACTGTATCAATCATATAACTGTCCCGCACACTGTATAAATCATATAACAGCCCCACACACTGTATAAATCATATAACAGCCCCGCACACTGTATAAATCATATAACAGCCCCGCACACTGTATAAATCATATAACAGCCCCGCACACTGTATAAATCATATAACAGCCCCACACACTGTATAAATCATATAACAGCCCCACACACTGTATAAATCATATAACAGGCCCACACACTGTATAAATCATATAACAGCCCCATACACTGTATAAATCCTATAACAGCCCCGCACACTGTATAAATCATATAACAGCCCCGCACACTGTATAAATCATATAACAGCCCCGCACACTGTATAAATCATATAACAGCCCCGCACACTGTATAAATCATATAACAGCCCCACACACTGTATAAATCATATAACAGGCTCATACACTGTATAAATCATATAACAGGCCCATACACTGTATAAATCATATAACAGGCCCACACACTGTATAAATCATATAACAGCCCCGCCCACTGTATAAATCATATAACAGCCCCGCACACTGTATAAATCATATAACAGCCCCGCACACTGTATAAATCATATAACAGCCCCACACACTGTATAAATCATATAACAGCCCCGCACACTGTATAAATCATATAACAGCCCCGTACACTGTATAAATCATATAACAGGCCCACACACTGTATAAATCATATAACAGCCCCACACACTGTATAAATCATATAACAGCCCCACACACTGTATAAATCATATAACAGCCCCGTACACTGTATAAATCATATAACAGCCCCACACACTGTATAAATCATATAACAGCCCCGCACACTGTATAAATCATATAACAGCCCCGTACACTGTATAAATCATATAACAGCCCCGTACACTGTATAAATCATATAACAGGCCCACACACTGTATAAATCATATAACAGCCCCACACACTGTATAAATCATATAACAGCCCCACACACTGTATAAATTATATAACAGCCCCACACACTGTATAAATCATATAACAGCCCCGCACACTGTATACATAATACCACACCCGGCTATTAACCCCTTGCCTCTAGCACCTGAGCCGATCTTGATGAGTCCGTTGTGCTGGATGAAGATGGTGTCATTCGTCAGGTTTCCATGTATAATGACAGGGTCACAGGAGTGCAAGTAACTGCGGAGAGAGAGGTTGTCAGAAATCAGCCTCCTCCTACATACACCCCCAGCCTCCTCTATACATACAGTCACACCCCCGGCCTCCTCTATACATACAGTCACACCTCCGGCCTCCTCTATACATACAGTCACACCCCCGGCCTCCTCTATACATACAGTCACACCCCAGCCTCCTCTATACATACAGTCACACCCCCGGCCTCCTCTATACATACAGTCACACCCCAGCCTCCTCTATACATACAGTCACACCCCCGGCCTCCTCTATACATACAGTCACCCCCGGCCTCCTCTATACATACAGTCACACCCCTGGCCTCCTCTATACATGCAGTCACACCCCCCGGCCTCCTCTATACATACAGTCACACCCCCGGCCTCCTCTATACATACAGTCACACCCCAGCCTCCTCTATACATACAGTCACACCCCCAGCCTCCTCTATACATACAGTCACCCCCAGCCTCCTCTATACATACAGTCACACCCCCGGCCTCCTCTATACATACAGTCACACCTCCGGCCTCCTCTATACATACAGTCACACCCCCGGCCTCCTCTATACATACAGTCACACCCCAGCCTCCTCTATACATACAGTCACACCCCCCGGCCTCCTCTATACATACAGTCACACCCCAGCCTCCTCTATACATACAGTCACACCCCCGGCCTCCTCTATACATACAGTCACCCCCGGCCTCCTCTATACATACAGTCACACCCCTGGCCTCCTCTATACATGCAGTCACACCCCCGGCCTCCTCTATACATACAGTCACACCCCCGGCCTCCTCTATACATACAGTCACACCCCAGCCTCCTCTATACATACAGTCACACCCCCAGCCTCCTCTATACATACAGTCACCCCCAGCCTCCTCTATACATACAGTCACACCCCCGGCCTCCTCTATACATACAGTCACACCTCCGGCCTCCTCTATACATACAGTCACACCCCCCGGCCTCCTCTATACATACAGTCACACCCCAGCCTCCTCTATACATACAGTCACACCCCCAGCCTCCTCTATACATACAGTCACACCCCCGGTCTCCTCTATACATACAGTCACCCCCGGCCTCCTCTATACATACAGTCACACCCCTGGCCTCCTCTATACATGCAGTCACACCCCCAGCCTCCTCTATACATGCAGTCACACCCCCGGCCTCCTCTATACATACAGTCACACCCCAGCCTCCTCTATACATACAGTCACACCCCCGGCCTCCTCTATACATACAGTGACACCCCCGGCCTCCTCTATACATACAGTCACCCCCGCCTTCCTCTATACATACAGTCACACCCCCGGCCTCCTCCTACATACACCCCCAGCCTCCTCTATACATGCAGTCACACCCCCGGCCTCCTCTATACATGCAGTCACACCCCCGGCCTCCTCTATACATACAGTCACACCCTCGGCCTCCTCTATACATGCAGTCACACCCCCGGCCTCCTCTATACATACAGTCACACCCCCCGCCCTCCTCTATACATGCAGTCACACCCCCGGCCTCCTCTATACATCCAGTCACACCCCCGGCCTCCTCTATACATGCAGTCACACCCCAGCCTCCTCTATACATACAGTCACACCTCCGGCCTCCTCTATACATACAGTCACACCCCCGGCCTCCTCTATACATACAGTCACACCCCCGGCCTCCTCCTACATACACCCCCAGCCTCCTCTATACATGCAGTCACACCCCCGGCCTCCTCTATACATGCAGTCACACCCCCGGCCTCCTCTATACATACAGTCACACCCTCGGCCTCCTCTATACATGCAGTCACACCCCCGGCCTCCTCTATACATACAGTCACACCCCCCGCCCTCCTCTATACATGCAGTCACACCCCCGGCCTCCTCTATACATGCAGTCACACCCCCCGGCCTCCTCTATACATGCAGTCACACCCCAGCCTCCTCTATACATACAGTCACACCTCCGGCCTCCTCTATACATACAGTCACACCCCCGGCCTCCTCTATACATACAGTCACACCCCCGGCCTCCTCTATACATACAGTCACACCCCCGGCCTCCTCTATACATACAGTCACACCCCCGGCCTCCTCTATACATACAGTCACCCCCGCCTTCCTCTATACATACAGTCACACCCCCGGCCTCCTCCTACATACACCCCCAGCCTCCTCTATACATGCAGTCACACCCCCGGCCTCCTCTATACATGCAGTCACACCCCCGGCCTCCTCTATACATACAGTCACACCCCCGGCCTCCTCTATACATACAGTCACCCCCGCCTTCCTCTATACATACAGTCACACCCCCGGCCTCCTCCTACATACACCCCCAGCCTCCTCTATACATACAGTCACACCCTCGGCCTCCTCTATACATGCAGTCACACCCCCGGCCTCCTCTATACATACAGTCACACCCCCCGGCCTCCTCTATACATACAGTCACACCCCAGCCTCCTCTATATATACAGTCACACCCCCGGCCTCCTCTATACATACAGTCACACCCCCGGCCTCCTCTATACATGCAGTCACACCACCGGCCTCCTCTATACATACAGTCACACCCCCGGCCTCCTCTATACATACAGTCACACCCCCCGGCCTCCTCTATACATGCAGTCACACCCCCGGCCTCCTCTATACATGCAGTCACACCCCAGCCTCCTCTATACATACAGTCACACCTCCGGCCTCCTCTATACATACAGTCACACCCCAGCCTCCTCTATACATACAGTCACACCCCCAGCCTCCTCTATACATACAGTCACACCCCCGGCCTCCTCTATACATACAGTCACCCCCGGCCTCCTCTATACATACAGTCACACCCCTGGCCTCCTCTATACATGCAGTCACACCCCCCGGCCTCCTCTATACATACAGTCACACCCCCCGGCCTCCTCTATATATACAGTCACACCCCCAGCCTCCGCTATACATACAGTCACACCCCCGGCCTCCTCCTACATACACCCCCAGCCTCTATACATGCAGTCACACCCCCGGCCTCCTCTATACATACAGTCACACCCCCGGCCTCCTCTATACATACAGTCACACCCCCGGCCTCCTCTATCCATACAGTCATACCTCCGGCCTCCTCTATACATACAGTCACCCCCGCCTTCCTCTATACATACAGTCACACCCCTGGCCTCCTCTATACATACAGTCACACCCCCCGGCCTCCTCTATACATACAGTCACACCCCAGCCTCCTCTATATATACAGTCACACCCCCGGCCTCCTCTATACATACAGTCGCCCCCGCCTTCCTCTATACATACAGTCACACCCCTGGCCTCCTCTATACATACAGTCACACCCCCCGGCCTCCTCTATACATACAGTCACACCCCCGGCCTCCTCTATACATACAGTCACACCCCAGCCTCCTCTATATATACAGTCACACCCCCCGCCTTCCTCTATACATACAGTCACACCCCTGGCCTCCTCTATACATACAGTCACACCCCAGCCTCCTCTATATATACAGTCACACCCCCCGGCCTCCTCTATACATACTGTCACACCCCCGGCCTCCTCTATACATACAGTCACACCCGCAGCCTCCTCTATACATACAGTCACACCCGCAGCCTCCTCTATACATACAGTCACACCCCCGGCCTCCTCTATACATACAGTCACACCTCCGGCCTCCTCTATACATACAGTCACACCCCCAGCCTCCTCCTACATACACCCCCAGCCTCCTCTATACATGCAGTCACACCCCCGGCCTCCTCTATACATACAGTCACACCTCCGGCCTCCTCTATACATACAGTCACACCCCCGGCCTCCTCTATACATACACCCCCAGCCTCCTCTATACATGCAGTCACACCCCCCGGCCTCCTCTATACATACAGTCACACCCCCCGGCCTCCTCTATACATACAGTCACACCTCCGGCCTCCTCTATACATACAGTCACACCCCCGGCCTCCTCTATACATACAGTCACCCCCGGCCTCCTCTATACATACAGTCACACCCCCGGCCTCCTCTATACATACAGTCACACCCTCGGCCTCCCCTATATATACAGTCACAGCCCCAGCCTCCTCTATACATACAGTCACACCTCCGGCCTCCTCTATACATACAGTCACACCTCCGGCCTCCTCTATACATACAGTCACACCCCCGGCCTCCTCTATACATACAGTCACACCTCCGGCCTCCTCTATACATACAGTCGCACCCCCGGCCTCCTCTATACATACAGTCACCCCCGGCCTCCTCTATACATACAGTCACACCCCCGGCCTCCTCTATACATACAGTCACACCCCAGCCTCCTCTATATATACAGTCACACCCCCGCCTTCCTCTATACATACAGTCACACCCCTGGCCTCCTCTATACATACAGTCACACCCCCAGCCTCCTCTATATATACAGTCACACCCCAGCCTCCTCTATATATACAGTCACACCCCCCGGCCTCCTCTATACATACTGTCACACCCCCGGCCTCCTCTATACATACAGTCACACCCGCAGCCTCCTCTATACATACAGTCACACCCGCAGCCTCCTCTATACATACAGTCACACCCCCGGCCTCCTCTATACATACAGTCACACCCCCAGCCTCCTCCTACATACACCCCCAGCCTCCTCTATACATGCAGTCACACCCCCGGCCTCCTCTATACATACAGTCACACCTCCGGCCTCCTCTATACATACAGTCACACCCCCAGCCTCCTCCTACATACACCCCCAGCCTCCTCTATACATGCAGTCACACCCCCGGCCTCCTCTATACATACAGTCACACCTCCGGCCTCCTCTATACATACAGTCACACCCCCGGCCTCCTCTATACATACAGTCACCCCCGGCCTCCTCTATACATACAGTCACACCCCCGGCCTCCTCTATACATACAGTCACACCTCCGGCCTCCTCTATACATACAGTCACACCCCCCGGCCTCCTCTATACATACAGTCACCCCCGGCCTCCTCTATACATACAGTCACACCCCCCGGCCTCCTCTATACATACAGTCACACCCTCGGCCTCCCCTATATATACAGTCACAGCCCCAGCCTCCTCTATACATACAGTCACACCTCCGGCCTCCTCTATACATACAGTCACACCTCCGGCCTCCTCTATACATACAGTCACACCCCCCGGCCTCCTCTATACATACAGTCACACCTCCGGCCTCCTCTATACATACAGTCGCACCCCCCGGCCTCCTCTATACATACAGTCACCCCCGGCCTCCTCTATACATACAGTCACACCCCCCGGCCTCCTCTATACATACAGTCACACCCCCGGCCTCCTCTATACATACAGTCCTGTACTTACACCTGGGTATACAGGTTACATCTCACCTCAGCGCTGACAGGATCTGTGTACACCATCTCTTCCACGCCTGTGACACAATGCAGAGATTTACCCCTATATATATATATATATATATATATATATATATATATATATTACCTCTTTATAAATTACATATGTCTGGTACATGTATGTTTATGTTATATAATCTTCTTACCTTGGCATTCATGGTCTTCCGATTCTTTTTTGTCTTTTTCAGGAACTGTCTGAGGCTTCCCGAGGAGACGTATTCTGTGATAAACACCACCTGCCCCGGGACAAGAAGAAGGAGATCACCGGGGCAAATGGAAGGAGGAACAGACAGGGGGCCAGGACCATTCACACAGGACCCTGTATTAGTCCCCAGGACCCCGGACTATTCACACAGGACCCTGTATTAGTCTCTAGGACCCCGGACCATTCACACAGGACCCTGTATTAGTCCCCAGGACCCCGGACTATTCACACAGGACCCTGTATTAGTCCCCAGGACCCCGGACTATTCACACAGGACCCTGTATTAGTCCCCAGGACCCCGGACTATTCACACAGGACCCTGTATTAGTCCCCAGGACCCCGGACTATTCACACAGGACCCTGTATTAGTCTCTAGGACCCCGGACTATTCACACAGGACCCTGTATTAGTCCCCAGGACCCCGGACCATTCCCACAGGACCCTGTATTAGTCCCCAGGACCCCGGACCATTCACACAGGACCCTGTATTAGTCCCCAGGACCCCGGACCATTCACACAGGACCCTGTACTAGTCTCTAGGACCCCGGACTATTCACACAGGACCCTGTATTAGTCCCCAGGACCCCAGACTATTCACACAGGACCCTGTATTAGTCCCTAGGACCCCGGACTATTCACACAGGACCCTGTATTAGTCCCCAGGACTAGTCACACAGGACCCTGTATTAGTCCCCAGGACCCCGGACTATTCACACAGGACCCTGTATTAGTCCCCAGGACCCCGGACCATTCCCACAGGACCCTGTATTAGTCCCCAGGACCCCGGACCATTCACACAGGACCCTGTATTAGTCCCCAGGACCCCGGACCATTCACACAGGACCCTGTATTAGTCTCTAGGACCCCGGACTATTCACACAGGACCCTGTATTAGTCCCCAGGACCCCAGACTATTCACACAGGACCCTGTATTAGTCCCCAGGACCCCGGACTATTCACACAGGACCCTGTATTAGTCTCTAGGACCCCCGGACTATTCACACAGGACCCTGTATTAGTCTCTAGGACCCCGGACTATTCACACAGGACCCTGTATTAGTCCCCAGGACCCCGGACCATTCACACAGGACCCTGTATTAGTCCCCAGGACCCCGGACCATTCACACAGGACCCTGTATTAGTCCCTAGGACCCCGGACTATTCACACAGGACCCTGTATTAGTCCCTAGGACCCCGGACTATTCACACAGGACCCTGTATTAGTCCCCAGGACCCCGGACTAGTCACACAGGACCCTGTATTAGTCCCCAGGACCCCGGACTATTCACACAGGACCCTGTATTAGTCCCCAGGACCCCGGACCATTCACACAGGACCCTGTATTAGTCCCCAGGACCCCGGACCATTCACACAGGACCCTGTATTAGTCCCCAGGACCCCGGACCATTCACACAGGACCCTGTATTAGTCCCCAGGACCCCGGACCATTCACACAGGACCCTGTATTAGTCCCCAGGACCCCGGACTATTCACACAGGACCCTGTATTAGTCCCCAGGACCCCGGACTATTCACACAGGACCCTGTATTAGTCCCCAGGACCCCGGACTATTCACACAGGACCCTGTATTAGTCCCCAGGACCCTGGACTATTCACACAGGACCCTGTATTAGTCCCCAGGACCCCGGACTATTCACACAGGACCCTGTATTAGTCCCCAGGACCCCGGACCATTCACACAGGACCCTGTATTAGTCCCCAGGACCCTGGACTATTCACACAGGACCCTGTATTAGTCCCCAGGACCCCGGACTATTCACACAGGACCCTGTATTAGTCCCCAGGACCCCGGACTATTCACACAGGACCCTGTATTAGTCCCCAGGACCCCGGACTATTCACACAGGACCCTGTATTAGTCCCTAGGACCCCGGACTATTCACACAGGACCCTGTATTAGTCCCCAGGACCCCGGACTATTCACACAGGACCCTGTATTAGTCCCCAGGACCCCGGACTATTCACACAGGACCCTGTATTAGTCCCCAGGACCCCGGACTATTCACACAGGACCCTGTATTAGTCCCCAGGACCCCGGACTATTCACACAGTACCCTGTATTAGTCCCCAGGACCCCGGACCATTCACACAGGACCCTGTATTAGTCCCCAGGACCCTGGACTATTCACACAGGACCCTGTATTAGGACCTAGGACCCCGGACTATTCACACAGGACCCTGCACCAGTCCAATCACTCACTATACAGGGTCAGAGAAGTGGGGTTCCCCAAAATATAACTGACCAGAGGTTCACCTGCTTATTCACACAAAACCTATAGAAAAGCTATATACACATACATAGGTATGGGGTCTGCTGTCCCTATTACACACATACTGGGGCCCCCTAGTCTGTATTTACTAATACTCATATCCGGGAGTCATCCCACATGCACACAAGATAGGGGACCCCCAATGTCCCTCACTCGTGCCGACGTCTCCTTCACATCCAGCCAGTACTTGTGGAACTTCACAACGTTTGGATGATCGACAACCATCAAGTTCTGGAACATGGTGCGGATCTTATCCTGGAAGAGAGAGATGAGTGACCCGAAAATCCTGGAGACAAATAAGGAACAGCCGACCCCCCCCGACATATCCTCACACGTAATACATGTGCCGGGTCACCTCCTCCAGCTGTATGTTTGGGGTGCAGTGTTGTTCTGGGGTGGTGTTTCAGACTCTTGCAGTGTATTTGGGGTGCAGATGTTACCTCCTTGTTTATATTTGGGTTGCAGTGTTTTTTGGGGGTGCAGTGGTCACTACCTCCTGTATTTCTGGGGTGCAGTGCTCACTTCCTGCTGTATTTTCGGGGTTCAGTGTGCTCCATACCTCATGAGACTTGAAGATCCTTTTGTCTGTGAACAGCAGTTCATTCCACACGACCTCCACCCCCTCCTCTGTGTCCATGGCCAAAAAAGTGCTCTCAATGCCGGGCATGTTACCTTGGTTCACCTGCAAAAGATATAATACAAGGTTACTGGAAGAAACACCGACCAACTGACTACAGGACACGAGGCACAGGGGAGAACTGACTGCAGGACACGACGCACAGGGGAGAACTGACCGCAGGACACGAGGCACAGGGGAGAACTGACCGCAGGACACGACGCACAGGGGGAGAACTGACCGCAGGACACGACGCACAGGGGAGAACTGACCGCAGGACACAACGCACAGGGGAGAACTGACCGCAGGACACGAGGCATCAGGAGAACTGACCGCAGGACACGAGGCACAGGGGAAAACTGACCGCAGGACACGAGGCACAGGGGAGAACTGACCGCAGGACACGACGCACAGGGGAGAACTGACCGCAGGACACGAGGCACAGGGGAGAACTGACCGAAGGACACAAGGCACAGGGGACAACTGACCGCAGGACATGAGGCACAGGGGAAAACTGACCACAGGACACGAGGCACAGGGGAGAACTGACCGCAGGACACGAGGCACAGGGGAAAACTGACCGCAGGACACGAGGCACAGGGGAGAACTGACCGCAGGACACGAGGCATCAGGAGAACTGACCGCAGGACACGAGGCACAGGGGAGAACTGACCGCAGGACACGAGGCATCAGGAGAACTGACCGCAGGACACGAGGCACAGGGGAGAACTGACCGCAGGACACGAGGCACAGAGGAAAACTGAGCGCAGGACATGAGGCACAAGGGAAAACTGAGCGCAGGACACGAGGCATAGGGGAGAATTGACCGCAGGACACGAGGCATCAGGAGAACTGACCGCAGGACACGAGGCACAGGGGAGAACTGACCACAGAACACGAGGCATCAGGAGAACTGACCGCAGGACACGAGGCACAGGGGAGAACTGACCACAGGACACGAGGCATCAGGAGAACTGACCGCAGGACACGAGGCACAGGGGAGAACTGACCACAGGACACGAGGCATCAGGAGAACTGACCGCAGGACACGAGGCACAGGGGAGAACTGACCACAGGACACGAGGCATCAGGAGAACTGACCGCAGGACACGAGGCACAGGGGAGAACTGACCACAGGACACGAGGCATCAGGAGAACTGACCGCAGGACACGAGGCACAGGGGAGAACTGACCACAGGACACGAGGCATCAGGAGAACTGACCGCAGGACACGAGGCATCAGGAGAACTGACCGCAGGACACGAGGCATCAGGAGAACTGACCGCAGGACACGAGGCACAGGGGAAAACTGACCGCAGGACACAAGGCACAGGGGAGAACTGACCGCAGGACACGAGGCATCAGGAGAACTGACCGCAGGACACGAGGCACAGAGGAAAACTGACCGCAGGACACGAGGCACAGGGGAGAACTGACCGCAGGACACGAGGCATCAGGAGAACTGACCGCAGGACACGAGGCACAGGGGAGAACTGACCGCAGGACACGAGGCACAGGGAAGAACTGACCGCAGGACACGAGGCACAGGGGGAGAACTGACCGCAGGACACGAGGCACAGGGGAGAACTGACCGCAGGACACGAGGCACAGAGGAGAACTGACCGCAGGACACAAGGCATCAGGAGAACTGAGCGCAGGACACGAGGCACAGGGGAAAACTGACCGCAGGACACGAGGCATCAGGAGAAGTGACCACAGGAAACGAGGCACAGGGGAGAACTGACTGCAGGACACGAGGCACATGGGAGAACTGACTACAGGGCATGAGGCACAGAGGAGAACTGACCGCAGGACACGAGGCACAGGGGAGAACTGACCGCAGGACACGAGGCACAGAGGAGAACTGACCGCAGGACACGAGGCACAGAGGAGAACTGACCACAGGATATGAGGCACAGGGGAGAATTGACCACAGGATATGAGGCACAGGGGAGAATTGACCACAGGATATGAGGCACAGGGGAGAACTGACCGCAGGACACGAGGCACAGAGGAGAACTGACCGCAGGACACGAGGCACAGAGGAGAACTGACCGCAGGACACGAGGCACAGGGGAGAACTGACCGCAGGACACGAGGCACAGAGGAGAACTGACCGCAGGACACGAGGCACAGAGGAGAACTGACCGCAGGACACGAGGCACAGAGGAGAACTGACCGCAGGACACGAGGCACAGAGGAGAACTGACCGCAGGACACGAGGCACAGGGGAGAACTGACCGCAGGACACGAGGCACAGGGGAGAACTGACCGCAGGACACGAGGCACAGAGGAGAACTGACCACAGGATATGAGGCACAGGGGAGAATTGACCACAGGATATGAGGCACAGGGGAGAACTGAGCGCAGGACACGAGGCACAGAGGAGAACTGACCACAGGATATGAGGCACAGAGGAGAACTGACCGCAGGACAAAAGGTACAAATGTAGAAAACTTGTCATTATAAAATGCTTTATTTCCTCAACCTCCTCCATATCTCCCACTAATTCATGGTAACACTTTCGGGACCCTTCTCTAGATGGATGCCACCACCTCCAGTATGACCAGCTCATTTCCAACATGTAAGGGGGCGCTCCCACATGGACTGACCATCCTAGCATGTAAGGGGGCGCTCCCACATAGTCTGACCATCCTAGCATGTAAGGGGGCGCTCCCACATGGACTGACCATCCTAGCATGTAGGGGGCGCTCCCACATAGACTGACCATCCTAGCATGTAAGGGGGCTCTCCCACATGGACTGACCATCCTAGCATGTAAGATGGCGCTCCCACATAGACTGACCATCCTAGCATGTAAGGGGGCGCTCCCACATGGACTGTCCATCCTAGCATGTAAGGGGGCGCTCCCACATAGACTGACCATCCTAACATATAAGGGGGCGCTCCCACATGGACTGACCATCCTAACATGTAAGGGGGCGCTCCCACATAGACTGACCATCCTAACATGTAAGGGAGCGCTCCCACATAGACTGACCATCCTAGCATGTAAGGGGGCGCTCCCACATAGACTGACCATCCTAGCATGTAAGGGGTCACGTGGCTCTATCCTGGGGAGGTGCAGTAGCATGGAGTCACGTGGCTCTATCATGGGGTCAGTAGCATGGAGTCACGTGGCTCTATCCTGGGGGGGCAGTAGCATGGAGTCACGTGGCTCTATCCTGGGGGGGCAGTAGCATAGAGTCACGTGGCTCTATCCTGGAGGGGTGCAGTAGCATGGAGTCACATGGCTTTATCCTGGGGGTGCAGTAGCATGGAGTCACGTGGCTCTATCCTGGGGTTGCAGTAGCATGGAGTCATGTGGCTCTATCCTGGGGTTGCAGTAGCATGGAGTCACGTGGCTCTATCCTGGGGTGCAGTAGCATGGAGTCACGTGGCTCTATCCTGGGGTGGTGCAGTAGCATGGAGTCACGTGGCTCAACCTGGAGGGGGGCAGTAGCATGGAGTCACGTGGCTCTATCCTGGGGCGCAGTAGCATGGAGTCACGTGGCTCTATCCTGGGGGGGTGCAGTAGCATGGAGTCACGTGGCTCTATCCTGGAGGGGGGCAGTAGCATGGAGTCACGTGGCTCTATCCTGGGGGGCAGTAGCATGGAGTCACGTGGCTCTATCCTGGGGTGCAGTAGCATGGAGTCACGTGGCTCTATCCTGGGGTGGTGCAGTAGCATGGAGTCACGTGGCTCTATCCTGGAGGGGGGCAGTAGCATGGAGTCACGTGGCTCTATCCTGGGGTGCAGTAGCATGGAGTCACGTGGCTCTATCCTGGGGGGGTGCAGTAGCATGGAGTCACGTGGCTCTATCCTGGAGGGGGGCAGTAGCATGGAGTCACGTGGCTCTATCCTGGGGGGGCAGTAGCATGGAGTCACGTGGCTCTATCCTGGGGGGGCAGTGGCATGGAGTCACGTGGCTCTATCCTGGGGGGGCAGTGGCATGGAGTCACGTGGCTCTATCCTGGGGGGGCAGTGGCATGGAGTCACGTGGCTCTATCCTGGGGGGGTGCAGTAGCATGGAGTCACGTGGCTCTATCCTGGGGTGGTGCAGTAGCATGGAGTCACGTGGCTCTATCCTGGAGGGGGGCAGTAGCATGGAGTCACGTGGCTCTATCCTGGGGGGGCAGTAGCATGGAGTCACGTGGCTCTATCCTGGGGGGGCAGTAGCATGGAGTCACGTGGCTCTATCCTGGGGGGGCAGTAGCATGGAGTCACGTGGCTCTATCCTGGGGGGGCAGTAGCATGGAGTCACGTGGCTCTATCCTGGGGGGTGCAGTAGCATGGAGTCACGTGGCTCTATCCTGGGGGGGTGCAGTAGCATGGAGTCACGTGGCTCTATCCTGGAGGGGGGCAGTAGCATGGAGTCACGTGGCTCTATCCTGGGGGGGTGCAGTAGCATGGAGTCACATGCCTCTATTCTGGGGGGGCACAGTATATAAGGACATGCACTGGCACACAGCTCTTTTGTAGAATGACAGTCTTTATTGACCAATGGTTTGTCTCCATTACAGAGAGGCTCCAGCTAAAGCTAGTACATTTGGGCCGGCTCATGTCCCCGGCTGACGCCTCACTCTGTACAGCTGCCTCCTCTCTGCTGGGCTGGACTTGTTGTTGATGGTGAGAGTCTGTACAGGGTGAGTGTGCTCACTCCGCTCCCCCCCGCTCTAGGCTGCCCCCTTTGCTATCTCCCCATCCCTGCCATCTTCCTGTAGCTGTTGGTCAGGCTTTCTGGCCTGCTGTTACCTCAGACTAACCACTCCAATCTAAGGGGAAACCTACCCTAATATAATCTCCGCTGGCCCCCTTTTGTGTCCCCACAAGACTGCCCTAGACAAGTGCAGGTATATCTACCTCCCCCTCCATGGGTGACATGGTGTCCAGCTCCCTGATTTGGGAAACTGTGTCATGATGAAGAGCAGACCCATACCCGGACCCTCTCATGAGCACTTCCTATTCATTGTGCAGTATCGCTACCAACATCTCCTCTACAGCGCGGCTGCAGCACCCCCAGTGGACACCATGAGCATCTGCTGCTAGCCTGGGAGATAAATATAGGGGTTCCTTCCCAGTATTCGGCCTCCTGTTCTCGTTTGTGTCATGTCAGGGCCCATCAGTAGACAGGAGGCCAGCTGTATCTGTCACCCGGGGACCATCTCTTCTCTCTACCACCCCCCTGTGCACAATGTCCTGCTATTCCTCACATCTCCAGGACTTCTTCTGTGCTGCACCTGAGCTCTAGAATGTTCTACCCCGGTCAGTCAGACACATGCTATAGACTTATTGTAAGGACACTGTCTGTACCGCTGACCACAGCGCTACCTGAGCTGGAGTACACGTCGTATCTCACATCTATATATAATATACCTATGTACTAGTGCCGTGCAGCAGGTACAGGTGAGCTGTGGCCGAGCCTCTTGTCACATGTTCTTATCTGTACAGCAGGCAGATAGCGCCGGACACAGAGCTGCACGCTGGAGCCTGCCCTTGGACAACAGTCTATTGTGTGCCTGAGCGGGACGTGGAGCGAGGTGCAGGGTACACAGGAGGGGAACAGTCCCAGAATGCTCTGCTTTGTGTGCGAGGTCAAAGTGAGCTACAGACAGACTAAAAATAAAATAGTAGCCGAGGCCTGGGAGCAAAGGAAGCAACTAAATGGAGCAGAAGTAACTCAGAGCGCAACCTCCACATGTGAACAGGGATCAGGCCATAGTCAGAGCCTGCACAACAGGTAGTCAGGAGAACAAAGTCTGCAGAGTCCCTGTAATACGGGGGAAGGGAGCATGTAGTACACAGTGACTGTACACTGTGACAGGATGTAACTCAGGACCAGTACAGGATAAGTAATGTAATGTATGTACACAGTGACTGTACCAGCAGAATAGTGAGCGCAGCTCTGGAGTATAATACAGGATGTAACTCAGGATCAGTACAGGATAAGTAATGTAATGTATGTACACAGTGACTGTACCAGCAGAATAGTGAGCGCAGCTCTGGAGTATAATACAGGATGTAACTCAGGATCAGTACAGGATAAGTAATGTAATGTATGTACACAGTGACTATACCAGCAGAATAGTGAGTGCAGCTCTGGAGTATAATACAGGGTGTAACTCAGGATCAGTACAGGATAAGTAATGTATGTACACAGTTACTGTACCAGCAGAATAGTGAGTGCAGCTCTGGAGTATAATACAGGATAAGTAATGTAATGTATGTACACAGTGACTGTACCAGCAGAATAGTGAGCGCAGCTCTGGAGTATAATACAGGATGTAACTCAGGATCAGTACAGGATAAGTAATGTAATGTATGTACACAGTGACTGTACCAGCAGAATAGTGAGCGCAGCTCTGGAGTATAATACAGGATGTAACTCAGGATCAGTACAGGATAAGTAATGTAATGTATGTACACAGTGACTATACCAGCAGAATAGTGAGTGCAGCTCTGGAGTATAATACAGGGTGTAACTCAGGATCAGTACAGGATAAGTAATGTATGTACACAGTTACTGTACCAGCAGAATAGTGAGTGCAGCTCTGGAGTATAATACAGGATAAGTAATGTAATGTATGTACACAGTGACTGTACCAGCAGAATAGTGAGCGCAGCTCTGGAGTATAATACAGGATGTAACTCAGGATCAGTACAGGATAAGTAATGTAATGTATGTACACAGTGACTGTACCAGCAGAATAGTGAGCGCAGCTCTGGAGTATAATACAGGATGTAACTCAGGATCAGTACAGGATAAGTAATGTAATGTATGTACACAGTGACTATACCAGCAGAATAGTGAGCGCAGCTCTGGAGTATAATACAGGGTGTAACGCAGGATCAGTACAGGATAAGTAATGTATGTACACAGTGACTGTACCAGCAGAATAGTGAGCGCAGCTCTGGAGTATAATACAGGATGTAACTCAGGATCAGTACAGGATAAGTAATGTAATGTATGTACACAGTGACTGTACCAGTAGAATAGTGAGCGCAGCTCTGGAGTATAATACAGGATGTAACTCAGGATCAGTACAGGATAAGTAATGTAATATATGTACACAGTGACTGTACCAGCAGAATAGTGAGCGCAGCTCTGGAGTATAATACAGGATGTAACTCAGGATCAGTACAGGATAAGTAATGTAATGTATGTACACAGTGACTGTACCAGCAGAATAGTGAGCGCAGCTCTGGAGTATAATACAGAATATTACTCAGGATCAGTACAGGATAAGTAATGTAATGTATGTACACAGTGACTGCACCAGCAGAATAGTGAGTGCAGCTCTGGAGTATAATACAGGATGTAACTCAGGATCAGTACAGGATAAGTAATGTAATGTATGTACACAGTGACTGTACCAGCAGAATAGTGAGCGCAGCTCTGGAGTATAATACAGGATCAGTAATGTAATGTATGTACACAGTGACTGTACCAGCAGAATAGTGAGTGCAGCTCTGGAGTATAATACAGGATGTAACTCAGGATCAGTACAGGAAAAGTAATGTAATGTATGTACACAGTGACTGCACCAGCAGAATAATGAGTGCAGCTCTGGAGTATAATACAGGATGTAACTCAGGATCAGTACAGGATAAGTAATGTAATGTATGTACACAGTGACTGTACCAGCAGAATAGTGAGCGCAGCTCTGGAGTATAATACAGGATCAGTAATGTAATGTATGTACACAGTGACTGTACCAGCAGAATAGTGAGCACAGCTCTGGAGTATAATACAGGATCAGTAATGTAATGTATGTACACAGTGACTGTACCAGCAGAATAGTGAGTGCAGCTCTGGAGTATAATACAGGATGTAACTCAGGATCAGTACAGGAAAAGTAATGTAATGTATGTACACAGTGACTGCACCAGCAGAATAGTGAGTGCAGCTCTGGAGTATAATACAGGATAAGTAATGTAATGTATGTACACAGTGACTGTACCAGCAGAATAGTGAGTGCAGCTCTGGAGTATAATACAGGATGTAACTCAGGATCAGTACAGGATAAGTAGTGTAATGTATGTACACAGTGACTGCACCAGCAGAATAGTGAGCGCAGCTCTGGAGTATAATACAGGATAAGTAATGTAATGTATGTACACAGTGACTGTACCAGCAGAATAGTGAGTGCAGCTCTGGAGTATAATACAGGATGTAACTCAGGATCAGTACAGGATAAGTAATGTAATGTATGTACACAGTGACTGCACCAGCAGAATAGTGAGTGCAGCTCTGGAGTATAATACAGGATAAGTAATGTAATGTATGTACACAGTGACTGTACCAGCAGAATAGTGAGTGCAGCTCTGGAGTATAATACAGGATGTAACTCGGGATCAGTACAGGATAAGTAGTGTAATGTATGTACACAGTGACTGTACCAGCAGAATAGTGAGCGCAGCTCTGGAGTATAATACAGGATGTAACTCAGGATCAGTACAGGATAAGTAATGTAATGTATGTACACAGTGACTGCACCAGCAGAATAGTGAGCGCAGCTCTGGAGTATAATACAGGATAAGTAATGTAATGTATGTACACAGTGACTGTACCAGCAGAATAGTGAGCGCAGCTTTGAAAGCTGTAAATCCAGTGTTTATAGATATGTCAGATCTTCACCATAGTTCCAGTGTGTACCTGCACTCACTACTCAAGCACCTATTACAGTCTGTTCCTAGCAGTGGGTATACAGTACAGGGCACAGAACACAATGGGGTAGATTATTAAGACTGGCATGAGTTATAATAAATATATAGGGCTGAAGCGTCCCTGTCCCAGTCTGCCCCACTGCTTTTGGCCAATATTCACACAATGTGGTTAGCATGGCGCAGAACAGGGGGTTGTGGTGCACGTTTGGTGCAAGAAAGGGACTTGCATCAAATGTGCGCCACAATATCATCCCGCTACGCCAGGTTTACATTGACCTTCCTGCCCTAGTGCTGTCTCCTCTCCACTGCTTTATTTCTGCCCTACAGACATCTGTAACCTCCTATCTCACAGCCGAGACCCCAAAGCAATTCCCAGGGCAATACAGAGACCTGTCATTGTGACACCCAGATGTCGGCTCACCTGTATAGATGTGCTCTATGTCAGCTCACCTGTGCGGAGGCGCTCTATGTCAGCTCACCTGTGCGGAGGCGCTCTATGTCAGCTCACCTGTGCGGAGGCGCTCTATGTCAGCTCACATGTGCGGAGGCGCTCTATGTCAGCTCACATGTGCGGAGGCGCTCTATGTCAGCTCACCTGTGCGGAGGCGCTCTATGTCAGCTCACCTGTGCGGAGGCGCTCTATGTCGGCTCACCTGTATAGATGTGCTCTACAGTATGTCAGCTCACCTGTACAGAGGCGCTCTATGTCAGCTCACTTGTGCGCATGCGCTCTATGTCGGCTCACCTGTATAGATGTGCTCTATGTCAGCTCACCTGTACAGAGGCGCTCTATGTCAGCTCACCTGTACAGAGGCGCTCTATGTCGGCTCACCTGTGCAGAGGCGCTCTATGTCGGTTCACCTGTGTAGAGGCGCTCTATGTCGGCTCACCTGTATAGATGTGCTCTATGTCAGCTCACCTGTACAGAGGCGCTCTATGTCGGTTCATCTGTACTGAGCAGTATATACTGTATATACTATCCTGTATATGAGGCTGGTGCCTCCAGGAGCCTGAACTGCAGAAAATCAGCTTATAAAGGTCAAAGATGATAAAAGTATAATCCACATTACAGGCGGCAGCTGCGCTCGGTGTCAGCCGGCACATGGTGCTGACACAGGACAATGTCCTATTGTTTGGGTGACATCAGGGGGGTATAGTGACCAGAGACTGAGCACAGGGCACACACCGCCAGTACTGCATGTACATGTTACTACCAGTGTATTCCATGGGACTCTATTTCACCCTCTTACGGAGGATGGTTTCTCTTTTACATCCTAGTCCAGTCCTCACACCCTTTGGGCCAGTAGAGCGGCGCTATGTTACACATGCATTAAACAATGTCTTTAAAGGTGGAAGATTTAAGAACTAGCTATAACAGAATCTGAGATATCACTAGTTAAAAATACAGTTGGGAATGTGATTTTATGTGCAGCATAAACTGCTGTAGACTAAGCTCAAATTCCCTATTAAGATCCGTTTTTCTAGGTGGTATAAAACCGGAGATAAAGCCATTTGTAGTGACCCTCCCCCCTATGGTAAATACTTCATCTCTATGTATTACATTGTCTCCAGCTGTACGGACAGAGTCTCCCCCTGGTAATACTTAGTGAGAGCTTTACTAAAGGGAACTTTACAGCCTGTTTTCCACTAAACTGAAGTTTGATAGCTTAATAAAGTATATTACAGTATACTCCTCTTATACAGGTACTTCTCTTCTACTCCTCTTATACTCCTCTTATACTTCTTTTATACTCCTCTTACACTTCTTTTATACTTCTCTCTTCTACTCCTCTTCTACTCCTCTTCTACTTCTCTTATACTTCTCTTATACTCCTCTTATACTTCTCTTATACATCTCTTCTACTTCCTCTTCTACTCCTCTTCTACTCCTCTTATACTTCTCTCTTCTACTCCTCTTATACTCCTCTTATACTTCTCTTATACTTCCTCTTCTACTCCTCTTATACTTCCTCTTATACTTCTCTCTTCTACTTCTCTTATACAGGTACTTCTCTTATACTCCTCTTATACTTCTCTCTTCTACTCCTCTTATACTCCTCTTATACTTCCTCTTATACTCCTCTTATACTTCCTCTTATACTTCATTCTTCTACTCCTCTTATACAGGTACTTCTCTTATACTCCTCTTATACTTCTCTCTTATACTCCTCTTATACAGGTACTTCTCTTATACTTCCTCTTCTACTCCTCTTCTATTCCTCCTCTACTTCTCTTATACTCCTCTTATACTTCTCTCTTATACTTCTTTTATAATCCTCTTATACTCCATTATACTTCTCTTCTACTCCTCTTATACTTCTCTCTTCTACTCCTCTTATACTTCTCTTATACTCCTCTTATACTTCTCTTATACTTCTCTTATACTCCTCTTATACTTTTCTTATAGTCCTCTTATACTCCTCTTATACTTCTCTCTTATACTCCTCTTATACTTCTCTTATACTTCTCTCTTATACTCCTCTTCTACTTCTTTTATACTTCTCTTATACTTCTCTCTTCTACTCCTCTTATACTCCTCTTATACTTCTCTCTTATACTCCTCTTATAGTCCTCTTATACTTCTCTTATACTCCTCTTATACTTCTCTTATACTTCTCTTATACTCCTCTTATACAGGTACTTCTCTTATACTCCTCTTATACTTCCTCTTATACTCCTCTTATACTTCTTTTATACTCCTCTTATACTTCTCTCTTAGACTTCTCTTATAGTCCTCTTATACTTCTCTTATACTCCTCTTATACTTCTTTTATACTCCTCTTTTACTTCTCTCTTATACTTCTCTCTTAGATTTCTCTTATACTCCTCTTATACTCCTTTTATACTCCTCTCTTATACTCCTCTTATACTTCTCTTATACTCCTTTTATACTTCTCTCTTATACTCCTCTTATACTCCTCTTATACAGGTACTTCTCTTATACTCCTCTTATACTCCTTTTATATTAGTTTATATACTTCTCTTATACTTCCTCTTATACTTCTTTTATACTCCTCTTATACTCCTCTTATACTTCTCTTATATTTCTCTCTTATACTTCTCTCTTATACTTCTCTTATACTCCTCTTATACTTCTCTTACACTCCTTTTATACTCCTCTCTTACACTCATCTTATACTCCTCTTATACTTCTCTCTTATACTTCTCTTATACTCCTCTTATACTTCCTCTTATACTTATACTCTTATACTTCTCTCTTATACTCCTTTTATACTCCTCTCTTATACTCCTCTTCTACTCCTTTTATACTTCTCTTATACTCCTTTTATACTCCTCTCTTATACTCCTCTTCTACTCCTCTTATACTTCTCTTATACTCCTCTTATACTTCTCTCATACTCCTTTTATACTCCTCTTATACTTCTCTTATACTTCTCCTATACTTCTCTTATACTTCTCTCTTATACTTCTCTTATACTCCTCTCTTATACTTCTGTTATACTCCTCTTATACAGGTACTTCTCTTATACTCCTCTCTTATACTCCTCTTATACTCCTCTCTTATACTTCTCTTATACTCCTCTTATACAGGTACTTCTCTTATACTCCTCTCTTATACTCCTCTTATACTTCTCTTATACTTCTCTCTTATACTCCTCTTATACTTCTCTTATACTCCTCTTATACTTCTTTTATACTCCTCTTATACTCCTCTTATACTCCTCTTCTACTCCTCTAATACTTCTCTTCTACTCTTCTTATAGTTCTCTTATACTTCTCTTCTACTCCTCTTCTACTTCTCTTCTACTCTTCTTATAGTTCTCTTATACTTCTCTTATACTCCTCTTATACTTCTCTCTTCTACTCCTCTTATACTTCTCTTATACTCCTCTTATACTCCCTCTTATACTTCTCTTATACTCCTCTCTTCTACTCCTCTTATACTTCTCTTCTACTCCTCTTATACTTCTCTTATACTCCTCTTCTACTCCTCTTCTACTCCTCTTATACTTCTCTTATACTCTTCTTATAGTTCTCTTATACTCCTCTTATACTCCCTCTTATACTTCTCTTATACTCCTCTTATACTTCTCTTATACTCCTCTTATGCTCCCTCTTATGCTCCCTCTTATACTCCTCTTATACTCCTCTTATACTCCTGACTTTGGCACAAATAAACGCAGCAAAATCCACAACAGAATCTTTTCCGCAAACTAGAGCCTCAGCCTTCCTTAGGGTTATACTGGGAGAGCTAAAGAGGATGAGATCAGATAGGAGCAGCCACCCAGTCCCTGGCGCTATAACAGCCCCTCCCTTGCAGCTGCGGGGACTTCTGTTTGACTTGGAGAATATTCATTTCTGAGCACAAAGTCACCGGGGTGCTGGACAAACAGGAGCGCCACCCGGAGACTGCCAGGTGTAATAACCACAGTCAAAGCTGACCCCAAGAACTGACACTTAGCTGACAGATAGGAGAAGGGGGTTAATAACACTGGATCATGTGATCTATAATCTCCCAGGTCCTATAGTGCATACAGGGTCTTGGGTAGCTGATACACATAGATACAGGGCGTGCTATATGTAATATCACACATGATGACAGATATACAGTAGGTTATATAACAGGGATTTCTTGTTTTCCATGGATCCTATACACCTCCAAGCAGCCTCTGCCAGCCACCTATTGTACGATCAGGTTCTGTGTGAACTGCGACATGTCAGCCCCTCACACTCTACACCTCTATCACTCTGTTATAATATATACTTTACACCATACATACTGTACTGTATACACATACTACACATTATATACTGCACTGTTATACTACATACTATACATACTATATACTGCACTGTATTACTACACACTATACATACTATATACTGCACTGTATTACTACACACTATACATACTATATACTGCACTGTTATACTACACACTATACATACTATATACTGCACTGTATTACTACACACTATACATACTATATACTGCACTGTATTACTACACACTATACATACTATATACTGCACTGTTATACTACACACTATACATACTATATACTGCACTACCATACTACTCACTATACATTTTATATACTGCACCGTTATACTACATCCGACTCTATCACAGCAGTATTATATAACACATTATACAGTATACCTCTCTCTATGTTATATACTGTGCTATATCATATAAGGTTTCCTCCCTTTCCCTGGTCGCAGCCGTTTTCCGAACATTGCTCTCTTATCATCCACCTGCACCCGGGTGTTTAGGGCACCATCAGGCACAGGCGACATCTGCAGAATTAGAGAGCTGAGTCCTGTCTTATTATATATACTGTATACTCTGTAATATGCTATACACAAGTGGACAAAATTGTTGGTTCCCCTCGTTTAATGAAAGAAAACCCCACAATGGTCACAGAAATAACTGGAATCTGACAAAAGTAATAATATATAAAAATTCTATGAAAATGAACAAATGAAAGTCAGACATTGCTTTCCAACCAGGCTTCAACATGAAACAGGCCTGGACAGAAATGAGGGTTCCCTTAATATTTAGTTGCACAACCTTTTGAGGCAATCCCTGCAATCAGACGATTCCTGTAACTGTCAATGAGACTTCTGCACCTCTCAGCAGGTATTTTGGCCGCTCCTCATGAGCAAACTGCTCCAGTTGTCTCGGGTGTGAAGGGTGTCTTTTCCAGACGCCATGTTTCAGCTCCTTCCAAAGATGCTCAATAGGATTTAGGTCAGGGCTCATAGAAGGCCACTTCAGAATAGTCCAATGTTTTCCTCTTAGCCATTCTTGGGTGTTTTTAGCTGTGTTTTGGGTCATTATCCTGTTACAAGACCCATGACCTGCGACTGAGACCAAGCTTTCTGACACTGGGCAGCACATTTCTCTCTAGAATCCCTTGATAGTCTTGAGATTTCATTGTACCCTGCACAGATTCAAGACACCCTGTGGCAGATGCAGCAAAGCAGCCCCAGAACATAACTGAGCCTCCTCCATGTCTCACAGTAGGGACAGTGTTCTTTTCAAGATAGGCTTCATTTTTCCATCTGTGAAAATTTCGATTTTTGTCTCATCTGCCCATAGGACATTCTCCCAGAAGCTTTGTGGCTTGTCAGCGTGTAGTTTGGCAAATGACTTTTGTCAGATTCAAGTTATTTCTGTGACCATTGTGAGTTTTTCTTTCATTAAACGAGGGGTACCAACAATTTTGTCCACGTGTGTGTATATATATATATATATACCCCTTTGTGAGCAGGGCGCCCCTGCTGGTTGACATTACATACTATGGGGGGTTGTTCACCTACTGCATTCTCTACTGACTTTTGTCTCCATTTCTCATTGGTATAGGAACATCCATTCAAAGCACCCTAATATTTCCCACAACTGAGGGCTTGTTACAGTGTGTCAGTGCAGCAGGCGGCCTGTTATAAGAGGATTATGTGGTGGGAGATCCAGTGACAGATTTGCACTATTCCCAGCTGTTATCTGATATCCTGAGAATGGCTGTGATTGTCACCATCGATTATTATCACTGTGAATGCAACTCTGGTAGTCTTGTCAATTGATAAGAAACTCTGCTCTGGTAATAAAGCTCTACTTATAAAGCTCTAGTGATAAAGATCTACATATAAAGCTCTAGTGATAAAGGTCTAGATATAAAGCTCTACATATAAAGCTCTAGATATAAAGATGTAGTGATAAAACTCTAGATATAAAGCTCTAGATATAAAGCTCTAGTGATAAAGCTCTAAATATAAAGCTCTAGTGATGAAGCTCTAGTTATAATGTTCTACATAAAAAGCTCTAGCTATAAAGCTCTACATATAAAGGTCTAGCAATAAAACTCTAGTGATAAAGGTCTACATAAAAAGCTCTAGTGATAAAGCTCTACATATAAAGCTCTAGATATAACGCTCTACATATAAAGCCCTAGCAATAAAGTTCCTGTTAAAAAGCCCTAGACGTAAATCTCTAGTTATAAAGTTTTCGGATTGCTATACTCCTTATAATGCATTATGTATAATCCTCTGTTTATAACAGTCCATATACTACACCAGTTTAAATGCTCTTGTTACAGTGCCTTGCAAAAGTCTTCATACCCTTTGAACTTTTCACCTTACAACCACAAACTTAAATGTGTTTCATTGAGAATTTCAGTGATAACCGACACAAAGTATCAGATAATTGTGAAGTGGAAGGAAAATGAGGTTATCAAAATTTTAATCAAATAAAAATCTGAAAAGTGTGGCATGCAAAAGTCTTCAGCCGGCTGTACTCTGATACACCTGTTCTGTGAAGGTCTCAGTGGTTAGTTAGAGAACACTAGTGAACATACTGCATCATGAAGACCAAGGAACTAACCAGACAGGTCGGAGAGAAAGTTGTGTAGAAGTGTAAAGCAGGGTTAGGTTATAAAAACATATCCCAATCTTTGAGCATCCCAAGGAGCGCTGATCAATCCATCATCCAAAAATGGAAAAAGTATTCTACAACTGCAAAGCTACCAAAACATGGCCGTCTACCTAAACTAACAGATCACTGAGCAAGGAGAGCGCTGGTCAGAGAAGCAGCCAAGAGGCCCATGGTCACTGTGGAGGAGCTGCAGAAATCCTCAGGTACAGGGAGAATCTGTCCACAGGACAACTAGAAGTCACTGCGCACCCCACAAATCTGCCAATCTATATGGAAGAGCGGCAAGAAGAAAACCATTGTTGTAAGAAAGACATAAGAAGTGGCCACAAGCCATATAGGGGACACAGCAAACATGTGGAAGAAGATGCTCTGCTCAGAGGAGACCAAAGGGGAACTTTATGGCCTAAATACAAAGTAACCCTGCTCATCCCCCTGAACACCCCGTCATCCCCACTGTGACACATGGGGGGCAGCATCATGCTGGGGGGACAGGGAAGCTGCTCAGAGGTGATGGGAAGATGGAGGGAGCTAAATACAGGCCAATCCTGGAAGAAAACCTGTTGGAGGCTGCAAAAGACTTGAGACTGGGAAGGAGATTCCAGCAAGACAATGACCCTAAACCTCCAGCCCGAGCTCCAGGGGAAGGTTTAGATGACAGAATATTCCAGTGTTAGAACGGCCCAGTCACAGCCCAGGCCCAAATCCCATTGGGCATCTGTGGCAGAAGAAGAAGGGGCAGAAATCTCATCTCTAGATGTGCAAAGCTGGTAGAGACAGAGCCCAAAAGACTTGGAGCTGGAATTGCAGCCAAAAACGGCTCTACAAGGTATTGCTATAGGGGGCTGAAGACTTTTACACGTCACACTCAGATTTTTATTGGATTACAGATTTGATAACCTTGTATTATTTTCCTTCCACTTCACAATTATCTGATACTTTGTGTTGTTATCAGTGAAAATCTGAAGAAAATACATTTAAGTCTGTGGTTGTGACAAAATGTGACAAAGTACAAGGGATGTGAAGACTTTTGCAAGGCCCTGTATAAGGCTCTGTATATACTACACCCGTGTGCATGGTCTTGTCTATCACACTAGTCAGAGCAGTCGGTGTCAGGTTGTGCCCTTGTGCACACAATATTATCTGACAGATTCCAGGACACAGCAGAGGACACAGGGGGCGCCACGTCAGGGCTGAGACCACCATCCCCTGTCATCCTGCAATAAGGCTCCATTCACATGCAGTTGCAGTTTTTTGCCTTTTTGTTGTTATTGGCACTACACGTACATTGCCGCCTGGGCGCAGGGCATGAGGCAGGCGTTATAGTGCTGTATTACAGACTGATACAAGGTCCTGTTCACACATCAATGGTTCTACATGTCAGGTTTCTGGAGAAGATAAGATGGGCAGGCGGCTCTACAGAAGACATCTGGCCAGATAAGACACTCCCAATATGACCCATGTGTTCTGCTATTGAAGGGCAATGCTGGGTGTCCTAGACTGGATACAACTGTAACAACACCTCAGCTGTGAGTAAGACGAGCCCAGCACTCTAGATTTAATAAATGTCCGTTCATGGAGAGCTGTCAGAGATCCTATATACTAGAGCTGGGCAGAGACCTTATATAATAGTGCTGGGCATAGACCCTATATACTGGTAGTGGGCAGAGACCCTATATACCGGTGGTGGGCAGATACCCTATATACCGGTGAGGAGCAGAGACCCTATATACTGGTGGTGGGCAGAGACCCTATATACCGGTGGTGGGCAGAGACCCTATATACCGGTAAGGAGCAGAGACCCTATATACTGGTGGTGAGCAGAGACCATATATACTGGTGGTGAGCAGAGACCCTATATACCGGTGGTGAGCAGAGACCCTATATACTGGTGGTGAGCAGAGACCCTATATACCGGTGGTGAGCAGAGACCCTATATACTGGTGGTGAGCAGAGACCCTGTATACCGGTGGTGATCAGAGACCCTATACACTGGTGGTGATCAGAGACCCTATATACCGGTGGTGAGCAGAGACCCTATATACCGGTGGTGAGCAGAGATCCTATATACAGTACCAGTGGTGAGCAGAGACTCTATATACCGGTGGTGGGCAGAGACCCTATATAACGGTGAGGAGCAGAGACCCTATATACTGGTGGTGAGCAGAGACCCTATATACTGGTGGTAAGCAGAGACCCTATATACCGGTGGTGGGCAGAGACCCTATATACCGATGGTGGGCAGAGACCCTATATACCGGTGGTGGGCAGAGATCCTATATACCGGTGGTGGGCAGAGACCCTATATACCGGTGGTGAGCAGAGACCCTATATACCGGTGGTGAGCAGAGACCCTATATACCGGTGGTGAGCAGAGACCCTATATACCGGTGGTGAGCAGAGACCCTATATACCGGTGGTGAGCAGAGACCCTATATACCGGTGGTGAGCAGAGACCCTATATACCGGTGATTGGCAGAGACCCTATATACAGTACCAGTGGTGAGCAGAGACCCTATATACCGGTGGTGGGCAGAGATCCTATATACCGGTGGTGGGCAGAGATCCTATATACTGGTGGTGAGCAGAGACCCTATATACCGGTGGTGAGCAGAGACCCTATATACTGGTGGTGAGCAGAGACCCTATATACCGGTGGTGAGCAGAGACCCTATATACTGGTGGTGAGCAGAGACCCTGTATACCGGTGGTGATCAGAGACCCTATACACTGGTGGTGATCAGAGACCCTATATACCGGTGGTGAGCAGAGACCCTATATACAGGTGGTGAGCAGAGACCCTATATACCGGTGGTGAGCAGAGACCCTATATACAGGTGGTGAGCAGAGACCCTATATACCGGTGGTGGGCAGAGACCCCTATATACTGGTGGTGGGCAGAGACCCCTATATACAGGTGGTGAGCAGAGACCCTATATACCGGTGGTGGGCAGAGACCCTATATACCGGTGGTGGGCAGAGACCCTATATACCGGTGGTGGGCAGAGACCCCTATATACTGGTTGTGGGCAGAGACCCCTATATACTGGTAGTGAGCAGAGACCCCTATATACTGGTGGTGGGTAGAGACCCTATATACCGGTGGTGAGCAGAGACCCTATATACCGGTGGTGAGCAGAGACCCTATATATTGGTGGTGAGCAGAGACCCTATATACTGGTGGTGAGCAGAGACCCTATATACCAGTGGTTGGTTACACACACAGCTGGCGGCTTCTCCTACCTGCTCCTTCCTCTTGTGCCAGCGGCCGCAGGGACTCTCCTCCAGGACTTCGCTCTCATCCTCGCTCTCTTCCTCCTTCTCCTTTTCTGGCTTTTTCTGTAAGGGGGAGAGATGTGTCAGAGCCATGGTACATGTAGCAGTGCCGGGTGTGTGTGTGGTAGAGTGCAGGGGGTTAAAGGGCTGAGCGCTGCTGACTGATCAACATGTCACAAGAGGCTCCACCCCGAGTAACACCCAGAAACCTGCCCCGACAAGGCGCCGTACACACAGCAAAGAAGGCCGAGCGTACCGACACATGTCACATCAACACCCTGACAAGCCACCTGTGAAGACAGTGACACAGTGCCCCTATAACAGTGACCGCCACAGTGCCCCCATAACAGAGATAGCCACAATGCCCCATAACAATGACAGCCTCAGTCCCCCCATAACAGTGACAGCCTCAGTGCCCCATAACAGTGACAGCCTCAGTGCCCCATAACAGTGACAGTCTCAGTGCCCCATAATAGTAACATCCACAATGCCCCCATAACAATGACAGCCAATGTGCCCTATAACAGTGATAGTCCCAGTGCCCTCACAGTAGCCACAATGCCCCCAGCACTGCCCAGGATTTTCATACAACCGCATTGTGCAAAAAAAAAAACATGTCAAAAATACGCATCCAATTTCCTGAAGCAAATTTTTTCTGCTTGCAGAAAATCTCAGTGTGAACTCCCCTTAATGTCTATATTAAAAAGGCTAATACTTCTCACAGCTGAGGGTTTGTTACAATCGAATTAATCCTGGAAAATCTTCTCTGAGATAAACACATCAGCAGCACAATCCTCTGTCCTCTCATGACAGTTTGTTACAATGTTTCAGTCTGAACTCCAGGCTGCTTCGAGGATGGTTTCTTCTGAATACAAGTGTAACAAACCCTCAGCTGTGGGAGGAGACCCAGAAAATAGTGAGGGACTGAGTTATAGATGGTGTTTCTATAGTGCCTGGCGGTGAGGGGCCCATGATTTGACCTCCCAGGGGGTCCTGACCCCTTCCAGGCACACAGTGTACCGGTCTTTTCCTGGGAGTCGAGTGCCCAGCTCCAGGGAGTCCTCTCCCCCTGGCAGTGCCCGCTCCGCTGCAGACATCCGGCAGATCTGGATATATTTAGTAAATGAGAAGTAGAACATTACATTCACATCCTCAGCGGCTCAGGCAGACCGAAGAATAGTGACTGTTGTGTAATAAATATGGAAGATAAATGTGGACACCAAGCCCTGGCACAGTGTCATGGCTGACATATGGGGACATCTACATTACAGAACAGTTGTGTAATATAAGCGTATTATCACCAGGATCAGTCGTGTAATATAAGCGTATTATCACCAGGATCAGTCGTGCATTATGAGTATTATCACCAGGATCAATCGTGTAATATAAACATCTCGGCACCAGGATCAGTCGTGTAATATAAGCGTATTATCACCAGGATCAGTCGTGTAATATAAGCGTATTATCACCAGGATCAGTCGTGTAATATAAGTGTCTCATCATCAGGATCAGTCGTGTAATATAAACGTTTCGTCACCAGGATCAGTCGTGTAATATAAACGTTTCGTCACCAGGATCAGTCGTGTAATATAAATGTTTCATCACCAGGATCAATCGTGTAATATAAACGTTTCGTCACCAGGATCAGTTGTGTAATTTAAGCGTATTATCACCAGGATCAGTCATGTAATATAAGCGTATTATCACCAGGATCAGTCGTGTAATATAAGCGTATTATCACCAGGATCAGTCGTGTAATATAAGCGTCTCGTCACCAGGATCAGTCGTGTAATATAAGCGTATTATCACCAGGATCAGTCGTGTAATATAAGCGTCTCGTCACCAGGATCAGTCGTGTAATATAAATGTTTCGTCACCAGGATCAGTCGTGTAATATAAATGTTTCGTCACCAGGATCAGTCGTGTAATATAAGCGTATTATCACCAGGATCAGTCGTGTAATATAAGCGTCTCGTCACCAGGATCAGTCGTGTAATATAAGCGTATTATCACCAGGATCAGTCATGTAATATAAGCGTAATATCACCAGGATCAGTCGTGTAATATAAGCGTCTTGTCACCAGGATCAGTCGTGTAATATAAGCGTCTCGTCACCAGGATCAGTCGTGTAATATAAGCGTATTATCACCAGGATCAGTCGTGTAATATAAGCGTCTCGTCACCAGGATCAGTCGTGTAATATAAGCGTATTATAACCAGGATCAGTTGTGTAATATAAGCGTCTCGTCACCAGGATCAGTCGTGTAATATAAGCGTATTATCACCAGGATCAGTCGTGTAATATAAGCGTCTTGTCACCAGGATCAGTCGTGTAATATAAGCGTCTTGTCACCAGGATCAGTCGTGTAATATAAGCGTCTCGTCACCAGGATCAGTCGTGTAATATAAGCGTATTATCACCAGGATTAGTTGTGTAATATAAGCGTATTATCACCAGGATCAGTCATGTAATATAAGCGTATTATCACCAGGATCAGTCGTGTAATATAAGCGTATTATCACCAGGATCAGTCGTGTAATATAAATGTTTCATCACCAGGATCAGTCGTGTAATATAAACGTTTCGTCACCAGGATCAGTCGTGTAATATAAGCGTATTATCACCAGGATCAGTCGTGTAATATAAGCGTCTCGTCACCAGGATCAGTCGTGTAATATAAGCGTATTATAACCAGGATCAGTTGTGTAATATAAGCGTCTCGTCACCAGGATCAGTCGTGTAATATAAGCGTATTATCACCAGGATCAGTCGTGTAATATAAGCGTCTTGTCACCAGGATCAGTCGTGTAATATAAGCGTCTTGTCACCAGGATCAGTCGTGTAATATAAGCGTATTATCACTAGGATCAGTCGTGTAATATAAATGTTTCGTCACCAGGATCAGTCGTGTAATAGAAGCGTCTCGTCACCAGGATCAGTCGTGTAATATAAGCGTATTATCACCAGGATCAGTCGTGTAATATAAGCGTATTATCACCAGGATCAGTCATGTAATATAAGCGTATTATCACCAGGATCAGTCGTGTAATATAAGCGTCTCGTCACCAGGATCAGTCGTGTAATATAAGCGTCTCGTCACCAGGATCAGTCGTGTAATATAAGCGTATTATCACCAGGATCAGTCGTGTAATATAAGCGTCTTGTCACCAGGATCAGTCGTGTAATATAAGCGTCTCGTCACCAGGATCAGTCGTGTAATATAAGCGTCTCGTCACCAGGATCAGTCGTGTAATATAAGCGTATTATAACCAGGATCAGTTGTGTAATATAAGCGTCTCGTCACCAGGATCAGTCGTGTAATATAAGCGTATTATCACTAGGATCAGTCGTGTAATATAAATGTTTCGTCACCAGGATCAGTCGTGTAATATAAGCGTATTATCACTAGGATCAGTTGCGTTCCTTTACACGGAGATCGATCTGCTGGCGGCTTTTGGTCGCTCGGTTGCCCGCAGCCGTCTCCAGGTGACCGTACTAGTTCTGCTTTCCTCCAGATGAGATCACTACTATAGGGCTTGGTAGTGGCTGATACCAGAGGACAAGAGCTGCTTTCTGTATATGTGAACCGAGAGCAAGGCAGGTGGTTTGGACTCCGCAACCAGAAATGAACGCACACGCGGTAGTTCAAGAAAAAAAATATATATTTACTATAAGTTAATAAAGGCTAGTTAAAGGTAAAATGACAGGGCTAAAGACAAGCAAAATATACAATATAGCATGAACAATTTCAAGGCAAATTCTGCAATGGTTTCTACTTTTACTCTGTCCACTTCTGCAGTATGGACACTGAATGAACAATATACTCAAAACTATCCCTAACTGACCCTGACTTCACATTTGGGTGCACCCCCTTTTCCCCAGTGGTCCAGGTGGACCGCTTACAGTCCGTAGAAGCGCGCGGTGGGGCCCAAAGTCGGTCCTTTCTTTTATAGTGAAGCGTCCTCTCCTCACGGTTATCAGGATCTTGGGAGAAATGAAGTCCTCTTTAACAGACAGGGAAACCAACTGAATGCAATGTAATCCAACAGCAGATTCCACTCAGCACACTGACAGTCCTGCAGAATCCATACACTGAGCTGGGATGTAAGCCGGGATTTAGCAGGTGCTGTCCAGTACATCAACAGCACTGCGAGTCTCTATCTGTGGTATCCATATACACAGTCACAATGTCAGTCTCACTGATCAGCCACTGAGCACAGTTCCTTTCACGTGGACTCACTAGTCCTGTTGTCTCTTTACACTCCGTTTGTCTCTGGACCAAGATACAGCTTAGCTGTACAGAAAAATCTCCACACCAGTTCAATACAACACTTGCCAAGATGGCTGCTGCTCTCTGTCTCGTCACTTCCTGCTTCTCTGCTCACACTCTGTCTGCAGAACAGGCAGGCTGACATAAAAGGGGGGGGGGGTCTCACTCCAGCATCATGTCACAATTACAATGGCTGCTGTCTTAAAGGAACAGAATCACAGAAATACATTCAACATTAACAGTTTATACAGACAAATGAAGCTTAAGACAACATTGGCTGTCTCTTACATATTTATAGTGTCATCACTGTGAGGGTTCTCAGCCATGTTCTCAGGCGTCTGTAGTGATCTGGGATCTGTCTTTAGGACATTGTATACAAAACACGTGCGACACCTAAACAGCGAGGAAACGTTGAGCGCGGCGTTTTTTTCCTCTGTTTGTGGAGTCCATTACGACCGATACCTCCTCGGGATAAGTGCGGGGCGAGTCTGACATTTGCATGGTCTGTGCTACGGCTTCTTCCCCTCATTTCTATATAGAATCAGGATTGTAAATAATTCTCTATAACTACACACAACGCTGGGAAACAAAAGGGTTAAGACGTGCCGAGGACTCCGCAGAGTTGCCAGGACTGTGCACCCGCGCTGGGCATGCTGCCACCTGTCATCCTGATGCTAACATGAAAGGGTTACACTACAAGATGGCTGACTCAGCCCCAATCAGAATGCAATTTATCCCCCAAAAAGTAGCCCCGTTTTAACCCTTCATATTCCAGAGAACAAGGTGCACCAGAGAGCCCTGGATGTGTACAGGTTATTAACCGTTTGCCAGAATTACGTTTATCTAGGAGTGTTGTAAATCAGTGCAATGCCAAGTGTGCCAAGCCCTGTGGGTAGTGCAGGGGTTAACGACAACAGGTGTGAAACCTGTTAACTCTCTCAGTGCTGCAGCGTCAGGGTGTTGCTGTGACTTACCTCGGACTGTATTGATGCCTTGTGCAGTGCCATCCTGTGCAGAGGAGTCCAGATGGGCACAGCAGGGTCAGAAGCTGCCGGGCGCTGCCCCCTGTCACATGCACAGGAGATGATCCCTCTCCCAACCTGGACGATCCGCAGCCCACCCAGGACTCTGCTCTCTGCACTGCCCAGTACAGATCTGCTCTCACCCTCCCTGGCTCCAGACACCCAGCTGCTCTCTGCCCAAGCAGTGGGAAGGCAGCTGTGCTTGTTTGGGTGAGGCTGCAGCGCCCTCTGCTGGATTACAGTGATATTGTGTGAGCAATCCAATCACCTCCCACAAGACTAAGACTATGGAGAGCAGACCTGTCACCTCTGATAGTCCCTGGGCACCTCTAACAATCACTGGGCACCTCTGATAGTCCCTGGGCACCTCTAACAGTCACTGGGCACCTCTGATAGTCCCTGGGCACCATTAACAATCACTGGGCACCTCTAACAATCACTGGGCACCTCCGATAGTCACTGGGCACCTCTAATAGTCCCTGGGCACGTCTAATAGTCCCTGGGCACCTCTAATAGTCCCTGGGCACCTCTAATAGTCCCTGGGCACCTCTGATAGTCACTGGGCACCTCTAACAGTCACTGGGCACCTCTGATAGTCCCTGGGCACCATTAACAATCACTGGGCACCTCTAACAATCACTGGGCACCTCCGATAGTCACTGGGCACCTCTAATAGTCCCTGGGCACCTCTAATAGTCCCTGGGCACCTCTAATAGTCACTGGGCACCTGTAATAGTTCCTGGGCACCTCTAATAGTCCCTGGGCACCTCTGATAATCACTGGGCACCTCTAACAATCACTGGGCACCTCTGATAGTCCCTGGGCACTTTTAACAATCACTGGGCACCTCTAACAGTTACTGGGCACCTCTGATAGTCCCTGGGCACCTCTAACAATCACTGGGCACCTATGATAGTCACTGGGCACCTCTGATAGTCACTGGGCACCTCTAACAATCACTGGGCACCTCTGACAATCAATGGGCACCTATGATAGTCACTGGGCACCTCTAACAATCACTGGGCACCTATGATAGTCACTGGGCACCTCTAACAATCACTGGGCACCTCTGATAGTCCCTGGGCACTTTTAACAATCACTGGGCACCTCTAACAGTTACTGGGCACCTATGATAGTCACTGGGCACCTCTAACAATCACTGGGCACCTATGAAAGTCACTGGGCACCTCTAGCAATCACTGGGCACCTCTGATAGTCACTGGGCACCTCTGACAATCAATGGGCACCTCTGATAGTCACTGGGCACCTCCAACAATCACTGGGCACCTCTGATAGTCACTGGGCACCTCTGATAGTCACTGGGCACCTCTAACAATCACTGGGCACCTCTGATAGTCACTGGGCACCTCTGATAGTCACTGGACACCTCTAATAGTTACTGGGCACCTCTGATAGTCCCTGGGCACCTCTAACAATCACTGGGCACCTATGATAGTCACTGGGCACCTCTGATAGTCACTGGGCACCTCTGATAAACACTGGGCACCTCTAACAATCACTGGGCACCTCTGATAGTCCCTGGGCACTTTTAACAATCACTGGGCACCTCTAACAGTTACTGGGCACCTATGATAGTCACTGGGCACCTCTAACAATCACTGGGCACCTATGATAGTCACTGGGCACCTCTGATAGTCACTGGGCACCTCTGACAATCAATGGGCACCTCTGATAGTCACTGGGCACCTCCAACAATCACTGGGCACCTCTGATAGTCACTGGGCACCTCTAACAATCACTGGGCACCTCTGATAGTCACTGGGCACCTCTGATAGTCACTGGGCACCTCTAACAATCAATGGGCACCTATGATAGTCACTGGGCACCTCTAACAATCACTGGGCACCTCTGATAGTCCCTGGGCACTTTTAACAATCACTGGGCACCTCTAACAGTTACTGGGCACCTATGATAGTCACTGGGCACCTCTAACAATCACTGGGCACCTATGATAGTCACTGGGCACCTCTGACAATCACTGGGCACCTATGAAAGTCACTGGGCACCTCTAACAATCACTGGGCACCTCTGATAGTCACTGGGCACCTCCAACAATCACTAGGCACCTCTGATAGTCCCTGGGCACCTCTGACAATCAATGGGCACCTCTGATAGTCACTGGGCACCTCCAACAATCACTGGGCACCTCTGATAGTCACTGGGCACCTCTAACAATCACTGGGCACCTCTGATAGTCACTGGGCACCTCTGATAGTCACTGGACACCTCTAATAGTCCCTGGGCACCTCTGATAGTCACTGGGCACCTCTAACAATGACTGGGCACCTCTGACAGTCACTGGGCACCTCTGATAGTCTCTGGGCACTTTTAACAATCACTGGGCACCTATGATAGTCATTGGGCACCTCTAACAATCACTGGGCACCTATGATAGTCACTGGGCACCTCTAACAATCACTGGGCACCTCTGATAGTCACTGGGCACTTTTAACAATCACTGGGCACCTCTAACAGTTACTGGACACCTATGATAGTCACTGGGCACCTCTAACAATCACTGGGCACCTATGATAGTCACTGGGCACCTCTGATAGTCACTGGACACCTCTAATAGTCCCTGGGCACCTCCGATAGTCCCTGGGCACCTCTGACAATCAATGGGCACCTCTGATAGTCACTGGGCACCTCCAACAATCACTGGGCACCTCTGATAGTCACTGGGCACCTCTGATAGTCACTGGGCACCTCTAACAATCACTGGGCACCTCTAACAATCACTGGGCACCTCTAACAATCACTGGGCACCTCTAACAATCACTGGGCACCTCTGATAGTCACTGGGCACCGCTAACAATCACTGGGCACCTCTGATAGTCACTGGGCACCTCAAACAATCACTGGCCACCTCTGATAGTCACTGGACACCTCTAATAGTCCCTGGGCACCTCTGATAGTCACTGGGCACCTCTGATAGTCACTGGGCACCTCTAACAATCACTGGGCACCTCTGATAGTCACTGGGCACCTCTAACAATCACTGGGCACCTCTGATAGTCACTGGGCACCTCAAACAATCACTGGCCACCTCTGATAGTCACTGGACACCTCTAACAATCACTGGGCACCTCTAACAATCACTGGGCACCTCTGACAGTCACTGGGCACCTCTAACAATCATTGGGCACCTCTGATAGTCACTGGGCAACCTCTTACAATCACTGGGCACCTCTGATAGTCACTGGGCACCTCTAACAATCACTGGGCACCTCTGATAGTCACTGGGCACCTCTAACAATCACTGGGCACCTCTGACAGTCACTGGGCACCTCTAACAATCACTGGGCACCTCTGATAGTCACTGGGCACCTCTAACAATCACTGGGCACCTCTGATAGTCACTGGTCACCTCTAACAATCACTGGGCACCTCTGATAGTCACTGGGCACCTCTAACAATCACTGGGCACCTCTGATAGTCACTGGGCAACTCTAACAATCACTGGGCACCTCTAACAATCACTGGGCACCTCTGATAGTCACTGGGCACCTCTGATAGTCACTGGGCACCTCTGATAGTCACTGGACACCTCTAATAGTCCCTGCGCACCTCTAACAATCACTGGGCACCTCTGATAGTCACTGGGCACCTCTGATAGTCACTGGACACCTCTAACAGTCCCTGGGCACCTCTGATAGTCACTGGGCACCTCTAACAATGACTGGGCACCTCTGACAGTCACTGGGCACCTCTAACAGTCACTGGGCACCTCTGATAGTCACTGGTCACCTCTAACAATCACTGGGCACCTCTGATAGTCACTGGGCACCTCTAACAATCACTGGGCACCTCTGATAGTCACTGGGCACCTCTGATAGTCACTGGGCACCTCTAACAATCACTGGGCACCTCTAACAATCACTGGGCACCTCTAACAATCACTGGGCACCTCTAACAATCACTGGGCACCTCTGATAGTCACTGGGCACCTCTAATAGTCCCTGGGCACCTCTGATAGTCACTGGACACCTCTGATAGTCACTGGACACCTCTAATAGTCCCTGGGCACCTCTGATAGTCACTGGGCACCTCTAACAATGACTGGGCACCTCTGACAGTCACTGGGCACCTCTAACAATCATTGGGCACCTCTGATAGTCCCTGGGCACCATTAACAATCACTGGGCACCTCTAACAATCACTGGGCACCTCCGATAGTCACTGGGCACCTCTAATAGTCCCTGGGCACCTCTAATAGTCCCTGGGCACCTCTAATAGTCCCTGGGCACCTCTAATAGTTACTGGGCACCTGTAATAGTCCCTGGGCACCTCTAATAGTCCCTGGGCACCTCTGATAATCACTGGGCACCTCTAACAATCACTGGGCACCTCTGATAGTCCCTGGGCACTTTTAACAATCACTGGGCACCTCTAACAGTTACTGGGCACCTCTGATAGTCCCTGGGCACCTCTAACAATCACTGGGCACCTATGATAGTCACTGGGCACCTCTAGCAATCACTGGGCACCTCTGATAGTCACTGGGCACCTCTGATAGTCACTGGGCACCTCTGATAGTCACTGGGCACCTCTGATAGTCACTGGGCACCTCTGATAGTCACTGGGCACCTCTGATAGTCACTGGGCACTTCTGATAGTCACTGGGCACCTCTAACAATCACTGGGCACCTGTAACAATCACTGGGCACCTCTGATAGTCACTGGGCACCTCTAACAATCACTGGGCACCTCTAACAGTTACTGGGCACCTCTGATAGTCCCTGGGCACCTCTAACAATCACTGGGCACCTATGATAGTCACTGGGCACCTCTGATAGTCACTGGGCACCTCTAACAATCACTGGGCACCTCTGACAATCAATGGGCACCTCTGATAGTCACTGGGCACCTCCAACAATCACTAGGCACCTCTGATAGTCCCTGGGCACCTCTGACAATCAATGGGCACCTCTGATAGTCACTGGGCACCTCCAACAATCACTGGGCACCTCTGATAGTCACTGGGCACCTCTGATAGTCACTGGGCACCTCTAACAATCACTGGGCACCTCTGATAGTCACTGAGCACCTCTGATAGTCACTGGACACCTCTAACAGTTACTGGGCACCTCTGATAGTCCCTGGGCACCTCTAACAATCACTGGGCACCTATGATAGTCACTGGGCACCTCTGATAGTCCCTGGGCACCTCTAACAATCACTGGGCACCTATGATAGTCACTGGGCACCTCTGATAGTCACTGGGCACCTCTAACAATCACTGGGCACCTCTGACAATCAATGGGCACCTCTGATAGTCACTGGGCACCTCCAACAATCACTAGGCACCTCTGATAGTCCCTGGGCACCTCTGACAATCAATGGGCACCTCTGATAGTCACTGGGCACCTCCAACAATCACTGGGCACCTCTGATAGTCACTGGGCACCTCTGATAGTCACTGGGCATCTCTAACAATCACTGGGCACCTCTGATAGTCACTGAGCACCTCTGATAGTCACTGGACACCTCTAACAGTTACTGGGCACCTCTGATAGTCCCTGGGCACCTCTAACAATCACTGGGCACCTATGATAGTCACTGGGCACCTCTGAGAGTCAATGGGCACCTCTAACAATCACTGGGCACCTCTAACAATCACTGGGCACCTCTGATAGTCACTGGGCACCTCTAACAATCACTGGGCACCTCTAACAGTTACTGGGCACCTCTGATAGTCCCTGGGCACCTCTAACAATCACTGGGCACCTATGATAGTCTCTGGGCACCTCTGATAGTCACTGGGCACCTCTAACAATCACTGGGCACCTCTGATAGTCACTGGGCACCTCAAACAATCACTGGCCACCTCTGATAGTCACTGGGCACCTCTAACAATCACTGGGCACCTCTAACAATCACTGGGCACCTCTAACAATCACTGGGCACCTCTAACAATCACTGGGCACCTCTGACAGTCACTGGGCACCTCTAACAAACATTGGGCACCTCTGATAGTAACTGGGCAACCTCTTACAATCACTGGGCACCTCTGATAGTCACTGGGCACCTCTAACAATCACTGGGCACCTCTGATAGTCACTGGGCACCTCTAACAATCACTGGGCACCTCTGATAGTCACTGGGCACCTCTGATAGTCACTGGACACCTCTAATAGTCCCTGCGCACCTCTAACAATCACTGGGCACCTCTGATAGTCACTGGACACCTCTAATAGTCCCTGGGCACCTCTGATAGTCACTGGGCACCTCTAACAATGACTGGGCACCTCTGACAGTCACTGGGCACCTCTAACAGTCACTGGGCACCTCTAACAGTCACTGGGCACCTCTGATAGTCACTGGTCACCTCTAACAATCACTGGGCACCTCTGATAGTCACTGAGCACCTCTGATAGTCACTGGAGACCTCTAACAGTTACTGGGCACCTCTGATAGTCCCTGGGCACCTCTAACAATCACTGGGCACCTATGATAGTCACTGGGCACCTCTGAGAGTCAATGGGCACCTCTAACAATCACTGGGCACCTCTGATAGTCACTGGGCACCTCAAACAATCACTGGCCACCTCTGATAGTCACTGGGCACCTCTAACAATCACTGGGCACCTCTAACAATCACTGGGCACCTCTGACAGTCACTGGGCACCTCTAACAAACATTGGGCACCTCTGATAGTAACTGGGCAACCTCTTACAATCACTGGGCACCTCTGATAGTCACTGGGCACCTCTGATAGTCACTGGACACCTCTAATAGTCCCTGCGCACCTCTAACAATCACTGGGCACCTCTGATAGTCACTGGACACCTCTAATAGTCCCTGGGCACCTCTGATAGTCACTGGGCACCTCTAACAATGACTGGGCACCTCTGACAGTCACTGGGCACCTCTAACAGTCACTGGGCACCTCTAACAGTCACTGGGCACCTCTAACAGTCACTGGGCACCTCTGATAGTCACTGGTCACCTCTAACAATCACTGGGCACCTCTGATAGTCACTGAGCACCTCTGATAGTCACTGGAGACCTCTAACAGTTACTGGGCACCTCTGATAGTCCCTGGGCACCTCTAACAATCACTGGGCACCTATGATAGTCACTGGGCACCTCAGAGTCAATGGGCACCTCTAACAATCACTGGGCACCTCTGATAGTCACTGGGCACCTCAAACAATCACTGGCCACCTCTGATAGTCACTGGGCACCTCTAACAATCACTGGGCACCTCTAACAATCACTGGGCACCTCTGACAGTCACTGGGCACCTCTAACAAACATTGGGCACCTCTGATAGTAACTGGGCAACCTCTTACAATCACTGGGCACCTCTGATAGTCACTGGGCACCTCTAACAATCACTGGGCACCTCTGATAGTCACTGGGCACCTCTAACAATCACTGGGCACCTCTGATAGTCACTGGGCACCTCTAACAATCACTGGGCACCTCTGATAGTCACTGGGCACCTCTGATAGTCACTGGACACCTCTAATAGTCCCTGCGCACCTCTAACAATCACTGGGCACCTCTGATAGTCACTGGACACCTCTAATAGTCCCTGGGCACCTCTGATAGTCACTGGGCACCTCTAACAATGACTGGGCACCTCTGACAGTCACTGGGCACCTCTAACAGTCACTGGGCACCTCTAACAGTCACTGGGCACCTCTGATAGTCACTGGTCACCTCTAACAATCACTGGGCACCTCTGATAGTCACTGGGCACCTCTAACAATCACTGGGCACCTCTGATAGTCACTGGGCACCTCTGATAGTCACTGGGCACCTCTAACAATCACTGGGCACCTCTAACAATCACTGGGCACCTCTAACAATCACTGGGCACCTCTGATAGTCACTGGGCACCTCTAACAGTCACTGGGCACCTCTAACAATCACTGGGCACCTCTGATAGTCACTGGGCACCTCTGATAGTCACTGGACACCTCTAATAGTCCCTGGGCACCTCTGATAGTCACTGGGCACCTCTAACAATGACTGGGCACCTCTGACAGTCACTGGGCACCTCTAACAATCATTGGGCACCTCTGATAGTCACTGGTCACCTCTAACAATCACTGGGCACCTCTGACAGTCACTGGGCACCTCTGATAGTCACTGGGCACCTCTGATAGTCACTGGGCACCTCTGATAGTCACTGGGCACCTCTAACAATCACTGGGCACCTCTAACAATCACTGGGCACCTCTGATAGTCACTGGACACCTCTAATAGTCCCTGCGCACCTCTAACAATCACTGGGCACCTCTGATAGTCACTGGACACCTCTAATAGTCCCTGGGCACCTCTGATAGTCACTGGGCACCTCTAACAATGACTGGGCACCTCTGACAGTCACTGGGCACCTCTAACAGTCACTGGGCACCTCTAACAGTCACTGGGCACCTCTAACAATCACTGGGCACCTCTGATAGTCACTGGGCACCTCTGATAGTCACTGGGCACCTCTAACAATCACTGGGCACCTCTAACAATCACTGGGCACCTCTGATAGTCACTGGGCACCTCTGATAGTCACTGGGCACCTCTGATAGTCCCTGGGCACCTCTGATAGTCACTGGGCACCTCTAACAATGACTGGGCACCTCTGCCAGTCACTGGGCACCTCTGATAGTCACTGGGCACCTCTAACAATCACTGGGCACCTCTGATAGTCCCTGGGCACTTTTAACAATCACTGGGCACCTCTAACAGTTACTGGGCACCTATGATAGTCACTGGGCACCTCTAACAATCACTGGGCACCTATGATAGTCACTGGGCACCTCTGACAATCACTGGGCACCTATGATAGTCACTGGGCACCTCTGACAATCACTGGGCACCTCTGATAGTCACTGGACACCTCTAATAGTCCATGCGCACCTCTAACAATCACTGGGCACCTCTGATAGTCACTGGGCACCTCTGATAGTCACTGGACACCTCTGATAGTCCCTGGGCACCTCTGATAGTCCCTGGGCACCTCTGACAGTCAATGGGCACCTCTGATAGTCACTGGGCACCTCCAACAATCACTGGGCACCTCTGATAGTCACTGGGCACCTCTGATAGTCACTGGGCACCTCTAACAATCACTGGGCACCTCTAACAATCACTGGGCACCTCTGACAGTCACTGGTCACCTCTAACAATCACTGGGCACCTCTGATAGTCACTGGGCACCTCAAACAATCACTGGCCACCTCTGATAGTCACTGGACACCTCTAATAGTCCCTGGGCACCTCTGATAGTCACTGGGCACCTCTGATAGTCACTGGGCACCTCTAACAATCACTGGGCACCTCTGATAGTCACTGGGCACCTCTCAGTCACTGGACACCTCTAACAATCACTGGGCACCTCTAAAAATCACTGGGCACCTCTGACAGTCACTGGGCACCTCTAACAATCATTGGGCACCTCTGATAGTCACTGGGCACCGCTAACAATCACTGGGCACCTCTGATAGTCACTGGGCACCTCAAACAATCACTGGCCACCTCTGATAGTCACTGGACACCTCTAATAGTCCCTGGGCACCTCTGATAGTCACTGGGCACCTCTGATAGTCACTGGGCACCTCTGATAGTCACTGGGCACCTCTAACAATCACTGGGCACCTCTGATAGTCACTGGGCACCTCAAACAATCACTGGCCACCTCTCATAGTCACTGGACACCTCTAACAATCACTGGGCACCTCTGATAGTCACTGGGCACCTCTGATAGTCACTGGACACCTCTAATAGTCCCTGCGCACCTCTAACAATCACTGGGCACCTCTGATAGTCACTGGACACCTCTAATAGTCCCTGGGCACCTCTGATAGTCACTGGGCACCTCTAACAATGACTGGGCACCTCTGACAGTCACTGGGCACCTCTAACAGTCACTGGGCACCTCTAACAGTCACTGGGCACCTCTGATAGTCACTGGTCACCTCTAACAATCACTGGGCACCTCTGATAGTCACTGGGCACCTCTAACAATCACTGGGCACCTCTGATAGTCACTGGGCACCTCTGATAGTCACTGGGCACCTCTGATAGTCACTGGGCACCTCTGATAGTCACTGGGCACCTCTAACAATCACTGGGCACCTCTAACAATCACTGGGCACCTCTAACAATCACTGGGCACCTCTAATAGTCACTGGGCACCTCTAACAATCACTGGGCACCTCTGACAGTCACTGGGCACCTCTGATAGTCACTGGGCACCTCTGATAGTCACTGGGCACCTCTAACAATCACTGGGCACCTCTAACAATCACTGGGCACCTCTAACAATCACTGGGCACCTCTAACAATCACTGGGCACCTCTGATAGTCACTGGACACCTCTAATAGTCCCTGGGCACCTCTGATAGTCACTGGGCACCTCTAACAATGACTGGGCACCTCTGACAGTCACTGGGCACCTCTGATAGTCACTGGGCACCTCTAACAATCACTGGGCACCTCTGATAGTCACTGGGCACCTCTAACAATCACTGGGCACCTCTGACAGTCACTGGGCACCTCTGATAGTCACTGGGCACCTCTGATAGTCACTGGGCATCTCTGATAGTCACTGGACACCTCTAATAGTCCCTGCGCACCTCTAACAATCACTGGGCACCTCTGATAGTCACTGGGCACCTCTGATAGTCACTGGACACCTCTAATATTCCCTGGGCACCTCTGATAGTCACTGGGCACCTCTAACAATCACTGGGCACCTCTGATAGTCACTGGGCACCTCTAACAATCACTGGGCACCTCTGATAGTCACTGGGCACCTCAAACAATCACTGGGCACCTCTGATAGTCACTGGGCACCTCAAACAATCACTGGCCACCTCTAACAATCACTGGGCACCTCTGACAGTCACTGGGCACCTCCGACAGTCACTGGGCACCTCCGACAGTCACTGGGCACCTCTGATAGTCACTGGGCACCTCTGATAGTCACTGGGCATCTCTGATAGTCACTGGACACCTCTAATAGTCCCTGCGCACCTCTAACAATCACTGGGCACCTCTGATAGTCACTGGGCACCTCTGATAGTCACTGGACACCTCTAATATTCCCTGGGCACCTCTGATAGTCACTGGGCACCTCTAACAATCACTGGGCACCTCTGATAGTCACTGGGCACCTCAAACAATCACTGGCCACCTCTAACAATCACTGGGCACCTCTGATAGTCACTGGGCACCTCTAATAGTCCCTGGGCACCTCTAACAATCACTGGGCACCTCTGACAGTCACTGGGCACCTCTAACAATCATTGGGCACCTCAAACAATCAATGGGCACCTCAAACAATCAATGGGCACCTCAAACAATCACTGGGCACCTCAAACAATCACTGGGCACCTCTGACAATCACTGGGCACCTCTAATAGTCCCTGGGCACCTCTAACAATCACTGGGCACCTCTGACAGTCACTGGGCACCTCTAACAATCATTGGGCACCTCTGATAGTCACTGGGCACCTCAAACAATCACTGGCCACCTCTGATAGTCACTGGACACCTCTAACAATCACTGGGCACCTCTAACAATCACTGGGCACCTCTAACAATCACTGGGCACCTCTGACAGTCACTGGGCACCTCTGACAGTCACTGGGCACCTCTGATAGTCACTGGGCAACTTCTAACAATCACTGGGCACCTCTGATAGTCACTGGGCACCTCTAATAGTCCCTGGGCACCTCTAACAATCACTGGGCACCTCTAACAATCATTGGGCACCTCAAACAATCAATGGGCACCTCAAACAATCACTGGGCACCTCAAACAATCACTGGGCACCTCAAACAATCACTGGGCACCTCTAACAATCACTGGGCACCTCTAATAGTCCCTGGGCACCTCTAACTATCACTAGGCACCTCTGACAGTCACTAAGCACCTCTAACAATCTTTGGGCACCTCTGATAGTCACTGGGCACCTCTAACAATCACTGGGCACCTCTGATAGTCACTGGGCACCTCTAACAATCATTGGGTACCTCAAACAATCATTGGGTACCTCTGATAGTCACTGGGCACCTCTAGCAATCACTGGGCACCTCTGATAGTCACTGGCCACCTCTAGCAATCACTGGGCACCTCTGATAGTTACTGGGTGTGATGATGAGAGACCTCCAGTTAAGTATTTCTGCTGTGATGTATTACTACTGGTCCGTGTTACTACTACACAGTGAGGATTGGTGCCTGTTATCAAAACCAGTGTGGCTGCCAGAATTAGGTCATTCTACTCTATAACCAAGTCCCATTGTTGTTCTAGCCCTGGCACAATTAGCATACCTGTGCTAACCTTGTTATCACCGCAGGGGGGACATCCTAGAGATGTGTATTGGAAGGCTCTAAGCAAACATAACACAGACTCCTGGTATACAGATCAGAAGAAATATGGTTTTATGACAATATCTCACCTGGGGAACCCCTTACAGTTGCCCCGATAAATACCTCAGAGGTGCCAGGCCAAGGAAGACGTGTAGAGCCCACAAAAGGTACTGTTCAAAACCTGGAAAAGGTCTAGACACTGACCTCTTTACCCAAAGGTGATTGGAGTGTTATCCTTGGTGTCTACACGATGAGGATCTCGCCACGAACCCTATCATACTGCCAGCTCGACTCTACAGTCATCGGGGGAGGAAATATAACGAAACATGGTTATAGAGATTTTAGGAAGGAGGGCAGGGCTCATCCTCCTAGTGACATCACACAGGGAGGAGACTGGGGATAGTTATACAGTCTCACCTGGGGGGAACAGGGAAGTTCCTATCTTGGAGAAGATGTGAGCACATGTGGTGTTGTGGACTGAAGCATGGGCCATGAGGCCTAGCCATGCAGCCTGAAGCCTTGCTCTTTGTTCTGTACAGCATGTAGGAGACACATGCTCTGTAACTTGCTTAAGAAATAACCCTGAGGCCCACCACATGGGGGCTCAGAGAAACTGACTACCAACTTGCTGTGGTATTTTCCTATCTTTTATTTCCCTTTTTATTTGCTGTACTGTATTTTGCTTTTACCCGTATTTGCTTGATAATTGATATATATTTCTGTATATGTTAGTGCCTAGTACTGACCCACTGGGGTTAATAAATATATAACATTTATAAAGCTCGTTTCATATTATCCTATGAACACAGTATGCTCACAATGAGTGAGTGGGAGGTAAAGAAGGTTGGTCGCAGGTGTGCCAAGCGGCTTGGCAAGACGATATCCTTCACACTGGGCACCTCTGATAGTTACTGGACACCTCTGTCACTGAGCACCTCTGACAGTCACTGGGCACCTCTGACAGTCACTGAGCACCTCTGATATTTACTGAGCACCTCTAATAGTCACTGGGCACTTTTAATAGCACAATAGCACTGTGTTCAGCGTTGACATTGCTAACATGGTGGACAGAAGGGTGCACAGTTAGGGGTACACATGTCATATAGGCACAGCACACACCTGCTATGGGGCCCTCGTGGAGAGGAGCCCAGTCCAGGTTGATCGAGTCCCATTTCTTCTGACTGGCTGTACAGAGTCTTTGCAGGGTGCCGTCTACAGAAATGGTCGGGGGGGAGCACCTTACACAGGACGACACTGCAGTGACCCGGACATATCCGACTCTGCTGCAAGACAGAGAAAGGGAAACGTCACTGACATGGAGCCGCATTATTACTATGGAGGACGTCACTGACATAGACGTCACAGCCAATCAGGAGCCGTCTACAGTCTATGTGATTGAACACCAGCCTATCAGTAGCCGTCTACAGTCTACGTGTCAAACATCAGGCAATCAGAAGCTGTCTACAGTCTACGTAGTCGGACATCATCCAGATTATCTCTCTTTTATGTACCCAATGGAGCAAGCAGCCAATCAGATCCAGTCTTTCTCTGATGGAACATCACAGCTAATTAGCATAATGAGCAAAGAACTGCCAGGTATCCAATTGCATTAGGATTGGAGGATCTTCTTTGGTATATTAGTAGCCAGTCAGATTGCAGAGAACAGCCAATCAGGAGTCAGCAGAGTAGACACAGCATCCAATCAGATGGCAACTCTTATCTAAGTGGAGGTGAGAGTCAGTCAGGATTCCTCTTGTATATGGGCAAAGAACAGCCAATCAGGAATCAGCTCTCATGGAGGGCACAACCAGTATCCAATCAGGTGCGCTTTCTTATCTAGGTGACAGGGAAGAGCCAGCCAGTATTCCTGTAATGACTGGTAACAGCCAATCAGATGTCGTTTCCTGGTCAGAGAGCAGCTGCAGCCAGTGGCAGTCCCTATTGGTGTCAGCGTGCAGTACACTACATAACCATAGTGTGGCGCCATGATGCTGAGCAGGGGGCCACCTAGAAGTGAAGTAAAGGTTAATCACAGGTGAGAAGGATACCGCTTTGCCACACTACTTGGCTTACCTGCGATCATCCCTCTAACCTTCCATTCACACCCCGTGAGTGCCTGGGTTCATAGGATAATATGAAACGAGCTTTATAAATTTTATATAATTTATTAACCCAAGTGGGTCGGTACTAGCCGCTAAGATATACAGAGTACACATCAGTGGATGGTCAAGCAAATACAGATAAAAACAAACATACAGTACAGAAAATAAAATGGGATTAAAAGATAGAAAAATACCAAGATGAGTTTACCGTCTGGTTCTCTAGGCTTCAGCTGGTTATCCCAGGGCACTTCCTTCAGTCAGTAACAGAGCATGTCCTTACATGCTTCCCAGGATAAGAACTCTAGCCTTTGTCACTGGGGTGAGACCATATAACTATTCTAGTCTCCTCCCTGAGTGATGTCACCAGGAGAGGAGGTTCTGCCCTCCATCCTGGAACCAAATAAATATGTACACTCATAACTTCTCGTCGGATGACCGTAGTATCAGGCGAGGGGTATGATGGGGTTCACGGCGAGATCCCCATCGTGAAGACACCAGGAACGGCCCCCCCAGTTCCACATGGGTAGAGAGTTCAATGTCTGGACCTTTTCACTGCTTCCAACAGTATCGTGTTTGGACTTGAGGTGTGGGCCTCAGTCTTGCGTACCCAAGGAATTTATCGGTGCGACTGTAGGATGCTCCTCTAGGGAAATATTATCATAATACCATATTTCCTTTTAAGTTTTGACCAGAGACATTGAGTCTGCTCTTTGTTTACTCAGAGGCCTTCCAATCCCCATACTCCAGGATCTCCCCTACTGAGCTAAAGAGTTTAACACTTGTATGCAAATAGGGCTATGAATGAGACTAACAGACATTAAGTCTAAAGATCAAAAGGGTGTGACTACAAAGCATAAACCCCACATTCCTAAAGGTATATGTAGGACTAGTATGAACAAGTAATAATACACCAAAGAAAAATACATAACTGGGGGTCTCTCATCATCACAATAGGTAATATGTGTTAGTTCTGGAAGGTCCAGATGTCTACCTAATAGACAGCTGCTCCACTCTGACAGGTGATCCACTAGCAGCAGCTTCACTGACAGGTGATCCACTAGCAGCAGCTTCACTGACAGGTGATCCACTAGCAGCAGCTTCACTGACAGGTGATCCACTAGCAGCAGCTTCACTGACAGGTGACCCACTAGAAGCAGCTTCACTGACAGGTGATCCACTTACAGCTGCTCCACTCTGACATGTGATCCACTAGCAGCAGCTTTGCCCAGCCTAGGTGTGCCTGTATACTCTCTGTGACCTTGTCTTGTTTCCTCACCTCTCCTTTTCTGTCGTCTCCGTTCTTCTGACCTTCTGGTTTTGACCTCAGCCTGACCATTGAATCTCTGCTGCCCTGACCTCGGCATGTATTCACACTCTGCTTTTTCTTGACCCCTTAGTGCACTGTCCCATAGTTCCTGACCTCTCTTTCTCTCTCTGCAGTGAAGTCTAGATCCCCATTAAAGGGTATAAACCAGCGGGCGACTTAGACAAGGCCTTAGTAGCCTTACAGAGAACCTTTCATGTCCTCAGAGATATGCGGGGGATGTTCCTCACAGCGCTGCGATGGTGCTAGGCTGTAGGGCTCCCCCTTCTGGCACTGAATTCAGCACACTTTTAGCTTTCTAGCACTATATAATACTGCCTATCTACAAGGACATTAAAGGTCCTATTTAAAGGGGTTGTCCTGTTGTGAACACTTATTCCCTAACCACATGTCAGGGGATAACTGATAGTCCGGTGCCAGATCATCCTCTTCTATGGCCCGGCCCTTATTATTGGGTGCACAGCCGCACATAGCAATTTGGCCTTGGTCAGTGTATTAGGCTTAGATGCCCTGTAATTCGGCCCATTTATCGAGGCATGTAACTGTGCGCGGCTGCAGTGGGGACTGTACAGACCTCGGGTGTCCCCGGCCTGGTGGGCAGATCACATATCCTGATATAGAATACAGATCATACAGCTATGTAATGTGATACGGGGCCCCGCCATCTCTGGGTCGGGTTCCTGGATGATGCACCTGGAGAAAGTCCTTCTGCTGAGGACATGTCACTGAAGGCTTCACGCCAGGGACAGCTGAGGGGGATCACTATCTACGGCGCACATATAACACGCCCATACATCATTCAATCCAGGAGAGATGGGCGAGAGCTGAATATTCTCTGGTCTGTAGAGGAGTCTTGGAGATATTTTTATCATCATTGGATATGCAGTGGTGCCACCTACTGGGGAAGACGCCGTACAACGAGTTGAGGCTGTAGCCCATTAATATAAGTGTAATCTCGAAATAATATATACCAGAAGGAAAATATTTTCCATATGCAAAACCCCTCTAAAGTCACTCTGTGGGGCCTGTACAGGGGCACTTACTGTATGGGCAATATCCCGTGTTGGTGGTCAGTAAAGGGGGCATTATACTGTGTGGGGAGTCGGTAAAGGGGGCAATATTCCATGTTGGTGGTCAGTAAAGGGGGCATTATAATGTGTGGGGAGTCGGTAAAGGGGGCATTATACTGTGTGGGGAGTCAGTAAAGGGGGCAATATACTATATGACAATAAAGAGGGTCTTATACCGTGTGGGGGTCAAGAAAGGCGGTATTGTAGTGTGTGGGGGCCAGGAAAGGTTGTGTTTTACCTTGTGGGGGCCGAGGAGGAGGGACCTAGCAAAAATGTTGCTATGGGGCCTGGTCTTTCCTAGTTATGCCCCTGTGCTATGGAGTATGTACTGGAAGTTAAGCACATTGCCCTCTTTGTTGCCCCTGGGGTAGATCTTTGAGAAGCAGAATTAGTCAGACATGTAGAGGTCCATGTACATTACATACTGGTCATAGTACTGATGTAGAATCTGCTAACTGGACCAATTCAGGAGAACAGAATTTGATGGGGTGAACAACAGAAACTGAAGCAAAGTCCTTTAGGCACCAAAAGTTTGGATACAAGAATTTCAATACATCTCTATGGTGTCACATTGTGATGTGACTGAAAATCTATGGCTAAAGCTACATGGCGCTGACAAGGGGCTGCAACTCCCGTTGTGTGATCAAAGATTGGGGTGTTACATTAGTGAAAGAGTCTCAGAGCAAGTTAATGGAGTTGCACTGGCACCTAGGGAATGGTGCAAACACAACCTGCCCCACCTTCTGTCTCTATCCCTCCTCCCTCATAGACTGTAAGCACTTGCGGGCAGGGCCCTCTATCCCACTGTACCAGTGATCACTGTTAGTATTATACTTGTCTTGTATATCTTGTGTACCGTATGTAAACCCTCAAATGTAAAAGCACCATGGAAGTAATATAATAATGTACAGAGCACCATGGGATTAATATAATAATGTACAGAGCACCATGGAATTAATATAATAATGTACAGAGCACCATGGGATTAATGTAATAATGTACAGAGCACCATGGGATTAATGTAATAATGTACAGCACCATGGGATTAATATAATAATGTACAGAGCACCATGAAATTAATATAATAATGTACAGAGCACCATGGGATTAATATAATAATGTACAGAGCACCATGGGATTAATGTAATAATGTACAGCACCATGGGATTAATGTAATAATGTACAGCACCATGGGATTAATATAATAATGTACAGAGCACCATGGGATTAATGTAATAATGTACAGCACCATGGGATTAATGTAATAATGTACAGAGCACCATGGGATTAATATAATAATGTACAGAGCACCATGGAATTAATATAATAATGTACAGCACCATGGGATTAATATAATAATGTACAGAGCACCATGGAATTAATATAATAATGTACAGAGCACCATGGGATTAATATAATAATGTACAGCACCATGGGATTAATATAATAATGTACAGCACCATGGAATTAATATAATAATGTACAGCACCATGGGATTAATATAATAATGTACAGAGCACCATGGGATTAATATAATAATGTACAGAGCACCATGGAATATATTAATGTACAGAGCACCATGGGACTAATATAATAATGTACAGAGCTTCATGGGATTAATATAATAATGTACAGCACCATGGGATTAATATAATAATGTACAGCACCATGGAATTACTATAAAAATGTACAGCACCATGGGATTAATATAATAATGTACAGAGCACCATGGAATTAATATAGTAATGTACAGAGCACCATGGAATATAATAATGTACAGAGCACCATGGGACTAATATATTAATATACAGAGCACCATGGGACTAATATAATAATGTACAGAACATGAAATTAATATAATAATGTACAGCACCATGGGATTAATATAATGTACAGCACATGAAATTAATCTAATAATATACAGCACCATGGAATTAATATAATAATGTACAGCACCATGGAATTAATATAATAATGTACAGAGCACCATGGAAATAATATAATAATGTACAGAGCACCATGGAATTAATATATTAATATACAGAGCACCATGGGACTAATATAATAATGTACAGAGCACCATGGGATTAATATAATAATGTACAGAGCACCATGGGATTAATGTAATAATGTACAGCACCATGGGATTAATGTAATAATGTACAGCACCATGGGATTAATATAATAATGTACAGAGCACCATGGGATTAATGTAATAATGTACAGCACCATGGGATTAATGTAATAATGTACAGAGCACCATGGGATTAATATAATAATGTACAGAGCACTATGGAATTAATATAATAATGTACAGAGCACCATGGAATTAATATAATAATGTACAGCACCATGGGATTAATATAATAATGTACAGAGCACCATGGGATTAATATAATAATGTACAGCACCATGGGATTAATATAATAATGTACAGAGCACCATGGGATTAATATAATAATGTACAGCACCATGGAATTAATATAATAATGTACAGCACCATGGGATTAATATAATAATGTACAGAGCACCATGGGATTAATATAATAATGTACAGAGCACCATGGAATATATTAATGTACAGAGCACCATGGGACTAATATAATAATGTACAGAGCACCATGGAATATATTAATGTACAGAGCACCATGGGACTAATATAATAATGTACAGAGCTTCATGGGATTAATATAATAATGTACAGCACCATGGAATTACTATAAAAATGTACAGCACCATGGGATTAATATAATAATGTACAGAGCACCATGGAATTAATATAGTAATGTACAGAGCACCATGGAATATAATAATGTACAGAGCACCATGGGACTAATATAATAATGTACAGAACATGAAATTAATATAATAATGTACAGCACCATGGGATTAATATAATGTACAGCACATGAAATTAATCTAATAATATACAGCACCATGGGATTAATGTAATAATGTACAGCACCATGGGATTAATATAATAATGTACAGAGCACCATGAAATTAATATAATAATGTACAGAGCACCATGGGATTAATATAATAATGTACAGAGCACCATGGGATTAATGTAATAATGTACAGCACCATGGGATTAATGTAATAATGTACAGCACCATGGGATTAATATAATAATGTACAGAGCACCATGGGATTAATGTAATAATGTACAGCACCATGGGATTAATATAATAATGTACAGAGCACCATGGAATTAATATAATAATGTACAGCACCATGGGATTAATATAATAATGTACAGAGCACCATGGAATTAATATAATAATGTACAGAGCACCATGGGATTAATATAATAATGTACAGCACCATGGGATTAATATAATAATGTACAGCACCATGGAATTAATATAATAATGTACAGCACCATGGGATTAATATAATAATGTACAGAGCACCATGGAATATATTAATGTACAGAGCACCATGGGACTAATATAATAATGTACAGAGCTTCATGGGATTAATATAATAATGTACAGCACCATGGGATTAATATAATAATGTACAGCACCATGGAATTACTATAAAAATGTACAGCACCATGGGATTAATATAATAATGTACAGAGCACCATGGAATATATTAATGTACAGAGCACCATGGGACTAATATAATAATGTACAGAGCTTCATGGGATTAATATAATAATGTACAGCACCATGGGATTCATATAATAATGTACAGCACCATGGAATTACTATAAAAATGTACAGCACCATGGGATTAATATAATAATGTACAGAGCACCATGGAATTAATATAGTAATGTACAGAGCACCATGGAATATAATAATGTACAGAGCACCATGGGACTAATATATTAATATACAGAGCACCATGGGACTAATATAATAATGTACAGAACATGAAATTAATATAATAATGTACAGCACCATGGGATTAATATAATGTACAGCACATGAAATTAATCTAATAATATACAGCACCATGGAATTAATATAATAATGTACAGCACCATGGAATTAATATAATAATGTACAGAGCACCATGGAAATATAATAATGTACAGAGCACCATGGAATTAATATATTAATATACAGAGCACCATGGGACTAATATAATAATGTACAGAGCACCATGGGATTAATATAATAATGTACAGAGCACCATGGGATTAATGTAATAATGTACAGCACCATGGGATTAATGTAATAATGTACAGCACCATGGGATTAATATAATAATGTACAGAGCACCATGGGATTAATGTAATAATGTACAGCACCATGGGATTAATGTAATAATGTACAGAGCACCATGGGATTAATATAATAATGTACAGAGCACTATGGAATTAATATAATAATGTACAGAGCACCATGGAATTAATATAATAATGTACAGCACCATGGGATTAATATAATAATGTACAGAGCACCATGGGATTAATATAATAATGTACAGCACCATGGGATTAATATAATAATGTACAGAGCACCATGGGATTAATATAATAATGTACAGCACCATGGAATTAATATAATAATGTACAGCACCATGGGATTAATATAATAATGTACAGAGCACCATGGGATTAATATAATAATGTACAGAGCACCATGGGATTAATATAATAATGTACAGCACCATGGGATTAATATAATAATGTACAGCACCATGGGATTAATATAATAATGTACAGAGCACCATGGGATTAATATAATAATGTACAGCACCATGGAATTAATATAATAATGTACAGCACCATGGGATTAATATAATAATGTACAGAGCACCATGGGATTAATATAATAATGTACAGAGCACCATGGAATATATTAATGTACAGAGCACCATGGGACTAATATAATAATGTACAGAGCACCATGGAATATATTAATGTACAGAGCACCATGGGACTAATATAATAATGTACAGAGCTTCATGGGATTAATATAATAATGTACAGCACCATGGAATTACTATAAAAATGTACAGCACCATGGGATTAATATAATAATGTACAGAGCACCATGGAATTAATATAGTAATGTACAGAGCACCATGGAATATAATAATGTACAGAGCACCATGGGACTAATATAATAATGTACAGAACATGAAATTAATCTAATAATGTACAGCACCATGGAATTAATATAATAATGTACAGAGCACCATGGAAATAATATAATAATGTACAGAGCACCATGGAATTAATATATTAATATACAGAGCACCATGGGACTAATATAATAATGTACAGAGCACCATGGGATTAATATAATAATGTACAGAGCACCATGGGATTAATGTAATAATGTACAGCACCATGGGATTAATGTAATAATGTACAGCACCATGGGATTAATATAATAATGTACAGAGCACCATGGGATTAATGTAATAATGTACAGCACCATGGGATTAATGTAATAATGTACAGAGCACCATGGGATTAATATAATAATGTACAGAGCACTATGGAATTAATATAATAATGTACAGAGCACCATGGAATTAATATAATAATGTACAGCACCATGGGATTAATATAATAATGTACAGAGCACCATGGGATTAATATAATAATGTACAGAGCACCATGGAATTAATATAATAATGTACAGAGCACCATGGGATTAATATAATAATGTACAGCACCATGGGATTAATATAATAATGTACAGAGCACCATGGGATTAATATAATAATGTACAGCACCATGGAATTAATATAATAATGTACAGCACCATGGGATTAATATAATAATGTACAGAGCACCATGGGATTAATATAATAATGTACAGAGCACCATGGAATATATTAATGTACAGAGCACCATGGGACTAATATAATAATGTACAGAGCACCATGGAATATATTAATGTACAGAGCACCATGGGACTAATATAATAATGTACAGAGCTTCATGGGATTAATATAATAATGTACAGCACCATGGGATTAATATAATAATGTACAGCACCATGGAATTACTATAAAAATGTACAGCACCATGGGATTAATATAATAATGTACAGAGCACCATGGAATTAATATAGTAATGTACAGAGCACCATGGAATATAATAATGTACAGAGCACCATGGGACTAATATATTAATATACAGAGCACCATGGGACTAATATAATAATGTACAGAACATGAAATTAATATAATAATGTACAGCACCATGGGATTAATATAATGTACAGCACATGAAATTAATCTAATAATATACAGCACCATGGAATTAATATAATAATGTACAGCACCATGGAATTAATATAATAATGTACAGAGCACCATGGAAATAATATAATAATGTACAGAGCACCATGGAATTAATATATTAATATACAGAGCACCATGGGACTAATATAATAATGTACAGAGCAACATGAAATTAATATAATATACAGCACATGGAATTAATCTAATAATATACAGCACCATGGAAATAATGGTGCTCTATGAATAAATAACTTGTAGTCGGAAAAAAAAACACTACTTGATTTTTTGCAACACCGCGTTCTTTGGTTGCACAATGAGAGTCACAGTCATAGTCACTGTGTAGCCCCAGCCTTGGTTTGTTGGATTTTGATTTCAAGTCGCAACTTTTTTTTTTTTATCAATGGAAGACGCAACTGACTGGTATGCCACGTGTCCTCCACATCACTGTGTTTTTACCGCCATATCACAGCTCTAAACAAAGTGACAGTAAGTCACAGACAAGCCAAACAAGTGTTTTAGTTGCGTGACCTGTGAAACTTGTTGTGTCGCACATTATTATTATTGTTTATTTATATAGCATCATTAATTCCATGGTGCTTTACATTTGCGGATTTACATACAGGACACCAGCACATGTCAACGTGTAGCCCTAGCAAGACAGAGCACTACCTCTGGCCGCGGACTAGTGCCATTTATTTTTATTTAACCCCTTAAGGTAGCAATTCCCAGATGGGGTGCCACAACAATCCAGTGGGAAAATGGCCGCAAGCCTCCTTATAACTACATTGGCATCCTACGCTGATGTAGTTGAATAGAACGTTGCAGCAGGAAGGCTTTAAACTTTTATTACTCCTCAGGTAGCAGCGAGTGATGCCTGGTGAAGACCTGTGGCATTGATCAGCAGAGGAGGATCACCGAGCTCCGGGGGACCGAGGATGGCCGAGTGGAGTTTGTTTGTTTATTTTTATTTATATAGCACAACTACAGTGTGGGGGCAAATGGGGACATTACTACTTGCCTGGGGGCTACTGAAGAACATTACTACCTACCTGGGGTCCACTGGGGAGTATTACTACTTGCCTGGGGGCCACTACAGAGCATTATTAGGTGTCTGAGGGGCCAGTAGGGAGAATTATTAGGTGTCTGGGGGCCACTGGGAATTATTATGGTGTGTCTAAGGACCACTATGGAGCATGTACTATGTGGGGCCACTAAGGGAGCTTGGTGATGGTAAAAGGTGTATTTTTGTATGTGCTGGGTGGAAAGTATACGATGGTGTAGCTTTGAGGGTGTATTCACATTGTGCAGTTGTGATGAGGTTTCAGCTGTAATTTCAAAATCTGCGCTAAAAAAAATATATATATATATTGTAGTTTTTTTGTCTTTTAGTAAAAAATGATTTGGTAGGGGTGCCCCGAGGAAAGTTTCCAGGGGTGCCCTGAGTCTGAAATGGTTGGGAAATACAGCCTTAAGGACAAGACCAAAAAACCCTTTAAGGACACGGCCCCATTTTTCAAAATTGACACGTGTCAATTTATTCGGCAATAACTTTGAGATGTTTTAACTTACACAAGTGATTTTGAGATTGTTTTTTTGTGACACATTGTACTTCATGTTAGTGGTAAACATTGGCCAATATTTTTTGTGAAATGCTCTTCTCAGACAGACAGTCATACCCCCAAGTACAATAATTATTATCTACCATATCTGATTTATATTGGATCATCTTTTAATCGTCCTGTAATTTATTTTGGACATTATAAAGTTTCCAAGTGTAACAGCGATTTTTCCAGATATATAAGAAAATTTCCCAAACTAATTTTTTAGCCACTTCAGTTCTAAAGGGGATTATAACGGCCTATATATTAGAAACCCCCATAAATCACCCCATTTTCAAAACTGCACCCCTGAAATAATTCAGAACAGCATTTGGGAACTTTGTTAACCCTTTAAGCATTTAATAATTTTAGTATAATTTTTTTTCTATAATACATTCATTTAGCCCTAAAATTCACATTCACAAGGGGTTAAATGAGAAAATGCATCTATTTGTTATGTAATTTCCCCTGAGCACAGAAATCCCCCACATGTGGGTGTAAACTGATGTTTGGGCACAGGGCAGCGCACGGAAGGGAAGGAGCGACACTGGGGGTGTGAAAAGCAGATTTTGATGGAATAGTTTTCAGGCGCCATGTCTCATGTGCAGAGCCCCTAGAGTACCAATACAATGGAAACCTCCAAAAAGTTTGGAATCTACACCCCTCAAGGAATTTATTATGGGGTATAGTGAGCATTCTGTGCCTCAGAACTATATATATTTAGAGGGATTTTCTGGACACCATGTTGTTTTTGCCCTGGAGGTGCCAGTTAATTGGAATTCACTAAGTAGTAATTTATTTTGTAGGGTCAATTTTAGGGTCTCTGCAAATGTGACATGATGTCCAAAAACCAACAATCTAAATCTGTGCTCCAAAAAGCACACAGCGCTCCTTCACATTTGCGCCCTGCTGTGTGCCCAAGCGATAGTTTATGCCCACATGTATGACACTGGTGTACCCCGGATAACGTACTTAATGCCATATGTGGGTATAAACTGCTTTTTGGGCACAGCTGGGCACAGACGGGAAGGAGCAACATTTTGGATTTTGGAGCACAGTTTGGTTTTTGGACGTCATACCACTTTTGCAGATCCCCTGAATTGCCAGTAAAGTGGAATCCGCAGACATGTGACCCCATTTTAGAATCTACGCCCCTCAAGAAATTTATCAAGTGGGGTAGTGAGCATTTTTAACCCGTGAGTGTTGCAGAAATGAATGCGCAGCTGATAATGAAAAGTCAAAATTGCAGTTTTTCCAGAGATTCGCCATTTCAGTGCCCGATATGTTGTGTCAGCAGAGTCACACACTTTGGAGCATTCATCTCTGATACAAGCCGGGCACAACATATTGGGCATAATGACGTATCTCTGGTAAAAATGTTCATTGTAGCCCTGGATAAATTCCTTCAGGGGTGTAGCTTCCAAAACAGGGTGACATGTCAGGGGATTCCACTTTACTGGCATTTCAGACGCTCTGCAGAAGTGTCCAAAAACCAAAATAGCGATCCTTCCCTTCACCTTTTTCTGAGAGGCGTAAGAATTTTATTTTGTTATAGATGGAGCTGGTTGAGGGTTTATTTTTTGCAGGAAAAGCTGTACTATTTATTGGAACCATTTTGGGCTTTATATGACTGTGTTCGCTTTTTATTCCATATTTTGTGAGATGAGATGGCAAAAAATTGTTACTTCTAACTTTTTTTGCAACATTTACTGTGTGGGTGAGGCTGGGTTCACACCAGCGCTTGCACTATATTCGGGGATTCTGTTCCCCTCTCTGCATGAAAAATGCGGAGGGAAAAGCATGCACGATACCAAATATGTAGTGTTTTATATTGTGTTTTTATGCTGTATAAGGGAAAAGGGGCCTTTTATAGGATTTTTTTTTTCCCCCAATAGGGCACATGAACCAGTGATCTTCTGGTGGCAGTCAGCCTATGCATATTCATAGGCTGACAGCCTGAAATTAATCCTGCACAGAGGATCAGAAGACAATCACAGGCCCGGGACCACAGAACAGGCCCCCAGGCTGCCAAATAAGGATCATGTCCCCGCCCCCTGGGGAAGAAAATAAAGGAAACTATGTGTGGCATCATAAAAATAAATACAAAGACCCCCCCCCCCACACACACACACACACACGCCTATTATTTACACCAAGCTAGATACTTGTGTAAAGTCTTCAGTGTTTGGAATAGAGACACCTCAAGAAAAAGCACAATGGGCCTTCAGAGCATGAATGACACATCACAGGGGAAAATGAAGTTATGAGTTTATTTCAAGTAGATAAAGTTTCAGATACAAGCAGTATAAAGCATGGGGGACATTTACATTTGTTAAGTTTTCCATTCAATTTGAGAACATTACAAGAGTAGAAACCAAACCGAGCAATTGTTTTACTGTTGGGACATCTGGGACTCATCTGGAAGAATGTCCACCACAAGTATCTGTGTAGTCAGCCATGTAGCGAGACAGACCAGCAGCTCGATTGTAAGGTTTTCATAATAAATCACGGCCTGACCAACCCCGACTATATAGCCAAGCGTCAGACGTGAGAGACATGTTGGGACAATTAACAGTGGACATCTAACTTGTGTTAAGACATTCAAGAGAAGAAGAAGTAGCTCAGGAAGAATTGAGGTATTAAAGGTAATGGCAAAAAGCACAAGTCAGTTGATACAGAGACATAGCCATAAACCACAGTTAAAAAGAGCCAAAAAAGCCTGAACACCAATTTTTCCCTCATAGTTCTAGGTGCCACACAAGGAAAGTAGAACAGCTTTCTCTGGTTAGTAAAGCCCCAATTCTCATGGACACAACAAACATCATGGCTGGAAATGTAATATTTAAGTTTTCACAAGGAAAACTTGTTCAGGTCAGTTTAGTTTGTGGTCACCTCCAACATGAGCAGTCCTGTATCAGGGTCGAGGACGGCTCTCTGGAGCAGCTGCAGGTAGGTGAGGTTTTCATGAGTGTTTGGGTCAAAGAAGCCTTTGGTGTCATCAGAGGGATCAGAAAGGATCTTGTTCACCTCCTCATCAAAGTAACCTCGCTTATAGGCCACTTCCACTGGAACACGGTGACTGTAGACTGGATCAATAATACCACCGGTGGCAATCTGAGCTTCAAGCAGACGAATACCGTGCTCCTTGACGATGAGGTCTTTCTGCATTGCCTGGAACAAGGAGATTTTCTGGTTTGTGGTGGGATCGATGTAACCAGTCACAGCCTTCTCAGCAGACTGCAGTTTTGCGTGAAGCTCTTGCCCAAACACACGAGCTGCTACGGCTTCATCTACGGTGAGTTTTGCGTTTTTTATTGGGTCAATAATGTAGCCGGTGGCTGCCTGAGCCTCAAGTAAAACCAGTGCGGTCCCTTGTCTTAAAATACCCTTCAACATCGCATCATAGATGCTCATTTTCTCCTTCTTGGTTGGGTCAGTTTTAGATGGAACAAGAATACCAGCAATGGAGTTGGTTCCCTCAAGATATTTCTTCACAGTGTTAATCTGAGTCACTTCTTGCAAGGTTTTGGTGCCATGCGCTAGTTCGAGAAGAGTGTCTTGGTTGATAATTTCAGATTTCAGCAGTTCAGAGGCTGACACTTGCTTCCGCAGACCATGAAACTTGATATTTCTGCTCTTCTCCTCGGTTTCTTGGATGAGTGTGGTAATAACTTTGAACATTTCTTCCCAGGTTATAGATTTGGATTCATATTTCTCGAGAAGCTCCTTCCTCTTGTCTTCTGTCACATATTTGGCGTGAAGAAGTTCCCACAGAGAATGAGTTGTGCCTTCCAACATGAATTCTCCAATGCTGACCTGTACTTTCACCGATTTGAGAAATGAAGCAGTGTCTGGTTTGTCTGAGGGGGCCTTCTTATGCACCACATTAGTTAGTATGGTAACCACTGTTTTGACCGTGGAATAGTATTTTTTGAGTAGCTCCGAGCGTGTGCTTTGGGTAATGGATTTAGAGTGTAAAATATCCCATAATGAAGTATGTTGTGCAGAAAATTCAGCATTAAAATTGTCAAGAGAAAAAGCTTGCAGTGAATTCCGAATGGCCACGGGATACTCAGTGTCTGTCTTCTCAGATGACGTTGTGACTGTTTGATGAATTGACACTTCACAGCTGGCTTTCTCCTGTTTTGTAAAGATTTCCATGATACATTTTATAAGATCATTCAGAGAAAGACTTCCACTTTCATACCCTACAAGGAGTTCATCCTTCTTTTCAGATGTAATATGTGGAGAATTCAATAATTCCCATAAGGAACTTTTGCGACCTTTTAGTTGACCTACGGTCAAATCGATGTCCACAGACTGGAGAAAGTTCTGAGTCTGAACCCTCTTGGTGGCATGCTCAGCTTCACTTACGTGGGTGCCTACTGAGGTCTGGGTCAGGGTGGACTCTGTTTTTTTATGTTCTTCCTTCAGATGGATTTCTTCAGACGCTTCTTTAGATCCTTCTTTAAGGATGCTGCTACAGGTGCTCAAAACTTCTCTGACAGAACACTTCAATGTCTGTAGGAGCTCAGTCTGCTTATCCTTTGGCACACTCTCACTGTTTAGAAGGTCCCAGGCTGAAACACTTTTTTGTTGCGACTGTGTTCCCGACAGGTCACTTGGAATTACTAGAAGAGCATTTTGGAGTTGTTGCTCTGATGGCCAATGGTCCATATTGACGGGAGCCGAGGTTACTTTGACCTCCTTTGTTATAGTGACTTCAGTCTTTGAAGACGTGTGCTGTGTTTTGTGGATCATAGCTAAGACAATGTTGATGATTTCTTCAATTTTCAATGTTCCTGATTTGTACTTCTCAAGCAACTCTTCTCTCTTGTCCTCTGGGATATACTTAGAATGTAGAAGGTCCCATAGGGACATGGATTCTTCTTGGTGACTTCCTTTAAAGATTTCTATTGTAACAGATTGAAAAGACTTCTTAATGGATCTTTTTTCACTGGTGGACACACTTTCAGTGATAATGGTAATAAGGATGGTTATCAGCTCTTCTATGGTCAGTGTGCCAGCATGATACTGTTTCAGTAGTTCTTCTTGTTTTTCCTTTGAGATGTACTGAGAATATAGAAGATCCCACACTGAAGTGTCTTTTCCCTTAAATGCACCAATATCAATCTGTATGGTTCTAGACTGAAGAATAGATTTCAAATTTTGTTCTGCGGGGATTGCAAGTTTGCTGTCTTTCACATCTAACAAGTATAGTCCAGTGTCTGGGTCCTTCACACACCTCTGGAGGAGCTGCAGATAGGTGAGGTTCTCATGAGTATTTGGGTCAAAGAATCCCTTGGTATCGTCACTAGGGTCAGAAAGGATCTGGTTCAGTTCTTCATCAAAGTAACCACGCTTGTAGGCTACCTCCACAGGGACTCTGTGACTGTGTATTGGGTCGATGATGCCACCTGTCGCTATCTGGGCTTCCAGAAGGCGGATTCCGTGATCTTTTACTATAAGGTCTTTTTTCATGGCTTGGAATAATGAGATTTGCTCCCCATTGTAGGGATCTTTGTAGCCAGTAACTCCTCTTTCTGCCGACAACAGTTTATCGTGAATGTCATAGCCGATCAGTTTTGCAGATAAAGCTTCATCTACAGAAAGCTTCTTGTTGTTAATAGGATCAATCACATATCCAGTGGCTGCTTGAGCTTCGAGAAGAACCAAGGCTGTTCCAGGTCTTAGGATTCCTTTTAACATGGCGTCATAAATGGTCACTTTTTCTCTTTGTGAAGGATCTTTCTTCGATGTCACAAACACACCAGCGATACTGCTAGTTCCTTCAAGGTATCTCTTAACATTGTCCATCTGAGTGACCTCCTCCACTGTCTTACTGCCATGCGTCAGCTCTGCGAGAGTTTTCTGATCAATGATCTCTGACTGCAGCAGCTCAGTGGCGCTCACCTGTCTCCTGAAGCCCTTAAACTTCAGATTGCGACTTTCTGTTTCTTCAATGATTGTTATGATGATTTTCAGAAGTTCCTCTATGGTTATTGACCCAGACCTGTACTTTTCAAGGAGCTCTTGCCTCTTTTCTTCTGTGATATACTTTGAATGGAGAAGGAACCATACAGAGACATTATGACCCTTGAATTCTCCACTATTTACTTCAGTCAATTTAATTTCCAATTCCTTTTGTGTTTCTTGTTCACTTTTTGGTTCAGAATCCTCTATAAATTGTATTATAGTTTGCTTGACTTTCTCCACAGTAACCTGGTGCTTGTTCAGCTGTTCCTTCCGCTTGTCTTCTGAGACATACTTGGAGTGGAGAACTTTCCAAAGAGATGGTTTTTCTTTTTGAAATTCGCCAGTTGTGATGTTGACAGCGATTGCATTCAGAGCTTTGTCGAGTTCACCATTAGCACTTGGTATATTCTGAGCCACCTGGAGAGCGGCGACAATTTCATGAGTTTCTGTCGTCACTGTCTCGGTGATAATTCTGATTATCTCTTCAAGAGTCCAGAGCCCAGAAGAATATTTCTGTAAGATCTCCTCTTTTTTACTTTCTGGGATGTAGTCAGAGTGCAGAATTTCCCACACCGAGACTTTCTGTCCCTGAAACTTTCCTTTGCTGACCTCCACTAATATAGACTTAAGTTGATCTTTCTGATCTTTTTCCCATTCCTCAATGGTCTTTGAGATAGTTGTGATAAGTTCCTCTACTGTTATTGTTCCTGATCTGTACTGTTTCAGGAACAGTTGTCTCTTTTCTTCTGTAAAATATTCAGAATGGAGGAGAACCCATATGGATATAGTCTGGCCAGCGTACCAACCACTACTAACTGGGATAGTGCGAGATATCAGTGTGGCTTCCCAGGCCTGGTCTGTTGGCAGAGCTTTTTTGTCTTTCATATCCAGCATGTAGAGTCCGGTATCTGGATCTTGAATGCATCGTCTAACCAGCTGCAGGTAGGTGAGGTTCTCATGAGTATTTGGATCAAAGAATCCTTTAGTGTCATCTGTGGGATCTGAAAGGATCTGATTCATCTCTTTATCGAAGTAACCACGTTTATAGGCGACTTCCACAGGAACACGATGACTGTGCAATGGGTCAATGATGCCTCCTGTGGCTATTTGGGCCTCTAGGAGGCGGATGCCATGATATTTCACAATTAGATCTTTCTGCATGGCTTGGAAGAGGGAGATTTTGTCTCCAGTGTATGGATCAATATAACCAGTTACAGCTTTTTCTGCAGACAGAAGCTTTCTTTGAAGTTCTCTCCCAATTATATCAGCATCAGCAGCTTCATCCACGGAGAGCTTCTTATTATTGACGGGGTCAATGATAAACCCAGTGGCCGCCTGAGCTTCTAGAAGGACAAGTGCTGTCCCCGGTCTGAGGATGTTCCTTATCATGGCATTGTATATAGTCATCTTGTCTTTCTTTGAAGGATCTGTCCGAGATGGTACTAGCACTCCTGCAATACAGCTTGTTCCTTCTAGGTATCTCTTCACACTGTCTGTTTGGGTCACCTCTTCCACAGTTTTTCGTCCTTCAGCCAGCTCTGTCAATGTGTCGTGGTCAATGATGTCTGAAGTGAGAAGTTCAGTTGCTGTAATTTGTCTTCTGAAGCCCTTGAATTTTAGATTCTTGCTTCGCTCCTCTGTCTCCTCTATATGGGTGGTGATAATCTTAATAAGTTCCACAATATTTATTGCTCCGGAATCCACTTTTTTAAGAAGCTCCAATTTCTTTGCTTCTGAAAAGTATTTGGTGTTCAGAAGATCCCACACTGAATGCTTCTTGCCTTTGAACTCCCCTACAGCTACTTCAGTCTGTATAGTCTGTAGACTATTAAGTATTTCCGCCTTCAGAATATATTCTGATTTAAGTGTTGACTTACTGATTTTCTGCTCAGTCTCTTCAATAGACTGTACAACAATATGTATTATGTCTTCTACAGTGAACTTGTAGTTGCCTAAAAGTTCTTGCCTTTTGGGCTCTGGTATGTATCTGGAGTGAACGAGGTCCCAGACAGACATCTGTTGTCCAGCATACTGTCCTTTACTGACATCAATGTGGATGCTCTGTAGGGCCTTCTGTATTCCATCCTCCTGAATGGAGGGATAAGACCTTGTTGGCTGCTCTGCTGTGACACCTTGATGAAGAGTCAACGTAGTCAGATCCTCCGTTTCACTGACGGGGTCACCCGCAGGCACTTCAGTTGATGGTGCTTGCACGGTTGTGATGGTTTCCTCAGTTTTGTGAATGATTTTTTTCTAGTGTAGTGATAAGTTCATCAATGGATAAAGTCCCAGCTTTGTACTTATTTATTAGGTCTTCTCTTTGTTCAGCTGAAATGTATTCAGAATTCAGAATTTCCCAGATGGCTATAGCCTTCCCTTTAAACCGACCTTGCGTGATTGTAATAGTCTTTGTCCTTAATATGGTCTCTATGCCTATTTGGGAAGAAGAAACCTTGTTCACATTGACTTCCAACATGTTCAAGCCAGTGTCTTGGTCCTTCACACACCTCTGGAGGAGCTGCAGATAGGTGAGGTTCTCATGAGTATTTGGGTCAAAGAATCCCTTGGTATCGTCACTAGGGTCAGAAAGGATCTGGTTCAGTTCTTCATCAAAGTAACCACGCTTGTAGGCTACCTCCACAGGGACTCTGTGACTGTGTATTGGGTCGATGATGCCACCTGTCGCTATCTGGGCTTCCAGAAGGCGGATTCCGTGATCTTTTACTATAAGGTCTTTTTTCATGGCTTGGAATAATGAGATTTGCTCCCCATTGTAGGGATCTTTGTAGCCAGTAACTCCTCTTTCTGCCGACAACAGTTTATCGTGAATGTCATAGCCGATCAGTTTTGCAGATAAAGCTTCATCTACAGAAAGCTTCTTGTTGTTAATAGGATCAATCACATATCCAGTGGCTGCTTGAGCTTCGAGAAGAACCAAGGCTGTTCCAGGTCTTAGGATTCCTTTTAACATGGCGTCATAAATGGTCACTTTTTCTCTTTGTGAAGGATCTTTCTTCGATGTCACAAACACACCAGCGATACTGCTAGTTCCTTCAAGGTATCTCTTAACATTGTCCATCTGAGTGACCTCCTCCACTGTCTTACTGCCATGCGTCAGCTCTGCGAGAGTTTTCTGATCAATGATTTCTGACTGCAGCAGCTCAGTGGCGCTCACCTGTCTCCTGAAGCCCTTAAACTTCAGATTGCGACTTTCTGTCTCTTCAGTGACAGTGATGATGACTTTCAGAAGTTCCTCTATGGTTATTGACCCAGACCTGTACTTTTCTAGCAGTTCTTTTCTCTTCTCCTCAGAGAAATATTTAGAATGAAGAAGAAACCATAAAGAGAGGTTTTGACCTTTGAATTCTCCGACACTGACTACAGTAAGCTTATGTTCCAATTCCTGTTGTATATCTCTTTCTATTGCTTTTATTTCTGAACCTTCAATTAATTTTATAATGGTTTGTTTCACTTTTTCTAAAGAAATATGGTATTTGCTCAGCTGGGTACATCTCTGTTCTTCTGAGATATATTTGGAGTGAAGGATATCCCAAAGAGACACCTTCTTGTTTTGGAACACTTCCTTTTTCACTGGAACAGTAAAGATATTTAATGTTTTATGGATGTCTTCATCGGTAAAAGTCTTTGCTGCCTTATCTGGAAGAGACAAGACGCCATCGGTCTCCACAGAAGTAGCTATCTGCACTTCAGTCTTTGAGATCTTCTGTCCCTGGACCTCGACTTTGGTAACCTCAGCGATCTCAGACTGGAGTTCAGCTTCCTGGATGACTTCTTGCTCTGGTTGTGTTGTGATGGATTCATTCACGACCTGAACCATTTCCTTCTGTTCCCGTTCCTCCATGGTCTTTACAATGGTTGTGATAAGTTCCTCTATTGTTATGGTTCCTGACTTGTACTGTTTCAGGAGCAGCTGTCTCTTTTCCTCTGTAAAATATTCAGAGTGGAGCAGAAGCCAAATGGGCAATGTCTGGTCTTTAAACTTTCCTGTTTTAACTGGGATAGTACCAGACCTCAAGGGGGCTTCCCAGGCCTGGTCTGTTGGCAGACCTTTTTTGTCTTTCATTTCAAGCATGTAGAGTCCGGTATCTGAATCCTGAATGCATCGTCCGAGTAGCTGTAGGTAGGTGAGGTTCTCATGAGTATTTGGATCAAAGAATCCTTTAGTATCATCTGTGGGATCTGAAAGGATCTGATTCATCTCTTCATCGAAGTAACCACGACTATAGGCAACTTCCACAGGAACACGATGACTGTGCAATGGATCAATGATGCCTCCTGTGGCTATTTGGGCCTCTAGGAGGCGGATGCCATGATCTTTCACAATTAGATCTTTCTGCATGGCTTGGAAGAGGGAGATTTTGTCTCCAGTGTATGGATCAATATAACCAGTTACAGCTTTTTCTGCAGACAGAAGCTTTCTATGAAGTTGTCCCCCAATTATATCAGCATCAGCAGCTTCATCCACGGAGAGCTTCTTATTATTGACGGGGTCAATGATAAACCCAGTGGCCGCCTGAGCTTCTAGAAGGACAAGTGCTGTCCCCGGTCTGAGGATGTTCCTTATCATGGCATTGTATATGCTCATTTTCTCTTTCTTTGAAGGATCTTTCAGAGATGGTACTAGCACTCCTGCAATACAGCTTGTTCCTTCTAGGTACCTCTTCACACTGTCTATTTGAGTCACCTCTTCCACTGTCTTTGATCCTTGAGTCAGTTCTGTCAATGTGTTCTGGTCAATGATTTTGGATGAAAGAAGTTCAGTTGCTGTAATTTGTCTTCTAAGACCCTTAAATTTCAGCTTTCTGCTACGCTCCTCGGTCTCGGATATAATTGTGTGGATTACTTTAATCAGTTCGTTTACATTTATCGCACCAAAATTAAACTGATTGAGAAGCTCCCGCTTCTTCTCCTCTAAAAAGTACTTGCTGCTCAGTAGATCCCACAGTATATGTATCTGACCCTTAAACTCGCCCTCGTTGACTTCAATCTTGACTGTCTGCAGGGTGTTGTAGATTTCTTCTTTTAGATTATACTGGCACCTTAGAGCTCGATCAACCTCTTTTATAGACTCCAGAACCATCTCCATGATGCCTTGGACTGTAGACTTGTAATCTCCTAATAACTCATGTTGTGTTTCATGTGGGATATATCTGGAGAGGAGAAGATCCCACACAGAAACTTCTTGTCCTGCGTACTCTCCTTTCTTGATATGTAGGTTTATGCTTTGCAGGGCTCTCTGAATTTCTTCTTCATGTACAGACAATTCTGCTTCCACAGGTTTTTCTACCATTTTGACAGATTCAGCCTCAGTGATGATGTTAATGACATAAGTAATAATTTCATCAATGGTTATTGTCCCTTTTTCCAGCCTCTGAAGGATATCTAACCTCTTATCTTCTGAAAAATAACGTGAATTTAGAAGCACCCACAGCGATATGCTCTGTCCTCTGAAGTCACCCACTTGTATATCCACTACCTTTGTCTGGAGGAGCTCCTGGGGTTGTGTAGATGATGGAGTTGATGAGACAAGTTGATGAGATGAGTCTGTTGTATCGAGAGGCACATTTACCTTCACTTCTGCAGCGATTTTGATAACTGTAGTTATAATGTCTTCAATAGTCAATATTCCAGATTCATACTTCTTCAGGAGCTCCTCTCTTTTCTCTTGTGAAATGTCTTTGGAATTAAGGAACTCCCAGATGGAAACACTCTTTCCTTGGAAGTCTCCAGTAGTGACTTGAATTATTTTGGTTTTTAATGTTGCTTGGATCTTGGAGAAACCACTGGGTTTTAATTCCAGCATATAGAATCCAGTATCTGGGTCTTGTATACATCTCTGGAGGAGCTGCAGGTAGGTGAGGTTCTCATGAGTGTTCGGATCAAAGAATCCTTTTGTGTCATCGGTGGGGTTAGAAAGGATGTGGTTCAATTCTTCATCAAAGTAACCTCGTTTGTAGGCTACCTCCACAGGGACGCGATGACTGTGCACTGGATCAATAATGCCACCAGTAGCAATCTGGGCTTCGAGTAAGCGAATGCCGTGCTCCTTAACAATTAGATCCTTCTGCATGGCTTGAAACAAGGAGATTTTGTCACCTGTGTAGGGATCTGTGTAGCCTGTCACTCCTTTTTCTGCAGTTAAAAGTTTTTCGTAGATCTCATGGCCAATGAGTCCAGCAGATAAAGCCTCGTCTACTGAAAGTTTTTTGTTGTGTACGCTGTCAGTGATAAAGCCAGTAGCTGCCTGTGCTTCCAGCAAGATCAAGGCTGTTCCAGGTCTCAGTAAGCGTTTCAACATGGCATCATAGAGGTTTAGCTTTTCTTTTTTGGTAGGATCAGGTTTAGATGGGATTAGAACACCAGCAATGCAACTAGACCCCTCAAGATATCTTCTAATGGAGTCTGATTTTGCTACATCAACCACTGTCTTTGGTTCCTGCTGTAATCCATCCAGAGTCTCTTTGCTGATTATTCCCGCATCAAACAGCTCTGTGGCAGTGACCTGTTTTCTCAAACCTTGGAACCAGATATCGTTTTGACCTTTCTCCTTGTCTTCGATAATGGAGAACACTGTATTTATTATCTCTTTGACTGTAGTTGAGGTCTTCAACTGATATTTCTTTATTAGGTCTTTTCGATTATTTTCAGAAATGTAGGTCGAACACAGAAGATCCCACAATGAAATATCCTGACCCTTGAACCTGCCTTTGTCCATCTTCACAACTGTTGATATCAAAATATTTTTAGTTGGGTCATCGATATAAAAGTAGTCATCACGTTTCTCAGCCACTTGTACTAAATAGACTCCAGTTTTTGGATCTTTGACGCATCGCTCCAGAAAATCTTTGTATGTAATCCTTTCGTGGGTGTTGGGGTCCACAAATCTTTTCCTTCCATTGGATATTAGAATATAAAAGTCCTCATCCAAATAACCCTTTCTATAGGCCACATGTAAAGGAAGTCTATGATTGTGAATGGGGTCAACAATACCTCCAGTAGCCAGCTGGGATTCCAAGAGAGGGATTCCTTGCTCTTTGGGTAGGATTTTCTTCTTGATTGCTTGGTAGAGAGAGATTTTACTACCAGATTCTGGATCAGTAAATCCACTAAATGCCTTTTCAGCTATTTCAAGTTGTTGCCGATCCTCCTCACTAATCAGACCTGCAGACAATGCCTCAGAGATAGACAGGGCTTCATTCTTTAAGGGATCTACTAGAAATCCTGCGGAGAGTTGAGCTTCCAGAAGGGTCAAGCCAATGTCTCTGGATAAAATACCTCTCTTTATAGCCTCAAAAATGCTAATGGTCTCATTGTTGGGTAACGTTAGAACACCAGCAATACTGCCGGTTCCTTTCAGGTACTTCTTCACATTTTCCAATTGAGAAACAGCTTCTATAGTCAGTCTTCCTGTCTCCAGGTCATTCAGGGTCTTTTCGTCAATGATGTCTGAGTTGTACAACTCAATAGCGCTCACTTCACCCCTGATTCCTTGGAATTTCAAGGTGCCGCCTTTAGCTTCATACTCTTCGATGACAGTGATGAGGTTGGAGATGAGTTGCTCTATGTGAAGCACACCTTCTATGTACAGTTTAACCAACTCTCTTCTTTTCAGTTCTGTAAAGTAATGAGAGGAGAGAACTTGCCACACAGTTACTGTTTGATTGGCAAATTTTCCGACTTGCAGTCTGATATGTCTTGATTTCAGGTCTGATATGATTTGGCTGGTGATATAGAAGTAGTTTTCTCTCTTCTTTACTACCTGTAGGAGATACAATCCAGTTTCAGGGTCCTTGACACATCGTTCTAGGAGCTGAAGATAAGTCAGGTTCTCATGTGTGTTTGGGTCAAAGAAACATTTAGTGTCATCACTGGGATCTGAGAGGATTCTGTTCATCTCCTCATTGAAGTAACCACGCTGATAGGCAACCTGTACAGGAACTCTGTGACTATGCACTGGATCGATGAGCCCTCCTGTGGCAATCTGAGCTTCCAGAAGACGGATTGCATGACAATCAACTATTAGGTTTTTCTGCAAGGCTTGAAACAGCGAAATTTTGTTCCCTGTGTGTGGGTCATTGTATCCTGTTACTGCTTGTTCGGCAGAGAGTAGCTTAGCATGTATATCTTTTCTGATTAACCCTTCAGCCAAAGCATCATCTACGGATAGCTTCCTATTCTTAACTGGATCCACAATGAACCCGGTGGCTGCCTGAGCTTCTAGGAGGACCAGAGCAGTTCCAGGTCTCAGGATCTGTTTACGCATTGCTTCATAAATACTCAGCTTGGTGTTGGTGGATTGTAGGAGAACTCCTGCAATACAGTTTGTACCTTCTAGATACTGCTTTACATTGTCCATTTGTGTCACTTCGCCAATGGTTTTCTTTCCTAGATTAAGCTCGTCCAGAGTTTTCTTGTCTATGACATTTGACTGGAAGAGGTCGCTTGCAGACACCTGTTTTCGAAGGCCTTTAAACTTGATTTTTGTGCTGCTTTCCTCGGTTTCCTCAATGGTGGTAGTGACTGTTTTGATGATCTCCTGTAGAACTTCAGAACTGCTCTTTTTGTATAGAAGAAGCAGTTCTCTCAGTTTTTCGGAGCTCACATACTCTGAATTCAGAAGTTCCCACAAAGACACGGATTGGCCTTTGAATCTTCCAGCAGGTACATTAACTGTATATGATTTTAGCACATCAGTGTGATGCCCTTCAGCATAAAAAGCCACATTTTCCGAAAGAGAGAGAAGCAAAGAGCCGGTTTCAGGGTCAGTGTAACATCTCTCTTTCAGTTGCTGATAACTCAGTTTTTCTTTCGTGTTTGGATCAAAGTAAAGTTTCAGGGCATCGGTTTTTCTGGACATTTCTTCATCCACAAACAACTTCTTGTGAGCAACATGCAATGGAACATAATGACCATGAAGTGGATGTATAATTCCTCCAGCAGCTAACTGGGCTTGTAGAAGTGGAAGCCCTTCTTTTTCTAGGACAAGTTTTTTGTTGATCGCTTCATGCAGTGATATCTTGCTTGTTGTATACGGGTCAACATGTCCAGTCACTGCTTTTTCTGCATCTGAAAGTTTTTGATGAAGTTCAGGCCCGACTACCCCTGACTTGACAGCGCCATCTACTGTATGCCTCTCATTCTTTATTGGGTCAATGATCGCCCCAGTGGCAGCCTGAGCTTCTAAAAGCATTACACCGTGGGCAGGGAGGAGGAGGTTCTTTTTCATGGCTTGATAAATACTCATCTTCTCCTTTGTGGATGGTACATAAACTCCTGTGATGCATCCTGCTCCTTGCAGATATTTCTTAACATCGTCCATTTCTGAGACTTCCTCAATGGACTTGGTACCTTCAACAAGTTCATCAAATGTTTTCTTTGAGATAATTCCCATATCCAGGAGATGGACCACTGACACTTTTCCTCGCAGCCCTTGAAAACTAATGTGTGTTGTCTTAAGGATTTCATTGTTCTTGACTATTTGCAACACTTCTGAAATCAGCACCTCTATAGACACTTTCTTTGACTTATATTTTGCCAGAATTTTGAACCTTTGCTCCTCTGTGAAATATCCGGAGTAAATCAATTCCCAAATTGTTGAATTTCTTTCTTCAATTCTGGTGTTCTTGAAAGTCTGTTCTACCTCCTCATCTGTGTAACTGGTAACTTCGGCAAAGTCCTGGGCCAAAGGAAGGAGATATATGCCTGTGGATTCATCTTTCTGTGACCGACTGAGGAGGTCTGAGTAAGTGACGTTTTCTTTAGTAATAGGGTTATAGAAAAACTTTGAGTCATCAGTAGGATGAGATAGGCTTTCATGAACTTCTTCATTAATATAACCAAGCTTCTTGGCCACCGAGCTTGGAATATGGAAGTTGTGTATAGGGTCAATGATTCCACCAGTGGCTAGTTGTGCTTCCAAGAGCTGTTTGGCATGCTTTTCTTCTACGAGGCCTTTCTTCATGGCTTGGAAGAGTGAGATTTTCTTTCCTGAAAACGGATCCCTGTAACCAGTTACGGCTTCTTCTGCGGAAACAAGTCGGTTGTAAATTTGTGGGTCGATCACTGTTGCTTTGAAGGCTTCATCTACAGACAGTCTTTGGTTGCTGACTGGGTCTATGATATTTCCAGTAGCTGCCTGGGCTTCTAGTAGAGGTAATACAGTGCTGGGCTGTAGGATATTCTTCTTCGCCGCTTCATAGAAACTGAGTTTTTGGTTAGAAGGCTGGATGACGACTCCACCAAGGGCACCAGAGCCATGCAGATACTTTTGAACACTCTCCACTTTGACAACATCATCTGCAGTCAATTTACCCTCCAAAACTTGTTCCAATAGATCTTTGTCAATGATCTCGTACTCCCACAAGTCGTAAATGTTTACCTGACCTTTCAGTGCAGGGACAGTAATCTCGGTCCATTTCTTTATTTCTTCCTCAATGAATATGATGACTTGGTCAATCGTCATCTTCTTCAGGATGAATTTCTCCAGAATCTCTTTTCTTCTCCATTCACTGAAGTATTCAGAGTTTATGAGAAACCAGGCTGAGACTGTTTGCCCCTTAAATCTTCCATACTTCACATAAATCTCCAGATTTCTGAAGGAATCTTTGATATAATCGTTAATATCGAGTCGACTCCTTCTGGTGTACAGTGGAAGAAGACAGAGGCTCGTGGAAGGGTCTGTGATGCATTTTTCCTTCAACTGCAAGTAAGTGAGGTTTTCATTGGTGTTGGGATCGAAGAAACCTTTTGTGTCATCATCAGGATCGGAGAGGATTACATTCATCTTCTTGTCAAAATATCCTCGTTTGTAAGCGACGTTCACTGGAATCCGATGACTATTGATGGGATCTATGATTCCTCCAGTGGCAATTTGAGCTTCTAGAAGTCGAATGCCATGATCCTTGACAATTAAGTCCTTGCTCATAGCCTGAAACAAAGAAATGACTTCTCCAGTGTAAGGATCCTTATAACCAGTGACTGATTTTTCTGCCGACAGAAGTTTGTCATAGAATTCTGGGCCAATTATTTTACCCTTCAGCGCCTCGTCAACAGAGTATTTTTTGTTTTTTACCGGGTCTATAATGAAACCTGTTGCTGCTTGAGCTTCGAGAAGGATTAGTGAGGTTCCAGGTCTTAATAAGCCTTTTCTCTTTGCTTGGTAGATGCTAATCTTTTCTTGAGTATCAGTTAAGACAAGTCCACCAATGCTTCCGGTACCTTGCAGGTATTTCTTGACTGTGTCAATATTCACTACATCCTTAGCAGAAGCTTCACCTTCTTGCAACTTTTTGAACAATTCCTTGTCAATAATTTCAGACTCAAGCAGCTGCCCAGGAGTAACAGATTCTCTCAGGCCTTTAAATGTCACTTTAGTAGACGATGCCAGATCTTGAAGGGCGACATTAACTTTGCTAGACAGCTCTTCTACCGAGAGGCTCCCTGCTTTATACTGTTTAAAGAGAGATTCTCTGAACTCAATGGTGAAATATTCGGAGAAGAGAAGACGCCATATGGTGACCACTTGTCCTTTGAATTTTCCGTACGTCACGGTTAGTTTTATCTGATCTAAAGTCGTTTTGATATGGTAATCTATAAAGGAATGTGGTGTCTTCAGAGCATCATGGCTATTGTCAAACACTGGAACCAGGTAGAGTCCTGTATGACAGTCAACCAGAGACTTCTCCAGTAACTGGGCATAGGTCACGTTTTGTTTTGCATTTGGATCAAAGAATCCTTTAACGTCATTAGTGGGGTTAAGGAGAGTCTTATTTATTTCCTTGTCAAAGATGCCACGCGTGTACGCCACTTCCTCTGGAACACGGTGCTTCTTTGAAGGATCAATAATCCCACCAGTAGCAAGCTGGACTTCCAGAAGATGGGTACCATGATTATGTGGTACAAATCCCCTTTTGATAGCTTGAAGTAGGGAAAGCTTTTCACCAGACGTAGGGTCCTTGTAGCCCACAGCTGCTTTTTCTGCAGCGAGCAGTTTTTCATAAAGCTCTGCCCCGATCAGTCCATTTTTCACAGCATCTTCCACTGAGAATTTCAGATTCTTTACAGGGTCGATTAGATACCCGGTGGCAGCCTGAGCTTCCAGCAGAGCTATGGCAGTCCCCGGCATAAGCAGATGTTCTTTCATTGCTTGATAAATGCTTTTTCTCTCATTAGTAGATACCACGGCCACTCCTGCTATAGTCCCAGTGCCATGAAGGTACCGTCTTACGTTCTCCTGAGCAGCTACCACTTCTAAGGAGATCTTCCCCTGCTGTAGATCCTCATAAGTGGTCTTATTGATGATGGAGGAGTCCAGCAGTTCATCGCTTGTAACTTTTCCTCTTAAGCCACTGAAAGCGAGTTTTACAGGAAATATGAAAGTATTTGATTCGGGGTCAATTGTACATCGCTTCTGTAATTCTTGGTAAGTGATGAAGTCATCAGTATTTGGATCCAGGAACCCAGAAAAGTTATTGGTTGGGGCAAAGATTAGATTGGAAAGTTCTTTATCAAGTAAGCCACGTTGATAGGCAACATTTAATGGGACATGGAAGCTGTGAACTGGGTCAATGACGCCTCCGGTTGCAACTTGGACGTTCAGCAATTTAAGTCCTAACTTTTTGTCAATAATTTTTTTCTTTATGGCTTGGAATAGGGAAATCTTATGTCCAGTATAAGGGTCTTTGAAGCCAATCACTGCTCGTTCAGCGGTCAGCAGCTTCTCTTTGAGCTCCAGTCCTATGATTTCCTCCTGAATGGCTTCTGTGACAGTCAATCGCCTGTTCTTTACTGGATCTATAATGAACCCTGAGGCAGCCTGAGCTTCCAAAAGAGCAACTGCGGTGTCCAGAGGAAGGAAGTTTTTCTTCATGGCTTGATACACGCTCAGTTTTTCCTTGGTGCGCTCTATGTAGACGCCTCCAATGCTTGCCTGACCTTGCAAGTACTGATGCACCTCTGGCAGTCCTCCCAGGCTCTGTATGGTCAGCTTGCCTTGACTGACTTCGTCATACTGAAATTGGTTGATGATATTGGCCTTGAATAGCTGCTCGGCTGTGACAGGCCTCCTCAGGCCTTGCAGGGTTTCTTGCAGTGGAAGCAGCAGCAGTCCAGCATCATTCAAGGACTTGGAAATGAGCTCCGAGTATGTGGAATAGTCTTGTGTGTTGGGGTTAAGGTAGCACCTAGACAGATGGGAAGTTTCGCTAAGGAGTTTCAGAAGATATTCATCTATGTAGTTAAGCTTTAGAGCCTCAGATGTAGATACACGGTTGCTGTTCACATGGTCGATGATCCCACCCGTGGCTATTTGGGCCTGCAGGAAACGCACTGCATCATTTTTGCTTACCAAACCTTTCTTGAACGCTTGATACAGAGACAGTGTCTCGTCTTTGTCCTTATAGCCCAGCGCAGCACTGTATGCAGTCACCAGTTTTTGCTGATACTCTGCTCCGACAACTCCTTGTTGCACAGCTGCCTCTACAGTGAGCCTGTGGTTGTCTGGCAGCTGGATAATGCCACCAGTGGCAGCCTGGGCTTCCAGCAGCGCCACAGCCACCTCCTCTGACACAAGCTTTGCCACTACAGCTTGGTAGATGCTCACTTTATCCTTTGTCTGAGGTACTATAAATCCTCCAATGCTGGAGGAGGCCTTGATAGGTTCAATGGGGGGGACTTTAGTAGGTTCAGTGGTCTTTATAGCCTCATGGTGAGATCCATTAACATGGGCTTGGTGAGTGTGGTGCTGACTGAATTCAACAACATTCCTGGACCCATGGCAACTCACGGTATGGGATGAATGATGATGAGACTCCACTTTATGCTCCGCTCCAAGCTTCACTCCAAGTTGGACTCCATGTGGCACTCCAAGCTTCACTCCATGTTCTGCTCTATGCTCCTCTTTGTGCTCCCCTCCGTGCTCCGCTCCAAGCTTCACTCCGAGCTGCACCCCGTGTTCGGCTCTATGGTCTGCACCATGCTCGGCTTTGTGCTCCCCTTTATGGCACTCCATGTGTGACTCTTTCACAGAGTGACCTACTGCAGCTTGCTTCAAGTTGTGATGATTTTTATCATCCATTGTCAAGGGGTTTCTTGCGTCTTGAGCTGTACTGAGTGTTTCTTCTGGTTTGGAGCAAATTTCTCTAGAAAGAAAAGAAGGAAAGGTTAATGTGAGACCAAAACTGCACCGTACCCCCCAATATTGTGCAGTACTACATGTACAGTCACCACTAGGAATCATGTTGGCCATGTACAGTACAACATATCCCAATAATGCATTATCTATGGCAGAGGAGCATAGTCAGACTCCTAGGACTTCACACAGTACCTACAGATCTGCTGCTCCGGGGATGGCAGGGATACTATACATGGACTTATATAGGGGTTGCACCCTCTGACTATGACTTGAGATGTTATGGAAAGTAGGAAAAGAAGGGAAAATCTCAAAAAATTAAGGGACATAAAAATAAAACTGCAGTGTAAATGGTGTCCAGTAGAGGTCACTGCAGTCTTAGAGAAGAGGAGTAGAATACCATCAGTAAACCGCAGCACATACTGTAGGGCTATAATATTATATGGCAATACTACATACCGCACCGAAGCGGGTCCAGAGGGAGGGCGGCAGGATAAATGGGAGGGCAACATTCTAAAAATGTCACAGCATATATTTTTTTTTTTTTTAGGGGGGGGGGGGGGGGGGTGGAAGGTGTATATATAATAAAATATTAAGGTTTAAGGGCCTATTACACTGGCAGGTTTATGGCTGAACAGTGCGGCACTGCATCCACCCACCGCGCCCAGTAGCCGTACGTTTTTACAGGTAAGACTGAGGTTCTGCAGACTCCAGCCAGGCACTGATGCTGCACTGTCTGAACATACCCCAAGCACACAGGTTCAGGTTTTGTTTTTGGAGGCAGTACCAGGTGTGGATCATACCGGGAGAGATCCTGTAAGGCTCCTCTTTATTGACAGCCCATCGTCCTGTGTAAACCCTGGGCTGCCGACAATCACTATGTCTGAATGGGGGAGGAATAATCCCGGGAGTGATCGCTCTGCCCCATCTCCTGAGCACCAGCCTATGTGATTGGCCGAGGTAAACAAGTAGCGATTTATGGTCAGCCAGCTCTCGTCCTGCCCATTTATTACACGCATAGAAAGTCTAGTCACATGAATAAGTTTGTGCCCCCTGCAGTCTAATGAGAAGTGTGATGACAGCCTGTTTGGCGCCACCTCCTCGTGTATAATAATATTATTATTAATAATACTACATGTTATTTATATAGCGCCAACATATTCCGCAGCGCTGTACAATTTGTAGGGTTCAAGTACAGACAAAGAAAGACATTACAGAGAAATAGGCAAGTCACACACTGGGACTGCGTTTACCGTCCTGTCTATATCTGCAGATCTAATTATTTGCATAGTTAATTATTATTAGGAAATATTAACCAGAAGCAGGCTGTCGTGTCTTCATAGGAAAAAGCCCCGGGTCAGGTGACATCAGACATATGTCCAGAATCAGATACAATAGTAATTATAGGATTATTTACTATTGTATCTGGGATTAGACCCAAACTAATGATTTTCTGAGAACACCAGTAGTATAGTGTGTACAGACCCTTAGGCTAAAAGCTACTTCTCCCGACTCCACCATATACAAGCACGCCCAGTTGGAACCCCTTTGTCTCCTCCACGTTTCCCCCCCTCCCTCCAGGCTCCTCCACATTTCCCCCCCTCCCCCCCCTCCCTCCAGGCTCCTCCACGTTTCCCCCCCCTCCCTCCCCCCTCCCTCCCCCTCCCCCCCCCCTCCCTCCCCCCTCCCTCCCCCCTCCCTCCCCCCTCCCTCCAGGCTCCTCCATGTTTCCCCCCTCCCCCCCTCCACGTTTCCCCCCCTCCCCCCCTCCACGTTTCCCCCCCTCCCTCCAGGCTCCTCCACGTTTCCCCCCCCTCCCCCCCTCCCCCCCGGCTCCTCCACGTTTCCCCCCCTCCCCCCTCCCTCCAGGCTCCTCCACGTTTCCCCCCCCCTCCCCCCCGGCTCCTCCACGTTTCCCCCCCTCCCCCCTCCCTCCAGGCTCCTCCACGTTTCCCCCCCTCCCCCCCCGGCTCCTCCACTTTTCCCCCCCCCTCCCTCCAGGCTCCTCCACGTTTCCCCCCCCTCCACGTTTCCCCCCCCTCCCTCCCTCCAGGCTCCTCCACGTTTCCCCCCCTCCCCCCTCCCTCCCTCCAGGCTCCTCCACGTTTCCCCCCCCCCCCTCCCTCCCTCCAGGCTCCTCCACGTTTCCCCCCCTCCCCCCTCCCTCCCTCCAGGCTCCTCCACGTTTCCCCCCCTCCCCCCTCCCTCCCTCCAGGCTCCTCCATGTTTCCCCCCCTCCCCCCCTCCCTCCCCCCTCCCTCCCTCCAGGCTCCTCCACGTTTCCCCCCCCCCCCAGGCTCCTCCACATTTCCCCCCCCCCTCCAGGCTCCTCCACGTTTCCCCCCCCCTCCAGGCTCCTCCACGTTTCCCCCCCCCCCCCTCCCTCCCTCCAGGCTCCTCCACGTTTCCCCCCCCCTCCAGGCTCCTCCACGTTTCCCCCCCCTCCCCCCCCGGCTCCTCCACGTTTCCCCCCCCCCCCCCCTCGGCTCCTCCACGTTTCCCCCCCTCCCCCCACGTTTCCCCCCACGTTTCCCCCCCCCTCCCCCCCGGCTCCTCCACTTTTCCCCCCCCTCCCCCCGGCTCCTCCACTTTTCCCCCCCCCTCCCCCCGGCTCCTCCACTTTTCCCCCCCCCTCCCTCCAGGCTCCTCCACGTTTCCCCCCCCTCCCTCCCTCCAGGCTCCTCCACGTTCCCCCCCCTCCAGGCTCCTCCACGTTTCCCCCCCCCCCCCCTCCCTCCCTCCCTCCAGGCTCCTCCACGTTTCCCCCCCCTCCCTCCCTCCCTCCCTCCCTCCAGGCTCCTCCACGTTTCCCCCCCCCTCCAGGCTCCTCCACGTTTCCCCCCCTCCCCTCTCCCTCCCTCCCTCCCTCCAGGCTCCTCCACGTTTCCCCCCCTCCCCCCTCCCTCCCTCCAGGCTCCTCCACGTTTCCCCCCCTCCCCCCTCCCTCCCTCCAGGCTCCTCCACGTTTCCCCCCCTCCCCCCTCCCTCCCTCCAGGCTCCTCCACGTTTCCCCCCCTCCCCCCTCCCTCCCTCCAGGCTCCTCCACGTTTCCCCCCCTCCCTCCCTCCAGGCTCCTCCACGTTTCCCCCCCTCCCTCCCTCCAGGCTCCTCCACGTTTCCCCCCCTCCCTCCCTCCAGGCTCCTCCACGTTTCCCCCCCTCCCCCCTCCCTCCCTCCAGGCTCCTCCACGTTTCCCCCCCTCCCCCCTCCCTCCCTCCCTCCCTCCAGGCTCCTCCACGTTTCCCCCCCTCCCCCCTCCCTCCCTCCCCCCTCCCTCCCTCCCTCCCTCCAGGCTCCTCCACGTTTCCCCCCCTCCCCCCCCCCTCCAGGCTCCTCCACGTTTCCCCCCCTCCCCCCTCCCTCCAGGCTCCTCCACGTTTCCCCCCCTCCCCCCTCCATCCCTCCCTCCAGGCTCCTCCACGTTTCCCCCCCTTCCCCCTCCCTCCCTCCCTCCCTCCCTCCAGGCTCCTCCACGTTTCCCCCCCTTCCCCCTCCCTCCCTCCAGGCTCCTCCACGTTTCCCCCCCTCCCTCCCTCCAGGCTCCTCCACGTTTCCCCCCCCTCCCCCCCCTCCCTCCAGGCTCCTCCACGTTTCCCCCCTCCCCCCCCCTCCCTCCCTCCCTCCAGGCTCCTCCACGTTTCCCCCCCTCCCCCCCTCCCTCCCTCCCTCCAGGCTCCTCCACGTTTCCCCCCCTCCCCCCTCCCTCCCTCCCTCCAGGCTCCTCCACGTTTCCCCCCCCTCCCTCCAGGCTCCTCCACGTTTCCCCCCCTCCCTCCAGGCTCCTCCACGTTTCCCCCCCCTCCCTCCAGGCTCCACTATGGAGGATGAGAAACGCAAAGACGTTGCATTTTGATCAGCTGCATTTTGTGTTGCATTGTCATCTTATTAAGGACAAAGCTGTAATAAAGGTGTAAATATCAGAATGCAGAAGCCTCGCTGAAGCTTTATACATAGTCTGCCAGGTACGATACTTTCTCCAGAAAACCACCACATATAAACCAGAAGGAGCGGCAGTGAACAGGTCACTGGTTTGTAATAAAATACCAGCATGAATTATGTCTAAACCTGTCCACATTCCAGCCTCATCTGTACTGACAGGAATAATGGACACTTCTTAAAGGGAAACTCCATGGATAATAATCCAGAACCAAAATCTGGGAAAGTTCTGTGGATTGTGGTTTATAGAAGTGCTGGCCATGATGTGAGAGGAAGAGGAAAAGCTTCTTAGAATCTCCGGCTCACACTTAGTAGCTGTAGGCGCCAGGGGAAAATCTGTAACAGATCTCCAAGTGCTCCATGTCTATCCTAGCAGAGCTGGGTATTACTGCCCCCTATAGTAACGTCACTGTATCTGCAGTGATTTCTATAGAACCACCCTAAGACACATGCAGCCTCAGCTCAATGGCCTGGGTGACAAATGTGCAAGAAGCTGCTGCTGCGGAGCTACAACAAGGTGCGCTCACCTGTAAGTCACAGCAACAGGTGAAATCCCTGCGAGTATCTATAAGGGCCCAGGGGCGGCCATTATACATGTATTATCTACAGAGCTCAAATGTATTCACGTGGCCCCATCATAGTACCTGCAGCCCCGCCTTATACTATATGTATCTGTATATTAATGTGGCCCCATCATAGTACCTGCTGCCCCGCCTTATACTATATGTATCTGTATATTAATGTGACCCATCATAGTACCTGCAGCCCCGCCTTATACTATATGTATCTGTATATTAATGTGACCCATCATAGTACCTGCAGCCTCGCCTTATACTATATGTATCTGTATATTAATGTGACCCATCATAGTACCTGCAGCCTCGCCTTATACTGTATATTAATGTGACCCATCATAGTACCTGCAGCCTCGCCTTATACTATATGTATCTGTATATTAATGTGGCCCCATCATAGTACCTGCTGCCCCGCCTTATACTATATGTATCTGTATATTAATGTGGCCCCATCATAGTACCTGCAGCCCCGCCTTATACTATATGTATCTGTATATTAATGTGACCCATCATAGTACCTGCAGCCCCGCCTTATACTATATGTATCTGTATATTAATGTGACCCATCATAGTACCTGCAGCCCCGCCTTATACTATATGTATCTGTATATTAATGTGACCCCATCATAGTACCTGCAGCCTCGCCTTATACTATATGTATCTGTATATTAATGTGACCCCATCATAGTACCTGCAGCCTCGCCTTATACTATATGTATCTGTATATTAATGTGACCCCATCATAGTACCTGCAGCCTCGCCTTATACTATATGTATCTGTATATTAATGTGACCCATCATAGTACCTGCAGCCTCGCCTTATACTATATGTATCTGTATATTAATGTGACCCCATCATAGTACCTGCAGCCCCGCCTTATACTATATGTATCTGTATATTAATGTATTCCTGTGACCCCATCATAGTACCTGCAGCCTCGCCTTATACTATATGTATCTGTATATTAATGTGACCCATCATAGTACCTGCAGCCTCGCCTTATACTATATGTATCTGTATATTAATGTATTCCTGTGACCCATCATAGTACCTGCAGCCCCGCCTTATACTATATGTATCTGTATATTAATGTATTCCTGTGACCCATCATAGTACCTGCAGCCCCGCCTTATACTATATGTATCTGTATATTAATGTGACCCCATCATAGTACCTGCAGCCCCGCCTTATACTATATGTATCTGTATATTAATGTGACCCATCATAGTACCTGCAGCCCCGCCTTATACTATATGTATCTGTATATTAATGTGACCCATCATAGTACCTGCAGCCCCGCCTTATACTATATGTATCTGTATATTAATGTGACCCATCATAGTACCTGCAGCCCCGCCTTTACTATATGTATCTGTATATTAATGTGACCCCATCATAGTACCTGCAGCCTCGCCTTATACTATATGTATCTGTATATTAATGTGACCCATCATAGTACCTGCAGCCCCACCTTATACTATATGTATCTGTATATTAATGTATTCCTGTGACCCCATCATAGTACCTGCAGCCCCGCCTTATACTATATGTATCTGTATATTAATGTGACCCATCATAGTACCTGCAGCCTCGCCTTATACTATATGTATCTGTATATTAATGTGACCCCATCATAGTACCTGCAGCCCCGCCTTATACTATATGTATCTGTATATTAATGTGACCCCATCATAGTACCTGCAGCCCCGCCTTATACTATATGTATCTGTATATTAATGTGACCCCATCATAGTACCTGCAGCCTCGCCTTATACTATATGTATCTGTATATTAATGTGACCCCATCATAGTACCTGCAGCCTCGCCTTATACTATATGTATCTGTATATTAATGTGACACCATCATAGTACCTGCAGCCTCGCCTTATACTATATGTATCTGTATATTAATGTATTCCTGTGACCCCATCATAGTACCTGCAGCCCCGCCTTATACTATATGTATCTGTATATTAATGTGACCCATCATAGTACCTGCAGCCCCGCCTTATACTATATGTATCTGTATATTAATGTGACCCCATCATAGTATCTGCAGCCTCGCCTTATACTATATGTATCTGTATATTAATGTGACCCCATCATAGTACCTGCAGCCCCGCCTTATACTATATGTATCTGTATATTAATGTGACCCATCATAGTACCTGCAGCCCCGCCTTATACTATATGTATCTGTATATTAATGTATTCCTGTGACCCATCATAGTACCTGCAGCCCCGCCTTATACTATATGTATCTGTATATTAATGTATTCCTGTGACCCCATCATAGTACCTGCAGCCCCGCCTTATACTATATGTATCTGTATATTAATGTGGCCCATCATAGTACCTGCAGCATCGCCTTATACTGTATATTAATGTGACCCATCATAGTACCTGCAGCCTCGCCTTATACTATATGTATCTGTATATTAATGTGACCCATCATAGTACCTGCAGCCCCGCCTTATACTATATGTATCTGTATATTAATGTGACCCATCATAGTACCTGCAGCCTCGCCTCATACTATATGTATCTGTATATTAATGTGACCCATCATAGTACCTGCAGCCCCGCCTTATACTATATGTATCTGTATATTAATGTATTCCTGTGACCCCATCATAGTACCTGCAGCCTCGCCTTATACTATATGTATCTGTATATTAATGTATTCCTGTGACCCCATCATAGTACCTGCAGCCCCGCCTTATACTATATGTATCTGTATATTAATGTGACCCATCATAGTACCTGCAGCCTCGCCTCATACTATATGTATCTGTATATTAATGTGACCCATCATAGTACCTGCAGCCCCGCCTTATACTATATGTATCTGTATATTAATGTATTCCTGTGACCCCATCATAGTACCTGCAGCCTCGCCTTATACTATATGTATCTGTATATTAATGTATTCCTGTGACCCCATCATAGTACCTGCAGCCCCGCCTTATACTATATGTATCTGTATATTAATGTGGCCCATCATAGTACCTGCAGCCTCGCCTTATACTGTATATTAATGTGACCCATCATAGTACCTGCAGCCTCGCCTTATACTATATGTATCTGTATATTAATGTGACCCATCATAGTACCTGCAGCCCCGCCTTATACTATATGTATCTGTATATTAATGTATTCCTGTGACCCCATCATAGTACCTGCAGCCCAGCCTTATACTATATGTATCTGTATATTAATGTGACCCATCATAGTACCTGCAGCCCCGCCTTATACTATATGTATCTGTATATTAATGTATTCCTGTGACCCCATCATAGTACCTGCAGCCCCGCCTTATACTATATGTATCTGTATATTAATGTGACCCCATCATAGTACCTGCAGCCTCGCCTTATACTATATGTATCTGTATATTAATGTGACCCATCATAGTACCTGCAGCCCCGCCTTATACTATATGTATCTGTATATTAATGTGGCCCCATCATAGTACCTGCAGCCTCGCCTTATACTATATGTATCTGTATATTAATGTGACCCATCATAGTACCTGCAGCCCCGCCTTATACTATATGTATCTGTATATTAATGTATTCCTGTGACCCCATCATAGTACCTGCAGCCTCGCCTTATACTATATGTATCTGTATATTAATATGGCCCCATCATAGTACCTGCAGCCCCGCCTTATACTATATGTATCTGTATATTAATGTGACCCCATCATAGTACCTGCAGCCCCGCCTTATACTATATGTATCTGTATATTAATGTGACCCATCACAGTACCTGCAGCCTCGCCTTATACTATATGTATCTGTATATTAATGTGACCCCATCATAGTACCTGCAGCCCCGCCTTATACTATATGTATCTGTATATTAATGTGACCCCATCATAGTACCTGCAGCCCCACCTTATACTATATGTATCTGTATATTAATGTGACCCCATCATAGTACCTGCAGCCTCGCCTTATACTATATGTATCTGTATATTAATGTGACCCATCATAGTACCTGCAGCCCCGCCTTATACTATATGTATCTGTATATTAATGTAACCCATCATAGTACCTGCAGCCCCACCTTATACTATATGTATCTGTATATTAATGTGACCCATCATAGTACCTGCAGCCTCGCCTTATACTATATGTATCTGTATATTAATGTGACCCATCATAGTACCTGCAGCCTCGCCTTATACTATATGTATCTGTATATTAATGGGACCCCATCATAGTACCTGCAGCCCCGCCTTATACTATATGTATCTGTATATTAATGTATTCCTGTGACCCCATCATAGTACCTGCAGCCTCGCCTTATACTATATGTATCTGTATATTAATGTGGCCCCATCATAGTACCTGCAGCCCCGCCTTATACTATATGTATCTGTATATTAATGTGACCCATCATAGTACCTGCAGCCCCGCCTTATACTATATGTATCTGTATATTAATGTGACCCATCATAGTACCTGCAGCCTCGCCTTATACTATATGTATCTGTATATTAATGTGACCCATCATAGTACCTGCAGCCTCGCCTTATACTATATGTATCTGTATATTAATGTGACCCCATCATAGTATCTGCAGCCCCGCCTTATACTATATGTATCTGTATATTAATGTGACCCCATCATAGTACCTGCAGCCCCGCCTTATACTATATGTATCTGTATATTAATGTGACCCCATCATAGTACCTGCAGCCTCGCCTTATACTATATGTATCTGTATATTAATGTGACCCATCATAGTACCTGCAGCCCCGCCTTATACTATATGTATCTGTATATTAATGTGGCCCCATCATAGTACCTGCAGCCTCGCCTTATACTATATGTATCTGTATATTAATGTGACCCATCATAGTACCTGCAGCCCCGCCTTATACTATATGTATCTGTATATTAATGTATTCCTGTGACCCCATCATAGTACCTGCAGCCTCGCCTTATACTATATGTATCTGTATATTAATATGGCCCCATCATAGTACCTGCAGCCCCGCCTTATACTATATGTATCTGTATATTAATGTGACCCCATCATAGTACCTGCAGCCCCGCCTTATACTATATGTATCTGTATATTAATGTGACCCCATCATAGTACCTGCAGCCTCGCCTTATACTATATGTATCTGTATATTAATGTGACCCATCATAGTACCTGCAGCCCCGCCTTATACTATATGTATCTGTATATTAATGTGGCCCCATCATAGTACCTGCAGCCTCGCCTTATACTATATGTATCTGTATATTAATGTGACCCATCATAGTACCTGCAGCCCCGCCTTATACTATATGTATCTGTATATTAATGTATTCCTGTGACCCCATCATAGTACCTGCAGCCTCGCCTTATACTATATGTATCTGTATATTAATATGGCCCCATCATAGTACCTGCAGCCCCGCCTTATACTATATGTATCTGTATATTAATGTGACCCCATCATAGTACCTGCAGCCCCGCCTTATACTATATGTATCTGTATATTAATGTGACCCATCACAGTACCTGCAGCCTCGCCTTATACTATATGTATCTGTATATTAATGTGACCCCATCATAGTACCTGCAGCCCCGCCTTATACTATATGTATCTGTATATTAATGTGACCCCATCATAGTACCTGCAGCCCCACCTTATACTATATGTATCTGTATATTAATGTGACCCCATCATAGTACCTGCAGCCTCGCCTTATACTATATGTATCTGTATATTAATGTGACCCATCATAGTACCTGCAGCCCCGCCTTATACTATATGTATCTGTATATTAATGTAACCCATCATAGTAACTGCAGCCCCACCTTATACTATATGTATCTGTATATTAATGTGACCCATCATAGTACCTGCAGCCCCACCTTATACTATATGTATCTGTATATTAATGTGACCCATCATAGTACCTGCAGCCTCGCCTTATACTATATGTATCTGTATATTAATGTGACCCATCATAGTACCTGCAGCCTCGCCTTATACTATATGTATCTGTATATTAATGTGACCCCATCATAGTACCTGCAGCCCCGCCTTATACTATATGTATCTGTATATTAATGTGACCCCATCATAGTACCTGCAGCCTCGCCTTATACTATATGTATCTGTATATTAATGTGACCCCATCATAGTACCTGCAGCCTCGCCTTATACTATATGTATCTGTATATTAATGTGACCCATCATAGTACCTGCAGCCTCGCCTTATACTATATGTATCTGTATATTAATGTGACCCATCATAGTACCTGCAGCCTCGCCTTATACTATATGTATCTGTATATTAATGTATTCCTGTGACCCCATCATAGTACCTGCAGCCTCGCCTTATACTATATGTATCTGTATATTAATGTGACCCATCATAGTACCTGCAGCCCCGCCTTATACTATATGTATCTGTATATTACTGTGACCCATCATAGTACCTGCAGCCCCGCCTTATACTATATGTATCTGTATATTAATGTATTCCTGTGACCCCATCATAGTACCTGCAGCCTCGCCTTATACTATATGTATCTGTATATTCACGTGGCCCCATCATAGTACCTGCAGCCCCGCCTTATACTATATGTATCTGTATATTAATGTGGCCCCATCATAGTACCTGCAGCCCCGCCTTATACTATATGTATCTGTATATTAATGTATTCCTGTGACCCATCATAGTACCTGCAGCCCCGCCTTATACTATATGTATCTGTATATTAATGTATTCCTGTGACCCATCATAGTACCTGCAGCCTCGCCTTATACTATATGTATCTGTATATTAATGTGGCCCCATCATAGTACCTGCAGCCCCGCCTTATACTATATGTATCTGTATATTAATGTGACCTCATCATAGTACCTGCAGCCCCGCCTTATACTATATGTATCTGTATATTAATGTGACCCATCATAGTACCTGCAGCCTCGCCTTATACTATATGTATCTGTATATTAATGTGACCCATCATAGTACCTGCAGCCCCGCCTTATACTATATGTATCTGTATATTAATGTGACCCATCATAGTACCTGCAGCCCCGCCTTATACTATATGTATCTGTATATTAATGTGACCCCATCATAGTACCTGCAGCCTCGCCTTATACTATATGTATCTGTATATTAATGTGACCCATCATAGTACCTGCAGCCTCGCCTTATACTATATGTATCTGTATATTAATGTGACCCATCATAGTACCTGCAGCCTCGCCTTATACTATATGTATCTGTATATTAATGTGACCCCATCATAGTACCTGCAGCCTCGCCTTATACTATATGTATCTGTATATTAATGTGACCCCATCATAGTACCTGCAGCCTCGCCTTACACTATATGTATCTGTATATTAATGTGACCCATCATAGTACCTGCAGCCCCGCCTTATACTATATGTATCTGTATATTAATGTGACCCCATCATAGTACCTGCAGCCTCGCCTTATACTATATGTATCTGTATATTAATCTGACCCATCATAGTACCTGCAGCCTCGCCTTATACTATATGTATCTGTATATTAATGTAACCCATCATAGTACCTGCAGCCCCGCCTTATACTATATGTATCTGTATATTAATGTGACCCATCATAGTACCTGCAGCCCCGCCTTATACTATATGTATCTGTATATTAATGTGACCCCATCATAGTACCTGCAGCCCCGCCTTATACTATATGTATCTGTATATTAATGTGACCCCATCATAGTACCTGCAGCCTCGCCTTATACTATATGTATCTGTATATTAATGTGACCCCATCATAGTACCTGCAGCCTCGCCTTATACTATATGTATCTGTATATTAATGTGACCCATCATAGTACCTGCAGCCTCGCCTTATACTATATGTATCTGTATATTAATGTATTCCTGTGACCCATCATAGTACCTGCAGCCTCGCCTTATACTATATGTATCTGTATATTAATGTGACCCATCATAGTACCTGCAGCCTCGCCTTATACTATATGTATCTGTATATTAATGTATTCCTGTGACCCATCATAGTACCTGCAGCCCCGCCTTATACTATATGTATCTGTATATTAATGTGGCCCCATCATAGTACCTGCAGCCCCGCCTTATACTATATGTATCTGTATATTAATGTGGCCCATCATAGTACCTGCAGCCCCGCCTTATACTATATGTATCTGTATATTAATGTGACCCATCATAGTACCTGCAGCCCCGCCTTATACTATATGTATCTGTATATTAATTTATTCCTGTGACCCATCATAGTACCTGCAGCCTCGCCTTATACTATATGTATCTGTATATTAATGTGACCCATCATAGTACCTGCAGCCCCGCCTTATACTATATGTATCTGTATATTAATGTGACCCATCATAGTACCTGCAGCCCCACCTTATACTATATGTATCTGTATATTAATGTATTCCTGTGACCCCATCATAGTACCTGCAGCCCCGCCTTATACTATATGTATCTGTATATTAATGTGACCCATCATAGTACCTGCAGCCTCGCCTTATACTATATGTATCTGTATATTAATGTGACCCATCATAGTACCTGCAGCCTCGCCTTATACTATATGTATCTGTATATTAATGTGACCCATCATAGTACCTGCAGCCCCGCCTTATACTATATGTATCTGTATATTAATGTGACCCCATCATAGTACCTGCAGCCCCGCCTTATACTATATGTATCTGTATATTAATGTGACCCCATCATAGTACCTGCAGCCTCGCCTTATACTATATGTATCTGTATATTAATGTGACCCATCATAGTACCTGCAGCCTCGCCTTATACTATATGTATCTGTATATTAATGTATTCCTGTGACCCCATCATAGTACCTGCAGCCCCGCCTTATACTATATGTATCTGTATATTAATGTGACCCCATCATAGTACCTGCAGCCTCGCCTTATACTATATGTATCTGTATATTAATGTGACCCCATCATAGTACCTGCAGCCTCGCCTTATACTATATGTATCTGTATATTAATGTGACCCCATCATAGTACCTGCAGCCCCGCCTTATACTATATGTATCTGTATATTAATGTGACCCCATCATAGTACCTGCAGCCTCGCCTTATACTATATGTATCTGTATATTAATGTGACCCCATCATAGTACCTGCAGCCCCGCCTTATACTATATGTATCTGTATATTAATGTGACCCATCATAGTACCTGCAGCCCCGCCTTATACTATATGTATCTGTATATTAATGTGACCCCATCATAGTACCTGCAGCCTCGCCTTATACTATATGTATCTGTATATTAATGTGACCCCATCATAGTACCTGCAGCCTCGCCTTATACTATATGTATCTGTATATTAATGTGACCCCATCATAGTACCTGCAGCCCCGCCTTATACTATATGTATCTGTATATTAATGTGACCCCATCATAGTACCTGCAGCCTCGCCTTATACTATATGTATCTGTATATTAATGTGACCCATCATAGTACCTGCAGCCTCGCCTTATACTATATGTATCTGTATATTAATGTGACCCATCATAGTACCTGCAGCCCCGCCTTATACTGTATGTATTTGTATATTAATGTGACCCATCATAGTACCTGCAGCCTCGCCTTATACTATATGTATCTGTATATTAATGTGACCCCATCATAGTACCTGCAGCCTCGCCTTATACTATATGTATCTGTATATTAATGTATTCCTGTGACCCCATCATAGTACCTGCAGCCCCGCCTTATACTATATGTATCTGTATATTAATGTGACCCCATCATAGTACCTGCAGCCCCGCCTTATACTATATGTATCTGTATATTAATGTGACCCATCATAGTACCTGCAGCCTCGCCTTATACTATATGTATCTGTATATTAATGTATTCCTGTGACCCCATCATAGTACCTGCAGCCCCGCCTTATACTATATGTATCTGTATATTAATGTGACCCCATCATAGTACCTGCAGCCTCGCCTTATACTATATGTATCTGTATATTAATGTGACCCCATCATAGTACCTGCAGCCTCGCCTTATACTATATGTATCTGTATATTAATGTATTCCTGTGACCCCATCATAGTACCTGCAGCCCCGCCTTATACTATATGTATCTGTATATTAATGTGACCCCATCATAGTACCTGCAGCCCCGCCTTATACTATATGTATCTGTATATTAATGTGACCCATCATAGTACCTGCAGCCTCGCCTTATACTATATGTATCTGTATATTAATGTATTCCTGTGACCCCATCATAGTACCTGCAGCCCCGCCTTATACTATATGTATCTGTATATTAATGTGACCCCATCATAGTACCTGCAGCCTCGCCTTATACTATATGTATCTGTATATTAATGTGACCCATCATAGTACCTGCAGCCCCGCCTTATACTATATGTATCTGTATATTAATGTGGCCCCATCATAGTACCTGCAGCCCCGCCTTATACTATATGTATCTGTATATTAATGTGACCCCATCATAGTACCTGCAGCCTCGCCTTATACTATATGTATCTGTATATTAATGTATTCCTGTGACCCCATCATAGTACCTGCAGCCCCGCCTTATACTATATGTATCTGTATATTAATGTGACCCCATCATAGTACCTGCAGCCCCGCCTTATACTATATGTATCTGTATATTAATGTGACCCCATCATAGTACCTGCAGCCTCGCCTTATACTATATGTATCTGTATATTAATGTGACCCCATCATAGTACCTGCAGCCTCGCCTTATACTATATGTATCTGTATATTAATGTGACCCCATCATAGTACCTGCAGCCTCGCCTTATACTATATGTATCTGTATATTAATGTGACCCATCATAGTACCTGCAGCCTCGCCTTATACTATATGTATCTGTATATTAATGTGACCCATCATAGTACCTGCAGCCCCGCCTTATACTGTATGTATCTGTATATTAATGTGACCCATCATAGTACCTGCAGCCTCGCCTTATACTATATGTATCTGTATATTAATGTGACCCCATCATAGTACCTGCAGCCTCGCCTTATACTATATGTATCTGTATATTAATGTATTCCTGTGACCCCATCATAGTACCTGCAGCCCCGCCTTATACTATATGTATCTGTATATTAATGTGACCCCATCATAGTACCTGCAGCCCCGCCTTATACTATATGTATCTGTATATTAATGTGACCCCATCATAGTACCTGCAGCCCCGCCTTATACTATATGTATCTGTATATTAATGTGACCCCATCATAGTACCTGCAGCCCCGCCTTATACTATATGTATCTGTATATTAATGTGACCCCATCATAGTACCTGCAGCCTCGCCTTATACTATATGTATCTGTATATTAATGTGACCCATCATAGTACCTGCAGCCCCGCCTTATACTATATGTATCTGTATATTAATGTGACCCATCATAGTACCTGCAGCCTCGCCTTATACTATATGTATCTGTATATTAATGTGACCCATCATAGTACCTGCAGCCTCGCCTTATACTATATGTATCTGTATATTAATGTATTCCTGTGACCCATCATAGTACCTGCAGCCCCGCCTTATACTATATGTATCTGTATATTAATGTGACCCCATCATAGTACCTGCAGCCCCGCCTTATACTATATGTATCTGTATATTAATGTATTCCTGTGACCCCATCATAGTACCTGCAGCCCCGCCTTATACTATATGTATCTGTATATTAATGTGACCCCCATCATAGTACCTGCAGCCCCGCCTTATACTATATGTATCTGTATATTAATGTATTCCTGTGACCCCATCATAGTACCTGCAGCCCCGCCTTATACTATATGTATCTGTATATTAATGTGACCCATCATAGTACCTGCAGCCTCGCCTTATACTATATGTATCTGTATATTAATATGGCCCCATCATAGTACCTGCAGCCTCGCCTTATACTATATGTATCTGTATATTAATGTGACCCATCATAGTACCTGCAGCCTCGCCTTATACTATATGTATCTGTATATTAATGTATTCCTGTGATCCCATCATAGTACCTGCAGCCTCGCCTTATACTATATGTATCTGTATATTAATGTGGCCCATCATAGTACCTGCAGCCCCGCCTTATACTATATGTATCTGTATATTAATGTATTCCTGTGACCCATCATAGTACCTGCAGCCCCACCTTATACTATATGTATCTGTATATTAATGTATTCCTGTGACCCCATCATAGTACCTGCAGCCCCGCCTTATACTATATGTATCTGTATATTAATGTGACCCATCATAGTACCTGCAGCCTCGCCTTATACTATATGTATCTGTATATTAATGTGACCCCATCATAGTACCTGCAGCCCCGCCTTATACTATATGTATCTGTATATTAATGTGACCCATCATAGTACCTGCAGCCTCGCCTTATACTATATGTATCTGTATATTAATGTGACCCCATCATAGTACCTGCAGCCCCGCCTTATACTATATGTATCTGTATATTAATGTATTCCTGTGACCCATCATAGTACCTGCAGCCCCACCTTATACTATATGTATCTGTATATTAATGTATTCCTGTGACCCCATCATAGTACCTGCAGCCCCGCCTTATACTATATGTATCTGTATATTAATGTGGCCCATCATAGTACCTGCAGCCTCGCCTTATACTATATGTATCTGTATATTAATGTGACCCCATCATAGTACCTGCAGGCCCGCCTTATACTATATGTATCTGTATATTAATGTGACCCATCATAGTACCTGCAGGCCCGCCTTATACTATATGTATCTGTATATTAATGTGACCCCATCATAGTACCTGCAGCCCCGCCTTATACTATATGTATCTGTATATTAATGTGACCCCATCATAGTACCTGCAGCCCCGCCTTATACTATATGTATCTGTATATTAATGTGACCCATCATAGTACCTGCAGCCTCGCCTTATACTGTATATTCACGTGGCCCCATCATAGTACCTGCAGCCTCGCCTTATACTATATGTATCTGTATATTAATGTGACCCCATCATAGTACCTGCAGCCTCGCCTTATACTATATGTATCTGTATATTAATGTGACCCATCATAGTACCTGCAGCCCCGCCTTATACTATATGTATCTGTATATTAATGTGACCCATCATAGTACCTGCAGCCTCGTCTTATACTGTATATTAATGTGACCCATCATAGTACCTGCAGCCTCGCCTTATACTATATGTATCTGTATATTAATGTGACCCATCATAGTACCTGCAGCCTCGCCTTATACTATATGTATCTGTATATTAATGTGACCCCATCATAGTATCTGCAGCCCCGCCTTATACTATATGTATCTGTATATTAATGTGACCCCATCATAGTATCTGCAGCCTCGCCTTATACTATATGTATCTGTATATTAATGTGACCCCATCATAGTACCTGCAGCCTCGCCTTATACTATATGTATCTGTATATTAATGTGACCCATCATAGTACCTGCAGCCTCGCCTTATACTGTATATTCACGTGGACCCATCATAGTACCTGCAGCCTCGCCTTATACTATATGTATCTGTATATTAATGTGACCCCATCATAGTACCTGCAGCCTCGCCTTATACTATATGTATCTGTATATTAATGTGACCCATCATAGTACCTGCAGCCTCGCCTTATACTATATGTATCTGTATATTAATGTATTCCTGTGACCCCATCATAGTACCTGCAGCCTCGCCTTATACTATATGTATCTGTATATTAATGTGACCCATCATAGTACCTGCAGCCCCGCCTTATACTATATGTATCTGTATATTACTGTGACCCATCATAGTACCTGCAGCCCCGCCTTATACTATATGTATCTGTATATTAATGTATTCCTGTGACCCCATCATAGTACCTGCAGCCTCGCCTTATACTATATGTATCTGTATATTCACGTGGCCCCATCATAGTACCTGCAGCCCCGCCTTATACTATATGTATCTGTATATTAATGTGGCCCCATCATAGTACCTGCAGCCCCGCCTTATACTATATGTATCTGTATATTAATGTATTCCTGTGACCCATCATAGTACCTGCAGCCCCGCCTTATACTATATGTATCTGTATATTAATGTATTCCTGTGACCCATCATAGTACCTGCAGCCCCGCCTTATACTATATGTATCTGTATATTAATGTGACCTCATCATAGTACCTGCAGCCCCGCCTTATACTATATGTATCTGTATATTAATGTGACCCATCATAGTACCTGCAGCCTCGCCTTATACTATATGTATCTGTATATTAATGTGACCCATCATAGTACCTGCAGCCCCGCCTTATACTATATGTATCTGTATATTAATGTGACCCATCATAGTACCTGCAGCCCCGCCTTATACTATATGTATCTGTATATTAATGTGACCCCATCATAGTACCTGCAGCCTCGCCTTATACTATATGTATCTGTATATTAATGTGACCCATCATAGTACCTGCAGCCTCGCCTTATACTATATGTATCTGTATATTAATGTGACCCCATCATAGTACCTGCAGCCTCGCCTTACACTATATGTATCTGTATATTAATGTGACCCATCATAGTACCTGCAGCCCCGCCTTATACTATATGTATCTGTATATTAATATGGCCCCATCATAGTACCTGCAGCCTCGCCTTATACTATATGTATCTGTATATTAATGTGACCCCATCATAGTACCTGCAGCCCCGCCTTATACTATATGTATCTGTATATTAATGTGACCCCATCATAGTACCTGCAGCCTCGCCTTATACTATATGTATCTGTATATTAATGTGACCCATCATAGTACCTGCAGCCCCGCCTTATACTATATGTATCTGTATATTAATGTGACCCATCATAGTACCTGCAGCCTCGCCTTATACTATATGTATCTGTATATTAATGTATTCCTGTGACCCCATCATAGTACCTGCAGCCCCGCCTTATACTATATGTATCTGTATATTAATGTGACCCCATCATAGTACCTGCAGCCTCGCCTTATACTATATGTATCTGTATATTAATGTGACCCATCATAGTACCTGCAGCCCCGCCTTATACTATATGTATCTGTATATTAATGTGACCCCATCATAGTACCTGCAGCCTCGCCTTATACTATATGTATCTGTATATTAATGTGACCCCATCATAGTACCTGCAGCCTCGCCTTATACTATATGTATCTGTATATTAATGTGACCCATCATAGTACCTGCAGCCTCGCCTTATACTATATGTATCTGTATATTAATGTGACCCATCATAGTACCTGCAGCCCCGCCTTATACTGTATGTATCTGTATATTAATGTGACCCATCATAGTACCTGCAGCCTCGCCTTATACTATATGTATCTGTATATTAATGTGACCCATCATAGTACCTGCAGCCTCGCCTTATACTATATGTATCTGTATATTAATGTATTCCTGTGACCCCATCATAGTACCTGCAGCCCCGCCTTATACTATATGTATCTGTATATTAATGTGACCCCATCATAGTACCTGCAGCCCCGCCTTATACTATATGTATCTGTATATTAATGTGACCCCATCATAGTACCTGCAGCCTCGCCTTATACTATATGTATCTGTATATTAATGTGACCCCATCATAGTACCTGCAGCCTCGCCTTATACTATATGTATCTGTATATTAATGTGACCCATCATAGTACCTGCAGCCTCGCCTTATACTATATGTATCTGTATATTAATGTGACCCATCATAGTACCTGCAGCCCCGCCTTATACTGTATGTATCTGTATATTAATGTGACCCATCATAGTACCTGCAGCCTCGCCTTATACTATATGTATCTGTATATTAATGTGACCCCATCATAGTACCTGCAGCCTCGCCTTATACTATATGTATCTGTATATTAATGTATTCCTGTGACCCCATCATAGTACCTGCAGCCCCGCCTTATACTATATGTATCTGTATATTAATGTGACCCCATCATAGTACCTGCAGCCCCGCCTTATACTATATGTATCTGTATATTAATGTGACCCCATCATAGTACCTGCAGCCCCGCCTTATACTATATGTATCTGTATATTAATGTGACCCCATCATAGTACCTGCAGCCCCGCCTTATACTATATGTATCTGTATATTAATGTGGCCCCATCATAGTACCTGCAGCCCCGCCTTATACTATATGTATCTGTATATTAATGTGACCCATCATAGTACCTGCAGCCCCGCCTTATACTATATGTATCTGTATATTAATGTGGCCCCATCATAGTACCTGCAGCCTCGCCTTATACTATATGTATCTGTATATTAATGTGACCCCATCATAGTACCTGCAGCCCCGCCTTATACTATATGTATCTGTATATTAATGTATTCCTGTGACCCCATCATAGTACCTGCAGCCCCGCCTTATACTATATGTATCTGTATATTAATGTGACCCCATCATAGTACCTGCAGCCCCGCCTTATACTATATGTATCTGTATATTAATGTGACCCCATCATAGTACCTGCAGCCCCGCCTTATACTATATGTATCTGTATATTAATGTATTCCTGTGACCCCATCATAGTACCTGCAGCCCCGCCTTATACTATATGTATCTGTATATTAATGTGACCCCCATCATAGTACCTGCAGCCCCGCCTTATACTATATGTATCTGTATATTAATGTGACCCATCATAGTACCTGCAGCCTCGCCTTATACTATATGTATCTGTATATTAATGTGACCCATCATAGTACCTGCAGCCCCGCCTTATACTATATGTATCTGTATATTAATATGGCCCCATCATAGTACCTGCAGCCTCGCCTTATACTATATGTATCTGTATATTAATGTGACCCATCATAGTACCTGCAGCCTCGCCTTATACTATATGTATCTGTATATTAATGTGACCCATCATAGTACCTGCAGCCTCGCCTTATACTATATGTATCTGTATATTAATGTGACCCATCATAGTACCTGCAGCCTCGCCTTATACTATATGTATCTGTATATTAATGTGACCCATCATAGTACCTGCAGCCCCGCCTTATACTATATGTATCTGTATATTAATGTGACCCCATCATAGTACCTGCAGCCCCGCCTTATACTATATGTATCTGTATATTAATGTGACCCATCATAGTACCTGCAGCCTCGCCTTATACTATATGTATCTGTATATTAATGTGGCCCCATCATAGTACCTGCAGCCTCGCCTTATACTATATGTATCTGTATATTAATGTGGCCCCATCATAGTACCTGCAGCCTCGCCTTATACTATATGTATCTGTATATTAATGTGGCCCCATCATAGTACCTGCAGCCCCGCCTTATACTATATGTATCTGTATATTAATGTGACCCCATCATAGTACCTGCAGCCTCGCCTTATACTATATGTATCTGTATATTAATGTGACCCCATCATAGTACCTGCAGCCTCGCCTTATACTATATGTATCTGTATATTAATGTGACCCCATCATAGTACCTGCAGCCCCACCTTATACTATATGTATCTGTATATTAATGTATTCCTGTGACCCCATCATAGTACCTGCAGCCCCGCCTTATACTATATGTATCTGTATATTAATATGGCCCCATCATAGTACCTGCAGCCTCGCCTTATACTATATGTATCTGTATATTAATGTGACCCATCATAGTACCTGCAGCCTCGCCTTATACTATATGTATCTGTATATTAATATGGCCCCATCATAGTACCTGCAGCCTCGCCTTATACTATATGTATCTGTATATTAATGTGACCCATCATAGTACCTGCAGCCTCGCCTTATACTATATGTATCTGTATATTAATGTATTCCTGTGACCCCATCATAGTACCTGCAGCCTCGCCTTATACTATATGTATCTGTATATTAATGTATTCCTGTGACCCATCATAGTACCTGCAGCCCCACCTTATACTATATGTATCTGTATATTAATGTGGCCCATCATAGTACCTGCAGCCTCGCCTTATACTATATGTATCTGTATATTAATGTGACCCATCATAGTACCTGCAGCCTCGCCTTATACTATATGTATCTGTATATGAATGTGACCCATCATAGTACCTGCAGCCCCGCCTTATACTATATGTATCTGTATATTAATGTATTCCTGTGACCCATCATAGTACCTGCAGCCTCGCCTTATACTATATGTATCTGTATATTAATGTGACCCATCATAGTACCTGCAGCCTCGCCTTATACTATATGTATCTGTATATTAATGTATTCCTGTGACCCATCATAGTACCTGCAGCCCCACCTTATACTATATGTATCTGTATATTAATGTATTCCTGTGACCCCATCATAGTACCTGCAGCCCCGCCTTATACTATATGTATCTGTATATTAATGTGGCCCATCATAGTACCTGCAGCCTCGCCTTATACTATATGTATCTGTATATTAATGTGACCCATCATAGTACCTGCAGGCCCGCCTTATACTATATGTATCTGTATATTAATGTGACCCATCATAGTACCTGCAGCCTCGCCTTATACTATATGTATCTGTATATTAATGTGACCCATCATAGTACCTGCAGCCCCACCTTATACTATATGTATCTGTATATTAATGTATTCCTGTGACCCCATCATAGTACCTGCAGCCCCGCCTTATACTATATGTATCTGTATATTAATGTGACCCATCATAGTACCTGCAGGCCCGCCTTATACTATATGTATCTGTATATTAATGTGACCCATCATAGTACCTGCAGCCCCGCCTTATACTATATGTATCTGTATATGAATGTGACCCATCATAGTACCTGCAGGCCCGCCTTATACTATATGTATCTGTATATTAATGTGACCCCATCATAGTACCTGCAGCCCCGCCTTATACTATATGTATCTGTATATTAATGTGACCCCATCATAGTACCTGCAGCCCCGCCTTATACTATATGTATCTGTATATTAATGTGACCCATCATAGTACCTGCAGCCCCGCCTTATACTATATGTATCTGTATATTAATGTATTCCTGTGACCCATCATAGTACCTGCAGCCTCGCCTTATACTATATGTATCTGTATATTAATATGGCCCCATCATAGTACCTGCAGCCTCGCCTTATACTATATGTATCTGTATATTAATGTGACCCATCATAGTACCTGCAGCCCCGCCTTATACTATATGTATCTGTATATTAATGTGACCCATCATAGTACCTGCAGCCTCGCCTTATACTGTATATTAATGTGACCCATCATAGTACCTGCAGCCTCGCCTTATACTATATGTATCTGTATATTAATGTGACCCATCATAGTACCTGCAGCCCCGCCTTATACTATATGTATCTGTATATTAATGTATTCCTGTGACCCCATCATAGTACCTGCAGCCTCGCCTTATACTATATGTATCTGTATATTAATGTGACCCATCATAGTACCTGCAGCCTCGCCTTATACTGTATATTAATGTGACCCATCATAGTACCTGCAGCCTCGCCTTATACTATATGTATCTGTATATTAATGTGACCCATCATAGTACCTGCAGCCTCGCCTTATACTGTATATTCACGTGGCCCCATCATAGTACCTGCAGCCCCGCCTTATACTGTATATTAATGTGACCCATCATAGTACCTGCAGCCCCGCCTTATACTGTATCTGTATAATAACATGGGCAGAGCTCGGCCTCGGGAGCTATACGCACATCCATATAGTGTCATCCATGAGTGTTATACAAGGTCAGGAGACTCAGATGACTGCATGAACAGAAAACTCCTTTCTCTGGCTCTCGATTTGTTTATATGAAAATTGACATTAGAATAGAGCAGGGCATTGTGGGTAAGTGCACACTCATCATCATCATCATCATCATCATAATAACCGCCACGCTATCATGTAATGCTAATAGACTTAACCCTTTACACTGCCTCAGCCCGGTAATTAATCATTAGTGAGCCGCACCCAACGTTACCTGATCATTCTATGCTATAACTCTCACTGCAGACAATACAGGGTTAATGAACGACCTGCAGGTACCGCCATGGCTCCACACCAGACCCCTAGGTATCTTTCATCCCCCACAGGTCCGATGTCTTACTATACCTGTGGCAGTGACAGATTGTAATATCGAGGTCTGTGACTAGGAAGGAAATGGGACTGGGGAGGAAGGGGTTACTGCAGTAAATTGCTGGGGCTTCCTGGCCAGGACAGCAGGGGGCGCTGTGATATTTGGAGCTATCAAAGGGAAGAAATTGGTTAATATTCTGGTGCGGTCATTGGCAAAGAAGGGGTTACTACGACACGCGCGGGCACTTGGCGCAGAGCTGGCCTGTTGAGTCTGGGCTCTGATGGGAGGCGACCGCCTGCACCAACCAGGGCACATTCCTGGGGCTCAGGGGAAACTCCCAAATATCACAGTCCATGGGCCAGTATAGGGCTAGTACCTGGGGTCACACTCCCTGAGTATATACTGTACACAGGGTATACAGCGCAGCACAGACAGGCAGACTGTGTAATAAGAGGCCTCAGAGGAGAGCGCAGACAGGCAGGGGAATATTGTGCGACTATAAACATCAGGTGTCAGAATCATCACCGGCCTGACAGGCCTCACCCCGCTCAGCTATGCCAACATCCTACACGAGCCAGGACCTGCTGAGCGACAACCTGCTGGAGACCCCAGTGAGTGGAAATACTGGAATACAGCTCAGGAATGTGAAGAGCGGAGACAGTCACTGAGACCTGCAGAGCTGAAATCACACAACATCCTCTCCACACACATGGCGGCCGCACTCTGACCCATTTATCTGGAATATTTACATGACATAATAAGGAGCAAAGACCCCCCACATGGCCTTGTACTTAAGATCATTGTAAGAAGTCAGTCTGAGAAGACGGGAACAGGCGGAGTCCACAGATACCCAACAGAGCCCGGGCCAAAATATTCTCTACATCATCCACATAATAGCCCCATACGGTGCACAGTAATACCAACCATCAGAGCTGTACTGTATACTAACATCAAATAATACCGCCATACTGTGCCCATCATATATACTACAGTACAGCTACTCATCTATTACTACTGACAACCAGCCTATATATATATATCATGTCTGAGCGGTTGTCACAGCCCCACCCCCTGTTACTGACATCACTGATATAATATAATGTCATGTGATCAGACATGAGATCCGCACACCTTATACTACAGTACAGCTACTCATCTATTACTACTGACAACCAGCCTATATATATATATCATGTGTGAGAGGTTGTCACAGCCCCGCCTCCTGTTACTGACATCACTGATATAATGACATGTGATCAGACATGAGATCCGCACACCTTATACTACAGTACAGCTATTCATCTATTACTACTGACAACCAGCTGTATATATTATGTGTGAGAGGTTGTCACAGCCCCGCCCCCTGTTACTGACATCACTGATATAATGACATGTGATCAGACATGAGATCCGCACACCTTATACTACAGTACAGCTATTCATCTATTACTACTGACAACCAGCTGTATATATCATGTCTCAGAGGTTGTCACAGCCCCGCCCCCTGTTACTGACATCACTGATATAATGACATGTGATCAGACATGAGATCCGCACACCTTATACTACAGTACAGCTATTCATCTATTACTACTGACACCCAGCTGTATATATCATGTCTGAGAGGTTGTCACAGCCCCGCCCCCTGTTACTGACATCACTGATATAATGACATGTGATCAGACATGAGATCCGCACACCTTATACTACAGTACAGCTATTCATCTATTACTACTGACAACCAGCTGTGTATATCATGTCTGAGAGGTTGTCACAGCTCCGCCCCCTGTTACTGACATCACTGATATAATGACATGTGATCAGACATGAGATCCGCACACCTTATACTACAGTACAGCTATTCATCTATTACTACTGACAACCAGCTGTATATATCATGTCTGAGAGGTTGTCACAGCCCCGCCCCCTGTTACTGACATCACTCATATAATGACATGTGATCAGACATGAGATCCGCACCTTATACTACAGTACAGCTATTCATCTATTACTACTGACACCCAGCTGTATATATCATGTCTGAGAGGTTGTCACAGCCCCGCCCCGTTACTGACATCACTGATATAATATAATGACATGTGATCAGACATGAGATCCGCACACCTTATACTACAGTACAGCTACTCATCTATTACTACTGACAACCAGCTGTATATATCATGTCTGAGAGGTTGTCACAGCCCCGCCCCCTGTTACTGACATCACTGATATAATATAATGACATGTGATCAGACATGAGATCCGCACACCTTATACTACAGTACAGCTATTCATCTATTACTACTGACACCCAGCTGTATATATCATGTGTGAGAGGTTGTCACAGCCCCGCCCCCTGTTACTGACATCACTGATATAATATAATGACATGTGATCAGACATGAGATCCGCACACCTTATACTACAGTACAGCTACTCATCTATTACTAGTGACTGTCAGATGGGGGGGGCTTCTACTTGAGAGTCCTGAGTGGATTTCTGCCATCTTGGACACAATGATCCTCCACGCCCCGCTCCTCCCCGTCACTCCCTGCATTCTCTGCACATTCCTTGCATTGTCTTCACCATTGTGAGCCTTGATGTATCTCAGGCTCTCACCCCACATCCCTGTCAGTCAGGTACTATAGTGGAAGAGTGAAGAAATCAGGCGATACCTTTTAGAGGCTAACTGAGTATATTTATAAGTAAGCTTTCAGGAGTACTCGCTCCCTTCATCAGACATGGTGTGATACAAGAACTGAAAATTCACAGATTTTTATACACATGGTTTTCAAAGCATTTTAGAGTCCTTAAAAAAATGCAATCTAAGTAGAGAAGTTATTTACAACAGGTCAAAAAAACAGTCTGGAAACTTGTGGTGCGTGACGGAGGGATCAGTAATTCTTGCTGTTATCTGTTTGCTATCAGGAGGTGATTTGTGACCCTCACAGGTCATACATAGTGTGACATGAAGCTGGCATGAATATTAAGTCCAAATTGCAGAGTTTGAAATTTTTGCATAAATTTGTACTCCATTTCTTTCCTTTTCTCCTGTGTCTTAAAATGTCCCATTAAAACCACAACCCGCAAATCTTCAATAGAGTGACTAGTCAGTGACTATAGGCAGACCTGGGATACGGGCCAGGATTTTGTAGCCTTCACCTTTGCTCCTTCACAAGTTTATCAGCATGTTTGGAATTTAGGGTAGAGCCGAGGGGTAACATGTGGATCCTTTCACTTTCAAGATGACTATGAGGGCTGGTCCAAGACCACAACCCCCAACATGTGATCTGTAGAATTGTAAAGAGTTCCCCCCCCCCGTGCCCTCCACCCAACAAGAGGGCGAAGCCAACTGTACAAAGGTTTATTCAGCTTAGAAATTTGTCACGTTACTCTCTATAGGTAGCACGCAACATTGTAACCGTATATACCGCACAGACCCCCCCCCCCCAACAACACAACAATGTAACTGTATATACCGCACAGACCCCCCCCCCCCAACAACACAACAATGTAACTGTATATAACGCACAGACCCCCCAACACCACAACAATGTAACTGTATATACCGCACAGACCCCCCCCCAACACCACAACAATGTAACTGTATATACCGCACAGACCCCCCCAACACCACAACAATGTAACTGTATATACCACACAGACCCCACCAACACCACAACAATGTAACTGTATATACCGCAGACCCCCCCAACACCACAACAGTGTAACTGTATATACCGCACAGACCCCCCCAACACCACAACAATGTAACTGTATATACCGCACAGACCCCCCCCCCAACACCACAACAATGTAACTGTATATACGGCACAGACCCCCCCAACAATATAACTGTATATACCGCACAGACCCTCCCAACACCACAATGTAACTGTATATACCGCACAGACCCCCCCCCCAACAATGTAACTGTATATACCGCACAGACCCCCCCCAACACCACAACAATGTAACTGTATATACCGCACAGACCCCCCCAACAATGTAACTGTATATACCGCACAGACCCCACCAACACCACAACAATGTAACTGTATATACCGCACAGACCCCACCAACACCACAACAATGTAACTGTATATACCGCACAGACCCCACCAACACCACAACAATGTAACTGTATATACCGCACAGACCCCACCAACACCACAACAATGTAACTGTATATACCGCAGACCCCCCCACCACCACAACAGTGTAACTGTATATACCGCACAGACCCCCCCAACACCACAACAATGTAACTGTATATACCGCACAGACCCCACCCAACACCACAACAATGTAACTGTATATACCGCACAGACCCCCCCCCAACACCACAACAATGTAACTGTATATACCGCAGACCCCCCCAACACCACAACAGTGTAACTGTATATACCGCACAGACCCCACCAACACCACAACAATGTAACTGTATATACCGCAGACCCCCCCACCACCACAACAGTGTAACTGTATATACCGCACAGACCCCCCCAACACCACAACAATGTAACTGTATATACCGCACAGACCCCACCCAACACCACAACAATGTAACTGTATATACCGCACAGACCCCCCCAACACCACAACAATGTAACTGTATATACCGCACAGACCCCCCCAACAATGTAACTGTATATACCGCACAGACCCCCCCCAACAATGTAACTGTATATACCGCACAGACCCCCCCAACACCACAACAATGTAACTGTATATACCGCACAGACCCCCCCCAACACCACAACAATGTAACTGTATATACCGCACAGACCCCCCCAACAATGTAACTGTATATACCGCACAGACCCCCCCCAACACCACAACAATGTAACTGTATATACCGCACAGACCCCCCCAACAATGTAACTGTATATACCACACAGACCCCCCCAACACCACAATGTAACTGTATATACCGCACAGACCCCCCCCAACACCACAACAATGTAACTGTATATACCGCACAGACCCCCCCAACAATGTAACTGTATATACCGCACAGACCCCCCCCCCCCAACACCACAACAATGTAACTGTATATACCGCACAGACCCCCCCAACAATATAACTGTATATACCGCACAGACCCCCCCAACACCACAATGTAACTGTATATACCGCACAGACCCCCCCCCCAACAATGTAACCGTATATACCGCACAGACCCCCCCAACACCACAATGTAACTGTATATACCGCACAGACCCCCCCCCCAACAATGTAACTGTATATACCGCACAGACCCCCCCAACACCACAACAATGTAACTGTATATACCGCACAGACCCCCCCAACACCACAACAATGTAACTGTATATACCGCACAGACCCCCCCCAACACCACAACAATGTAACTGTATATACCGCACAGACCCCCCCAACACCACAACAATGTAACTGTATATACCGCACAGACCCCCCCCAACAATGTAACTGTATATACCGCACAGACCCCCCCCAACACCACAACAATGTAACTGTATATACCGCACAGACCCCCCCAACACCACAACAATGTAACTGTATATACCGCACAGACCCCCCCAACAATGTAACTGTATATACCGCACAGACCCCCCCAACAATGTAACTGTATATACCGCACAGACCCCCCCAACACCACAACAATGTAACTGTATATACCGCACAGACCCCCCCCCAACAATGTAACTGTATATACCGCACAGACCCCCCCCAACACCACAACAATGTAACTGTATATACCGCACAGACCCCACCCAACACCACAACAATGTAACTGTATATACCGCACAGACCCCCCCCAACACCACAACAATGTAACTGTATATACCGCACAGACCCCCCCAACAATGTAACTGTATATACCGCACAGACCCCCCCAACACAACAATGTAACCGTATATAACGCACAGACCCCCCCAACAATGTAACCGTATATAACGCACATAGCCCCCCAATGTAACTGTATATAACGCACAGAGCCCCCCAACAATGTAACTGTATATAACGCACAGAGCCCCCCCAACAATGTAACTGTATACAACGCACAGAGCCCCCCCAACAATGTAACTGTATACAACGCACAGAGCCCCCCCAACAATGTAACTGTATATAACGCAGAGCCCCCCAACAATGTAACTGTATATACCGCACAGAGCCCCCCCAACAATGTAACTGTATATAATGCACAGATCCCTCCATAACACTGTATACATAGCTATGAAGTTAGTACCACACCCTATACATTTCCATCAACATCAGTCCTATTCTGCTCTAAAAAAAACAAAAAAAAAACATCAAATCCTTTTTTGAAGCTTTCAGCTGTGACCAGCGCCTGGGTAGGCTATTCCACAGATTCACAGTCCTGTACTGCATAACTTGTGTCACATATAGTACTACTACTCCCATCCTCTCTAGACTGTATTGTACTATATAGTTTGTATCATCTGTATATATGCAGTACTACTCCCATCCTCCTGTATATAGTCTGTACAGTCACATACACCTGTATACTAGGTAACTGTGACACTGACACTAGACAGATACACTATTACTAGTAACTGTGACACTGACACTAGACAGATACACTATTACTAGTAACTGTGACACGCTGACACTAGACAGATACACTATTACTAGTAACTGTGACACGCTGACACTAGACAGATACACTATTACTAGTAACTGTGACACGCTGACACTAGACAGATACACTATTACTAGTAACTGTGACACGCTGACACTAGACAGATACACTATTACTAGTAACTGACACTGACACTAGACAGATACACTATTACTAGTAACTGACACTAGACAGATACACTATTACTAGTAACTGTGACACTGACACTAGACAGATACACTATTACTAGTAACTGTGACACTGACACTAGACAGATACACTATTACTAGTAACTGTGACACGCTGACACTAGACAGATACACTATTACTAGTAACTGTGACACGCTGACACTAGACAGATACACTATTACTAGTAACTGTGACACGCTGACACTAGACAGATACACTATTACTAGTAACTGTGACACGCTGACACTAGACAGATACACTATTACTAGTAACTGACACTGACACTAGACAGATACACTATTACTAGTAACTGACACTAGACAGATACACTATTACTAGTAACTGTGACACTGACACTAGACAGATACACTATTACTAGTAACTGTGACACTGACACTAGACAGATACACTATTACTAGTAACTGTGACACGCTGACACTAGACAGATACACTATTACTAGTAACTGACACTGACACTAGACAGATACACTATTACTAGTAACTGACACTAGACAGATACACTATTACTAGTAACTGACACTAGACAGATACACTATTACTAGTAACTGTGACACTGACACTAGACAGATACACTATTACTAGTAACTGTGACACTGACACTAGACAGATACACTATTACTAGTAACTGTGACACGCTGACACTAGACAGATACACTATTACTAGTAACTGTGACACGCTGACACTAGACAGATACACTATTACTAGTAACTGTGACACGCTGACACTAGACAGATACACTATTACTAGTAACTGACACTGACACTAGACAGATACACTATTACTAGTAACTGACACTAGACAGATACACTATTACTAGTAACTGTGACACTGACTAGACAGATACACTATTACTAGTAACTGTGACACTGACACTAGACAGATACACTATTACTAGTAACTGTGACACACTGACACTAGACAGATACACTATTACTAGTAACTGACACTGACATTAGACAGATACACTATTACTAGTAACTGACACTAGACAGATACACTATTACTAGTAACTGTGACACACTGACACTAGACAGATACACTATTACTAGTAACTGACACTAGACAGATACACTATTACTAGTAACTGACACTAGACAGATACACTATTACTAGTAACTGTGACACTAGACAGATACACTATTACTAGTAACTGTGACACTGACACTAGACAGATACACTATTACTAGTAACTGTGACACACTGACACTAGACAGATACACTATTACTAGTAACTGACACTAGACAGATACACTATTACTAGTAACTGTGACACTGACACTAGACAGATACACTATTACTAGTAACTGTGACACTGACACTAGACAGATACACTATTACTAGTAACTGACACTGACACTAGACAGATACACTATTACTAGTAACTGACACTAGACAGATACACTATTACTAGTAACTGACACTAGACAGATACACTATTACTAGTAACTGTGACGCTGACACTAGACAGATACACTATTACTAGTAACTGACACACTGACACTAGACATACACTATTACTAGTAACTGTGACACTGACACTAGACAGATACACTATTACTAGTAACTGTGACGCTGACACTAGACAGATACACTATTACTAGTAACTGACACACTGACACTAGACATACACTATTACTAGTAACTGTGACACTGACACTAGACAGATACACTATTACTAGTAACTGACACGCTGACACTAGACAGATACACTATTACTAGTAACTGTGACACGCTGACACTAGACAGATACACTATTACTAGTAACTGACACTGACATTAGACAGATACACTATTACTAGTAACTGACACTAGACAGATACACTATTACTAGTAACTGACACACTGACACTAGACAGATACACTATTACTAGTAACTGTGACACTGACTAGACAGATACACTATTACTAGTAACTGTGACACTGACACTAGACAGATACACTATTACTAGTAACTGTGACACACTGACACTAGACAGATACACTATTACTAGTAACTGACACTAGACAGATACACTATTACTAGTAACTGACACTAGACAGATACACTATTACTAGTAACTGACACTAGACAGATACACTATTACTAGTAACTGTGACACACTGACACTAGACAGATACACTATTACTAGTAACTGACACTAGACAGATACACTATTACTAGTAACTGACACTAGACAGATACACTATTACTAGTAACTGACACTGACACTAGACAGATACACTATTACTAGTAACTGTGACACACTGACACTAGACAGATACACTATTACTAGTAACTGACACTAGACAGATACACTATTACTAGTAACTGTGACACACTGACACTAGACAGATACACTATTACTAGTAACTGACACTAGACAGATACACTATTACTAGTAACTGACACTAGACAGATACACTATTACTAGTAACTGACACTAGACAGATACACTATTACTAGTAACTGTGACACTAGACAGATACACTATTACTAGTAACTGTGACACTGACACTAGACAGATACACTATTACTAGTAACTGTGACACACTGACACTAGACAGATACACTATTACTAGTAACTGACACTAGACAGATACACTATTACTAGTAACTGTGACACTGACACTAGACAGATACACTATTACTAGTAACTGTGACACTGACACTAGACAGATACACTATTACTAGTAACTGACACTAGACAGATACACTATTACTAGTAACTGTGACACTGACACTAGACAGATACACTATTACTAGTAACTGACACTAGACAGATACACTATTACTAGTAACTGTGACACTGACACTAGACAGATACACTATTACTAGTAACTGTGACACTGACACTAGACAGATACACTATTACTAGTAACTGACACTAGACAGATACACTATTACTAGTAACTGTGACACTGACACTAGACAGATACACTATTACTAGTAACTGACACTGACACTAGACAGATACACTATTACTAGTAACTGACACTAGACAGATACACTATTACTAGTAACTGTGACGCTGACACTAGACAGATACACTATTACTAGTAACTGACACTGACACTAGACAGATACACTATTACTAGTAACTGACACTAGACAGATACACTATTACTAGTAACTGACACACTGACACTAGACATACACTATTACTAGTAACTGACACACTGACACTAGATATACACTATTACTAGTAACTGTGACACTGACACTAGACAGATACACTATTACTAGTAACTGACACTAGACAGATACACTATTACTAGTAACTGTGACACGCTGACACTAGACAGATACACTATTACTAGTAACTGTGACACGCTGACACTAGACAGATACACTATTACTAGTAACTGACACTGACACTAGACAGATACACTATTACTAGTAACTGACACACTGACACTAGACAGATACACTATTACTAGTAACTGTGACACTGACTAGACAGATACACTATTACTAGTAACTGTGACACTGACACTAGACAGATACACAATTACTAGTAACTGTGACACACTGACACTAGACAGATACACTATTACTAGTAACTGTGACACTGACACTAGACAGATACACTATTACTAGTAACTGACACTGACACTAGACAGATACACTATTACTAGTAACTGACACTAGACAGATACACTATTACTAGTAACTGTGACACACTGACACTAGACAGATACACTATTACTAGTAACTGACACTAGACAGATACACTATTACTAGTAACTGTGACACACTGACACTAGACAGATACACTATTACTAGTAACTGTGACACACTGACACTAGACAGATACACTATTACTAGTAACTGACACTAGACAGATACACTATTACTAGTAACTGACACTAGACAGATACACTATTACTAGTAACTGTGACACTAGACAGATACACTATTACTAGTAACTGTGACACTGACACTAGACAGATACACTATTACTAGTAACTGTGACACTGACACTAGACAGATACACTATTACTAGTAACTGACACTGACACTAGACAGATACACTATTACTAGTAACTGACACTAGACAGATACACTATTACTAGTAACTGACACTGACACTAGACAGATACACTATTACTAGTAACTGACACACTGACACTAGACATACACTATTACTAGTAACTGACACACTGACACTAGACATACACTATTACTAGTAACTGTGACACTGACACTAGACAGATACACTATTACTAGTAACTGTGACACTGACACTAGACAGATACACTATTACTAGTAACTGACACTGACACTAGACAGATACACTATTACTAGTAACTGTGACACGCTGACACTAGACAGATACACTATTACTAGTAACTGTGACACGCTGACACTAGACAGATACACTATTACTAGTAACTGACACTAGACAGATACACTATTACTAGTAACTGTGACACTAGACAGATACACTATTACTAGTAACTGTGACACTGACTAGACAGATACACTATTACTAGTAACTGTGACACTGACACTAGACAGATACACTATTACTAGTAACTGTGACACACTGACACTAGACAGATACACTATTACTAGTAACTGACACTAGACAGATACACTATTACTAGTAACTGTGACACTAGACAGATACACTATTACTAGTAACTGTGACACTGACACTAGACAGATACACTATTACTAGTAACTGTGACACACTGACACTAGACAGATACACTATTACTAGTAACTGACACTAGACAGATACACTATTACTAGTAACTGTGACACTGACACTAGACAGATACACTATTACTAGTAACTGTGACACTGACACTAGACAGATACACTATTACTAGTAACTGACACTAGACAGATACACTATTACTAGTAACTGTGACACTGACACTAGACAGATACACTATTACTAGTAACTGACACTGACACTAGACAGATACACTATTACTAGTAACTGTGACGCTGACACTAGACAGATACACTATTACTAGTAACTGACACTGACACTAGACAGATACACTATTACTAGTAACTGACACTAGACAGATACACTATTACTAGTAACTGACACTAGACAGATACACTATTACTAGTAACTGTGACGCTGACACTAGACAGATACACTATTACTAGTAACTGACACACTGACACTAGACATACACTATTACTAGTAACTGTGACACTGACACTAGACAGATACACTATTACTAGTAACTGACACACTGACACTAGACATACACTATTACTAGTAACTGTGACACTGACACTAGACAGATACACTATTACTAGTAACTGTGACACTGACACTAGACAGATACACTATTACTAGTAACTGACACGCTGACACTAGACAGATACACTATTACTAGTAACTGTGACACGCTGACACTAGACAGATACACTATTACTAGTAACTGTGACACGCTGACACTAGACAGATACACTATTACTAGTAACTGACACTGACATTAGACAGATACACTATTACTAGTAACTGACACTAGACAGATACACTATTACTAGTAACTGACACACTGACACTAGACAGATACACTATTACTAGTAACTGTGACACTGACTAGACAGATACACTATTACTAGTAACTGTGACACTGACACTAGACAGATACACTATTACTAGTAACTGTGACACACTGACACTAGACAGATACACTATTACTAGTAACTGACACTAGACAGATACACTATTACTAGTAACTGACACTAGACAGATACACTATTACTAGTAACTGACACTAGACAGATACACTATTACTAGTAACTGTGACACACTGACACTAGACAGATACACTATTACTAGTAACTGACACTAGACAGATACACTATTACTAGTAACTGACACACTGACACTAGACAGATACACTATTACTAGTAACTGACACTGACACTAGACAGATACACTATTACTAGTAACTGACACTAGACAGATACACTATTACTAGTAACTGACACTAGACAGATACACTATTACTAGTAACTGACACTAGACAGATACACTATTACTAGTAACTGTGACACTAGACAGATACACTATTACTAGTAACTGTGACACACTGACACTAGACAGATACACTATTACTAGTAACTGACACTAGACAGATACACTATTACTAGTAACTGTGACACTGACACTAGACAGATACACTATTACTAGTAACTGTGACACTGACACTAGACAGATACACTATTACTAGTAACTGACACTAGACAGATACACTATTACTAGTAACTGTGACGCTGACACTAGACAGATACACTATTACTAGTAACTGACACTGACACTAGACAGATACACTATTACTAGTAACTGACACTAGACAGATACACTATTACTAGTAACTGACACACTGACACTAGACATACACTATTACTAGTAACTGACACACTGACACTAGACATACACTATTACTAGTAACTGTGACACTGACACTAGACAGATACACTATTACTAGTAACTGACACTAGACAGATACACTATTACTAGTAACTGTGACACGCTGACACTAGACAGATACACTATTACTAGTAACTGTGACACGCTGACACTAGACAGATACACTATTACTAGTAACTGACACTGACACTAGACAGATACACTATTACTAGTAACTGACACTAGACAGATACACTATTACTAGTAACTGACACACTGACACTAGACAGATACACTATTACTAGTAACTGTGACACTGACTAGACAGATACACTATTACTAGTAACTGTGACACTGACACTAGACAGATACACTATTACTAGTAACTGTGACACTGACACTAGACAGATACACTATTACTAGTAACTGACACTGACACTAGACAGATACACTATTACTAGTAACTGACACTAGACAGATACACTATTACTAGTAACTGTGACACACTGACACTAGACAGATACACTATTACTAGTAACTGACACTAGACAGATACACTATTACTAGTAACTGTGACACACTGACACTAGACAGATACACTATTACTATTAACTGACACTAGACAGATACACTATTACTAGTAACTGACACTAGACAGATACACTATTACTAGTAACTGTGACACTAGACAGATACACTATTACTAGTAACTGTGACACTGACACTAGACAGATACACTATTACTAGTAACTGTGACACTGACACTAGACAGATACACTATTACTAGTAACTGACACTAGACAGATACACTATTACTAGTAACTGTGACACTGACACTAGACAGATACACTATTACTAGTAACTGACACTGACACTAGACAGATACACTATTACTAGTAACTGACACTGACACTAGACAGATACACTATTACTAGTAACTGACACTAGACAGATACACTATTACTAGTAACTGACACTGACACTAGACAGATACACTATTACTAGTAACTGACACACTGACACTAGACATACACTATTACTAGTAACTGTGACACTGACACTAGACAGATACACTATTACTAGTAACTGTGACACTGACACTAGACAGATACACTATTACTAGTAACTGACACGCTGACACTAGACAGATACACTATTACTAGTAACTGTGACACGCTGACACTAGACAGATACACTATTACTAGTAACTGTGACACGCTGACACTAGACAGATACACTATTACTAGTAACTGACACTAGACAGATACACTATTACTAGTAACTGACACACTGACACTAGACATACACTATTACTAGTAACTGACACACTGACACTAGACATACACTATTACTAGTAACTGTGACACTGACACTAGACAGATACACTATTACTAGTAACTGACACTAGACAGATACACTATTACTAGTAACTGTGACACGCTGACACTAGACAGATACACTATTACTAGTAACTGTGACACGCTGACACTAGACAGATACACTATTACTAGTAACTGACACTGACACTAGACAGATACACTATTACTAGTAACTGTGACACGCTGACACTAGACAGATACACTATTACTAGTAACTGTGACACGCTGACACTAGACAGATACACTATTACTAGTAACTGACACTGACACTAGACAGATACACTATTACTAGTAACTGACACTAGACAGATACACTATTACTAGTAACTGACACACTGACACTAGACAGATACACTATTACTAGTAACTGTGACACTGACTAGACAGATACACTATTACTAGTAACTGTGACACTGACACTAGACAGATACACTATTACTAGTAACTGTGACACTGACACTAGACAGATACACTATTACTAGTAACTGACACTGACACTAGACAGATACACTATTACTAGTAACTGACACTAGACAGATACACTATTACTAGTAACTGTGACACACTGACACTAGACAGATACACTATTACTAGTAACTGACACTAGACAGATACACTATTACTAGTAACTGTGACACACTGACACTAGACAGATACACTATTACTATTAACTGACACTAGACAGATACACTATTACTAGTAACTGACACTAGACAGATACACTATTACTAGTAACTGTGACACTAGACAGATACACTATTACTAGTAACTGTGACACTGACACTAGACAGATACACTATTACTAGTAACTGTGACACTGACACTAGACAGATACACTATTACTAGTAACTGACACTAGACAGATACACTATTACTAGTAACTGTGACACTGACACTAGACAGATACACTATTACTAGTAACTGACACTGACACTAGACAGATACACTATTACTAGTAACTGACACTGACACTAGACAGATACACTATTACTAGTAACTGACACTAGACAGATACACTATTACTAGTAACTGACACTGACACTAGACAGATACACTATTACTAGTAACTGACACACTGACACTAGACATACACTATTACTAGTAACTGACACACTGACACTAGACATACACTATTACTAGTAACTGTGACACTGACACTAGACAGATACACTATTACTAGTAACTGTGACACTGACACTAGACAGATACACTATTACTAGTAACTGTGACGCTGACACTAGACAGATACACTATTACTAGTAACTGTGACGCTGACACTAGACAGATACACTATTACTAGTAACTGACACTGACACTAGACAGATACACTATTACTAGTAACTGACACTAGACAGATACACTATTACTAGTAACTGTGACGCTGACACTAGACAGATACACTATTACTAGTAACTGACACACTGACACTAGACATACACTATTACTAGTAACTGTGACACTGACACTAGACAGATACACTATTACTAGTAACTGACACTAGACAGATACACTATTACTAGTAACTGTGACGCTGACACTAGACAGATACACTATTACTAGTAACTGACACTGACACTAGACAGATACACTATTACTAGTAACTGTGACACTGACACTAGACAGATACACTATTACTAGTAACTGTGACACGCTGACACTAGACAGATACACAATTACTAGTAACTGACACTAGACAGATACACTATTACTAGTAACTGTGACACGCTGACACTAGACAGATACACTATTACTAGTAACTGTGACACGCTGACACTAGACAGATACACAATTACTAGTAACTGACACGCTGTGCACTTACATTACACAGTCTATACTGCACCGGCTTTCCTGTGTGCTGCTATCTGGGATACGTTCACACCAGACAATGTGCCAAAATTTAGTCAAAAAACGAAACCAACTAATAAGTGGTGTAAAGTTTAGTTTATGTCCAGCCCTTTTTCAATGTGCCCTGCCCACCTGTCAGATAAGGGTAGAGACTGTTAGAAAGTGTCTAAACACCTAGAAAATGAGGTATAAAAGGTATAAAGCACGTAGAACAGATTTATGGCCAAAATCAGCAGAATTCTGGTGCATGTATATTACTTTATCTGCCCCAACATTGTGAATCACATCCGAACCTGACAACCAGTGATTCTGTGATATTCTGACACCCGCACACAGCAGCACAGCTTCACTGTTATATTCATCACACTCAGGTCTGCACTGCTGGAACACAACACAACACTGAATGTACACAGGGTTATCTGTCTAGAAAAGTCTCCAGGTAAAACTGGTTGTGACACATTGGTGACATTTTTGGGCTTCTGAAACCTACAGAATACAGAGCACGTATTGTACTGAGGATAGTGGGGGCATGTAAGGAGAGAACCAGCCCACAACTATCCCCAGCAGTATAGTGAGCGCAGCTCTGGAGTATAATACAGGATAAGTAATGTAATGTATGTACACAGCGACTGCACCAGCAGAATAGTGAGTGCAGCTCTGGAGTATAATACAGGATGTAACTCAGGATCAGTACAGGATAAGTAATGTAATGTATGTACACAGTGACTGCACCAGCAGAATAGTGAGCGCAGCTCTGGAGTATAATACAGAATGTAAGTCAGGATCAGTACAGGATAAGTAATGTAATGTATGTACACAGTGACTGTACCAGCAGAATAGTGAGCGCAGCTCTGGAGTATAATGCAGGATGTAACTCAGGATCAGTACAGGATAAGTAATGTAATGTATGTACACAGTGACTGCACCAGCAGAATAGTGAGCGCAGCTCTGGAGTATAATACAGAATGTAAGTCAGGATCAGTACAGGATAAGTAATGTAATGTATGTACACAGTGACTATACCAGCAGAATAGTGAGCGCAGCTCTGGAGTATAATACAGGATGTAACTCAGGATCAGTACAGGATAAGTAATGTAATGTATGTACACAGTGACTGTACCAGCAGAATAGTGAGCGCAGCTCTGGAGTATAATACAGGATGTAACTCAGGATCAGTACAGGATAAGTAATGTAATGTATGTACACAGTGACTGTACCAGCAGAATAGTGAGCGCAGCTCTGGAGTATAATACAGGATAAGTAATGTAATGTATGTACACAGTGACTGTACCAGCAGAATAGTGACTGCAGCTCTGGAGTATAATACAGGATAAGTAATGTAATGTATGTACACAGTGACTGCACCAGCAGAATAGTGACTGCAGCTCTGGAGTATAATACAGGATGTAACTCAGGATCAGTACAGGATAAGTAATGTAATGTATGTACACAGTGACTGTACCAGCAGCAAAATAGTGAGTGCAGCTCTGGAGTATAATACAGGATGTAACTCAGGATCAGTACAGGATAGTTCTTGGAGGTTAAACACAGGGAGTTTTGCAACACTGGGATAAATTAAAGGAAGTTTTTTGGGGTTTTGATTTCTTTTTAGTTCAAGAATGGTTAATCCTTATATGCTGTGACAAGTTTCGGGAGGGTCTGGGGGGGGGGCATCAGGTCTTATGAATCTTGCTATTCCAGTCTTTCCATCTTTAGGCTGGGGCCCCACATGGCGTAAACACAGTGAAAAAAAAAACGCAGCGTTTTATAGTCACAGCAAAGTGGATTGGATTCAAGGGAATCCCATCCACACATTGCGGAAAAATATGCGCAGCGGATACGCTACGATTTCCAAAACCGTTGCTGTCAATTATACCTATGGAAATTCCGCCGGTTTCCCTATAGTTATAATGGAAACAGAAAGTCTGCAGAGGAAACCTAAGCAGACTTTCTCTGACAAGCGCTGCGGAGTAAACTGCAATTCGTTGCTGCCATGGTTTTTCCTGCAGCTTTTTTTTGCTGCGGCCCGCTACATGGGGCCTTTTCCTTACAATTTCTGGGAGATAAGTTTTTATGTTTATCCAGAGCAGTAAAGCTGGTCCCTCCTGCGCCACTAAGCCAGTGGTGCTTGTAGAGCGCTGTAATAAATGTGCCCCGCTACACTGCTGTCTGTATGACGGTGTCACCAGCTGCAGAGCGTGAGGATCCTGTGTACAGAGAGGTGAGCGGGGCGGAGAGCACTGCAGTCTCACAGACACGTCCTGATGTCACCAGCCAGTGGCTACACAAGTGCTCTGCTCTCCTCCATGGCTGGTTACTGAGCACCAATACTTATGGCACAGGTCACTAACAAATCTGCTGCAGTCCTGGACTAGAAACTTCCATTGAGGTGTAAAAAGTGTCTAAGACATGTAAAGGATGTGGCGCACAACATGTCCTCGGGGTTTGGGTACACTTTGGGCCGCACCGCTGCTCACAGATCAGAACCTTAGAGCACCTGACACCCTGCTGGACACAAGAGCGCTGCCGCTGCACAGCTATGGCCGCCGGGTCCTCTCTATCCCTCCTGTGCTCATCTCTATGATCAGTGCAGGGAGTGCTCAGCTCCCTACTACAGCCCAAACCACCCTGGAGCCTGCGGAGGGGATGGGATATTAACTCCTTCACTGCCCTAGACCACCAGGCAGCTTCAGCCACTCTCTACCATGCTGTAGTCCTGCTCACACAGCTGAAGGATTGTACAATGTATCACAGCCCCAGCACACACCTGTGCACTGTAGCGGCCTCCAGGTGGGGGCGCCATCATCTAGACTGTTACCCTGTGACAAACCTTCATTCACCACTAAGCAGTCCACGACTTAGGTCCACATTGCACACAGCACATGGTTACCTGTATCAGGTGAGGATCGGGAGCATCAGGTGAGGATCGGGAGCATCAGGTGAGGATCGGGAGCATCAGGTGAGGATCGGGAGCATCAGGTGAGGGCGAGCGCACTGCAGGTATACCGGGCCTGGAAGACAAAGGAGGAGCAGCTGTCAGAGGTATTATGGGACGTATCAGGCATGGTCAGGGTATTATGGGATGTATCAGGCATGGTCAGGGTATTATGGGATGTATCAGGCCGCGGTCAGGGTATTATGGGACGTGTCAGGCCGCGGTCAGGGTATTATGGGACGTGTCAGGCCGCGGTCAGGGTATTATGGGACGTATCAAGCCCTGGTCAGGGTATTATGGGACGTGTCAGGCATGGACAGGGTATTATGGGACGTGTCAGGCCGCAGTCAGGGTATTATGGGACGTGTCAGGCATGGTCAGGGTATTATGGGATGTATCAGGCATGGTCAGGGTATTATGGGACGTGTCAGGCCGCGGTCAGGGTATTATGGGACGTGTCAGGCATGGTCAGGGTATTATGGGACGTATCAGCCCTGGTCAGGGTATTATGGGACGTGTCAGGCCGCGGTCAGGGTATTATGGGACGTATCAGGCCGTGGTCAGGGTATTATGGGACGTGTCAGGCCCTGGTCAGGGTATTATGGGACGTATCAGCCCTGGTCAGGGTATTATGGGACGTATCAGCCCTGGTCAGGGTATTATGGGACGTATCAGCCCTGGTCAGGGTATTATGGGACGTATCAGCCCTGGTCAGGGTATTATGGGACGTATCAGCCCTGGTCAGGGTATTATGGGACGTATCAGGCCGCGGTCAGTGTATTATGGGATGTAGTATTCCATATATTAGCCTGTGGTGGGGGTATTATGGGATGTAGTACTCAGTATCAGGCGTGTTACTATAACGTGATAACATGACATCACTCTGCTCACGGCAGTATTGCTATGGTGATGACATCATCATTGTTCTTCCAGTTGATGACTCTGCTGGCGCTGATCTCAGTATCGGCTCCTCGTGTATTTCATAATAGGGGTGTGACCCATGTATTACCACTGGGACAGCAGAGTCAGAAGGGGATCCTGGGGCGGATGGAGGGCTGCTGTTGGTCTTGGCAGTGGGTGAGCCGGCGGCTGCTGACTAATTTGTTCGGTTACTGCAGTGTGTGGGTAAACATGAGAGAAAGTGTGAGATGGGGCGGGGCGCAGACACGGGGGTGAGAGAACCGCCGCTTACACCCAGACATCCCCTTTAATTGTGTCTGAGGGATCAGAATTATAACACTGTATACACTACACACAACCAAAGACAATACTAACTACAGGTATATACCACTCCAGTCCCAACCAAAGCTACAATCACAACCTGACCCCAGTAAGAACAATTTAACATTACATTGCAGCATAGTGAATACAGCTCTGGATGTGTCTGGAGTATAAGACATGTATTAGCAGAATTGTGACTGCAGCTCTGGATGTGTCTGGAGTATAAGACATGTGGTAGGAGAATTGTGACTGCGGCTCTAGATGTGTCTGGAGTATAAGTCATTACGTAGTAGGAGAATTGTGAGTGCAGCTCTGGATGTGTCTGGAGTATAAGACATTATGTGGTAGGAGAATTGTGACTGCAGCTCTAGATGTGTCTGGAGTATAAGTCATTACGTAGTAGGAGAATTGTGAGTGCAGCTCTGGATGTGTCTGGAGTATAAGACATTATGTGGTAGGAGAATTGTGACTGCAGCTCTAGATGTGTCTGGAGTATAAGACATTACGTAGTAGGAGAATTGTGACTGCAGCTCTAGATGTGTCTGGAGTATAAGACATTATGTAGTAAGAGAATTGTGACTGCAGCTCTGGATGTGTCTGGAGTATAAGACATTATGTAGTAAGAGAATTGTGACTGCAGCTCTGGATGTGTCTGGAGTATAAGACATTATGTAGTAGGAGAATTGTGAGTGCAGCTCTGGATGTGTCTGGAGTATAAGACATTACGTAGTAGGAGAATTGTGAGTGCAGCTCTGGATGTGTCTGGAGTATAAGACATTATGTAGTAGGAGAATTGTGAGTGCAGCTCTGGATGTGTCTGGAGTATAAGACATTACGTAGTAGGAGAATTGTGAGTGCAGCTCTGGATGTGTCTGGAGTATAAGACATTACGTAGTAGGAGAATTGTGAGTGCAGCTCTGGATGTGTCTGGAGTATAAGACATTACGTAGTAGGAGAATTGTGAGTGCAGCTCTGGATGTGTCTGGAGTATAAGACATTACGTAGTAGGAGAATTGTGAGTGCAGCTCTGGATGTGTCTGGAGTATGACCCAATATAACAAGCTCAGTACATGTAGGTGTGTTGCCTCCCGCTATCATACGTGCATTATTTTGCAGCTGCAGAGATTTTTCTGTTTCACTCCCAGTTCTTAGATTGTGACATATCCAGTGACTCCGGAGAATGTTCCCCTCGCTGTCAAGAAGAAGCTCCAGTGTCAGTGACATCATCGGCGTACTATGTGCCAAACACAAGGTGTAAGGAGCTAAAGCATAACTGTGATATCACTGCACCGCCACATCCTACTCAGGTACTCCAGTCACAGCCAGAGCTGCATTCACAATCATGTTTTATAATTCAGTCAGCTGCTGAATGATGTCTGGGAGATGGAGTGCTGCGGGTTACCTATCCCTGGAGTAGCTGCACTGCTGTACTGCATTGTGAGAGACGGAGCCTCTTACACAGGTGTCCAATCTGGGGGCGGCCCGAGGAGATCACTGCATGTACCGGGGGCGGCCCGAGGAGATCACTGCATGTACCGGGGGCGGCCCGAGGAGATCACCTATGGGGGGGGGGGGCTGTTACCTGTCGGGGGAGATAATTCGGACACTATTACCTATGGGGGGGGCTGTTACCTGTCGGGGGAGATAATTCGGACACTATTACCTATGGGGGGGGCTGTTACCTGTCGGGGGAGGTAATTCGGACACTATTACCTATGGGGGGGGCTGTTACCTGTCGGGGGAGGTAATTCGGACACTATTACCTATGGGGGGGGCTGTTACCTGTCGGGGGAGGTAATTCGGACACTATTACCTATGGGGGGGGCTGTTACCTGTCGGGGGAGATAATTCGGACACTATTACCTATGGGGGGGGCTGTTACCTGTCGGGGGAGGTAATTCGGACACTATTACCTATGGGGGGGCTGTTACCTGTCGGGGGAGGTAATTCGTACACTATTACCTATGGGGGGGGCTGTTACCTGTCGGGGGAGGTAATTCGGACACTATTACCTATGGGGGGGCTGTTACCTGTCGGGGGAGGTAATTCGGACACTATTACCTATGGGGGGGCTGTTACCTGTCGGGGGAGAATTCGGACACTATTACCTATGGGGGGGGACTGTTACCTGTAAGTGACAAATACAGCAATAAGACTGCAGCTCTGGATGTGACTGGAGTATGATGTCACTTAGGAGCAGCCATAGAGGTAGATTGGCAGTGGTAATCATTGCTGGATGTTGGAGCGTTGTCACTGACCCTTGCTCCGCCCACTGTGGCCCCCAGGGGGCAGTTCTATAGAACACCTGTGATGAGATTACTGGCATTGCTGATGTCATCTATGATCTCATACAGTATAGTGATCCATATCCAGGTCACCCGGCTCTATCTGCTGTATTACAGTAATGTCTCCACAATACAACTCATTCTATCTATAATAGACGGCACATCAAAGAAACCCCTGCGGTAACTGCCTGCGCTCTCCTAGGAGGGGGCACTTATTTACTGGCAACAAGATGCTCCATCCACATAGTCTGCGGAGGCAAGCCATAGGCGGACTACAAGATCTGTCAGCAGCAACAGCTAGTATGTAGTGTGAACAGGCTGCAGAAACTGCACAGGCAAGACATGGCAATACAAAGAGTAAGAAGGCTGAAGAAACTGACATCACCGCCCTCCAGATACAGCACATCTAGGTTATACATAGTATAATATACCGCAGTGACATCAACGCCCTCCAGATACAGCACATCTAGGTTATACATAGTATAATATACCGCAGTGACATCAACGCCCTCCAGATACAGCACATCTAGGTTATACATAGTATAATATACCGCAGTGACATCAACGCCCTCCAGATACAGGTTATACACAGTACTGTGCAGGGTGTATATACAGAATAAGAGAAGTGGTACTGTGCAGTGTGTATATATACAGGATAAGAGAAGCGGTACTGTGCAGTGTATATATACAGAATAAGAGAAGTGGTACTGTGCAGTGTATATATATATATACAGAATAAGAGAAGTGGTACTGTGCAGTGTATATATACAGAATAGGAGAAGTGGCACTGTGCAGTGTATATATACAGAATAAGAGAAGTGGTACTGTGCAGTGTATATATACAGAATAAGAGAAGTGGTACTGTGCAGTGTATATATATATATATATATATATATATATATATACAGAATACGAGAAGTGGTACTGTGCAGTGTGTATATACAGAATAAGAGAAGTGGTACTGTGCAGTGTGTATATATACAGAATAAGAAGTGGTACTGTGCAATATATATATATATATATATATATATATATAAACAGAATAAGAGAAGTGGTACTGTGCAGTGTGTATATATACAGAATAAGAGAAGTGGTACTGTGCAGTGTATATACAGAATAAGAGAAGTGGTACTGTGCAGTGTATATATATACAGAATAAGAGAAGCGGTACTGTGCAGTGTATATATACAGAATAAGAGAAGTGGTACTGTGCAGTGTGTATATATACAGAATAAGAGAAGTGGTACTGTGCAGTGTGTGTATATACAGAATAAGAGAAGTGGTACTGTGCAGTGTGTATATATACAGAATAAGAGAAGTGGTACTGTGCAGTGTGTATATATACAGAATAAGAGAAGTGGTACTGTGCAGTGTGTATATACAGAATAAGAGAAGTGGTACTGTGCAGTGTATATATATACAGAATAAGAGAAGTGGTACTGTGCAGTGTGTATATATACAGAATAAGAGAAGTGGCACTGTGCAGTGTATATATACAGGATAAGAGAAGTGGTACTGTGCAGTGTGTATATATACAGAATAAGAGAAGTGGTACTGTGCAGTGTGTATATATATATATAGAATAAGAGAAGTGGTACTGTGCAGTGTGTATATACAGAATAAGAGAAGTGGTACTGTGCAGTGTATATATATACAGAATAAGAAAAGTGGTACTGTGCAGTGTGTATATATACAGAATAAGAGAAGTGGCACTGTGCAGTGTATATATACAGGATAAGAGAAGTGGTACTGTGCAGTGTGTATATATACAGAATAAGAGAAGTGGTACTGTGCAGTGTGTATATACAGAATAAGAGAAGTGGTACTGTGCAGTGTATATATACAGAATAAGAGAAGTGGTACTGTGCAGTGTGTATATACAGAATAAGAGAAGTGGTACTGTGCAGTGTGTATATATACAGAATAAGAGAAGTGGTACTGTGCAGTGTATATACAGGATAAGAGAAGTGGTACTGTGCAGTGTATATATACAGAATAAGAGAAGTGGTACTGTGCAGTGTGTATATACAGAATAAGAGAAGTGGTACTGTGCAGTGTGTATATACAGAATAAGAGAAGTGGTACTGTGCAGTGTGTATATACAGAATAAGAGAAGTGGTACTGTGCAGTGTGTATATATACAGAATAAGAGAAGTGGTACTGTGCAGTGTGTATATACAGAATAAGAGAAGTGGTACTGTGCAGTGTATATATATATATATATACAGAATAAGAGAAGTGCTACTGTGCAGTGTGTATATATACAGAATAAGAGAAGTGGTACTGTGCAGTGTGTATATATACAGAATAAGAGAAGTGGTACTGTGCAGTGTATATATATACAGAATAAGAGAAGTGGTACTGTGCAGTGTGTATATACAGAATAAGAGAAGTGGTACTGTGCAGTGTATATATACAGTATACAGAATAAGAGAAGTGGTACTGTGCAGTGTGTATATACAGAATAAGAGAAGTGGTACTGTGCAGTGTATATATACAGTATACAGAATAAGAGAAGTGGTACTGTGCAGTGTGTATATACAGAATAAGAGAAGTGGTACTGTGCAGTGTATATATACAAGATAAGAGAAGTGGTACTGTGCAGTGTGTATACAGAATAAGAGAAGTGGTACTGTGCAGTGTATATATACAGAATAGGAGAAGCGGCACTGTGCAGTGTATATATACAGAATAAGAGAAGTGGTACTGTGCAGTGTATATATACAGAATAGGAGAAGTGGTACTGTGCAGTGTATATATACAGAATAGGAGAAGTGGCACTGTGCAGTGTAGATATACAGAATAGGAGAAGTGGCACTGTGCAGTGTATATATACAGAATAGGAGAAGTGGTACTGTGCAGTGTATATATACAGAATAGGAGAAGTGGTACTGTGCAGTGTATATATACAGAATAAGAGAAGTGGTACTGTGCAGTGTATATATACAGAATAAGAGAAGTGGTACTGTGCAGTGTGTATATACAGAATAAGAGAAGTGGTACTGTGCAGTGTGTATATACAGAATAAGAGAAGTGGTACTGTGCAGTGTGTATATATACAGAATAAGAGAAGTGGTACTGTGCAGTGTGTATATATACAGGATAAGAGAAGTGGTACTGTGCAGTGTATATATACAGGATAAGAGAAGTGGTACTGTGCAGTGTGTATATATACAGAATAAGAGAAGTGGTACTGTGCAGTGTGTATATATACAGAATAAGAGAAGTGGTACTGTGCAGTGTGTATATATACAGAATAAGAGAAGTGGTACTGTGCAGTGTATATATATACAGAATAAGAGAAGTGGTACTGTGCAGTGTGTATATATACAGAATAAGAGAAGTGGCACTGTGCAGTGTATATATACAGGATAAGAGAAGTGGTACTGTGCAGTGTGTATATATACAGAATAAGAGAAGTGGTACTGTGCAGTGTGTGTATATATATATATATATAGAATAAGAGAAGTGGTACTGTGCAGTGTGTATATACAGAATAAGAGAAGTGGTACTGTGCAGTGTATATATACAGAATAAGAGAAGTGGTACTGTGCAGTGTGTATATACAGAATAAGAGAAGTGGTACTGTGCAGTGTATATATATACAGAATAAGAGAAGTGGTACTGTGCAGTGTATATACAGGATAAGAGAAGTGGTACTGTGCAGTGTATATATACAGAATAAGAGAAGTGGTACTGTGCAGTGTGTATATATACAGAATAAGAGAAGTGGTACTGTGCAGTGTCCGTATATACAGGACAAGAGAAGTGGTACTGTGCAGTGTATATATACAGAATAAGAGAAGTGGTACTGTGCAGTGTGTATATACAGAATAAGAGAAGTGGTACTGTGCAGTGTATATATATACAGAATAAGAGAAGTGGTACTGTGCAGTGTATATACAGGATAAGAGAAGTGGTACTGTGCAGTGTATATATACAGAATATGAGAAGTGGTACTGTGCAGTGTGTATATATACAGAATAAGAGAAGTGGTACTGTGCAGTGTCCGTATATACAGGACAAGAGAAGTGGTACTGTGCAGTGTATATATACAGAATAAGAGAAGTGGTACTGTGCAGTGTATATATATACAGAATAAGAGAAGTGGTACTGTGCAGTGTATATACAGGATAAGAGAAGTGGTACTGTGCAGTGTATATATACAGAATAAGAGAAGTGGTACTGTGCAGTGTGTATATATACAGAATAAGAGAAGTGGTACTGTGCAGTGTGTATATATACATATATATGTCTTATAGTGTCAGTACTGTATCTAATCTTGTCATGTCTTATAGTGTCAGTACTGTATCTAACCCTCCGGTATGTGGTACTTCCAGTGCTGTATCTAATCTTGTCATGTCTTATAGTATCAGTGCTGTATCTACTCCTGTCATGTCTTATAGTATCAGTGCTGTATCTAATCCGGTCATGTCTTATAGTATCAGTGCTGTATCTAATCCGGTCATGTCTTATAGTATCAGTGCTGTATCTAATCCGGTCATGTCTTATAGTATCAGTGCTGTATCTAATCCGGTCATGTCTTATAGTATCAGTGCTGTATCTAATCCGGTCATGTCTTATAGTGTCAGTACTGTTAGGTTAGAACCCTCCGGTATGTGGTACTTGCAGTGCTGTATCTAATCCTCCGGTATGCGGTACTTGCAGTGCTGTATCTAATCCCCTCATGTCTTACAGTATCAGTGCTGTATCTAATCTTGTCATGTCTTATAGTGTCAGTGCTGTATCTAATCTCCTCATGTCTTAGTGTCAGTGCTATATCTAATCCCCTCATGTCTTAGTGTCAGTGCTGTATCTAATCCCCTCATGTCTTATAGTGTCAGTGCTGTATCTAATCCCCTCATGTCTTATAGTGTCAGTGCTGTATCTAATCCCCTCATGTCTTATAGTGTCAGTGCTGTATCTAATCCCCTCATGTCTTAGTGTCAGTGCTGTATCTAACCCTCCGGTATGCGGTACTTGCAGTGCTGTATCTAACCCCCTCATGTCTTATAGTATCAGTGCTGTATCTAATCTCCTCATGTCTTATAGTGTCAGTGCTGTATCTAACCCTCCGGTATGCGGCACTTGCAGTGCTGTATCTAATCCCCTCATATATTATAATGTCAGTGCTGTATCTAATCCCCTCATGTCTTATAGTATCAGTGCTGTATCTAATCTTGTCATGTCTTATAGTGTCAGTACTGTATCTAACCCTCCGGTATGCAGTACTTGCAGTGCTGTATCTAATCCCCTCATGTCTTATAGTATCAGTGCTGTATCTAATCTTGTCATGTCTTATAGTGTCCGTACTGTATCTAACCCTCCGGTATGTGGTACTTCCAGTGCTGTATCTAATCTTGTCATGTCTTATAGTGTCAGTACTGTATCTAACCCTCCGGTATGCGGTACTTCCAGTGCTGTATCTAATCTTGTCATGTCTTATAGTGTCAGTACTGTATCTAACCCTCCGGTATGCGGCACTTGCAGTGCTGTATCTAATCCCCTCATATATTATAATGTCAGTGCTGTATCTAATCCCCTCATGTCTTATAGTATCAGTGCTGTATCTAATCTTGTCATGTCTTATAGTGTCCGTACTGTATCTAACCCTCCGGTATGTGGTACTTCCAGTGCTGTATCTAATCTTGTCATGTCTTATAGTGTCAGTACTGTATCTAACCCTCCGGTATGCGGTACTTGCAGTGCTGTATCTAATCCTCCGCTCACCTGTCCGCCAGTCTCGGCTTCTCCTCAGCGATGACTCCTCGGTCTCGTCACTTTCTTGGGATCTGATATAGAAGCGCTCAGTGCTAGCCCCGCCCCCGGTCAGTTAGGACACGCCCACTGTCTATAGCCTCCCGGTATCTGATAGAGAAGCGCTAATCACTAGCCCCGCCCCCAGTCAGGTAGGACACGCCTACACGTTGTTACATCCGACAGGGGGCGCTCGTTCCCTTCTTGCCCCGCTTGGCCCTGTGTGCGCTGCGGCCGGCGGCCTGTGGGGGCGCTCTGTACGCGGTGATCGGTTATTGATTGGTGGGTATTAGTTATTGATCCTTGTGTTTGTTGGCTCAGCTCCTGGGGCTGCTCCTTCTTCTAGACTCCCTGTCACTTCTCATACACACTTGGTACATTCCTCAGCTAGGCTGGGCGCCGCAAAGGGAGGTCCCGGAGCAGAAGGGGTTAACCTCCGATGTCCTGACAGAGAAAGGGTTAACACAGGGGCCCCCGGTCAGTGTAAGGGGCCCCAATACCAGGGTTTTTTTTAACCTTTTCAAGTCAAGTTCCCCTCAGTGACAAGAAGTTCTAGCAGAGTCCAGGTCAGTGATATGTACAACACTACGGCTATGGTCAGTGATACGTACAACACTACGGCTACGGTCAGTGATACGTACAACACTACGGCTATGGTCAGTGATACGTACAACACTACGGCTATGGTCAGTGATACGTACAACACTACGGCTACGGTCAGTGATACGTACAACACTACGGCTATGGTCAGTGATATGTACAACACTACGGCTACGGTCAGTGATATGTACAACACTACGGCTATGGTCAGTGATATGTACAACACTACGGCTATGGTCAGTGATACGTACAACACTACGGCTATGGTCAGTGATACGTACAACACTACGGCTATGGTCAGTGATACGTACAACACTACGGCTATGGTCAGCGATATGTACAACACTACGGCTATGGTCAGTGATATGTACAACACTACGGCTATGGTCAGTGATACGTACAACACTACGGCTATGGTCAGTGATACGTACAACACTACGGCTATGGTCAGTGATACGTACAACACTACGGCTATGGTCAGTGATACGTACAACACTACGGCTATGGTCAGTGATACGTACAACACTACGGCTATGGTCAGTGATACGTACAACACTACGGCTATGGTCAGTGATATGTACAACACTACGGCTATGGTCAGTGATATGTACAACACTACGGCTATGGTCAGTGATATGTACAACACTACGGCTATGGTCAGTGATATGTACAACACTACGGCCACTACTGGTGACTCAGTTGCTCATCCTGTTAGCCACTTATAATACTGTGTGGGGTCACTGTGGAGCATATTATACTGTGTGGGGGGGCCACTGTGGAGCATATAATACTGTGTGTAGGCCACTGTGGAGCATATTATACTGTGTGTGGGACACTGTGGAGCATATTATACTGTGTGTAGGCCACTGTGGAGCATATTATACTGTGTGTAGGCCACTGTGGAGCATATTATACTGTGTGTGGGCCATTGTGGAGCATATTGTGCTATGTGGGGACCCTTCACTATTCACATCACACGCCATTTGTTTTATAGCAGCCATGTATTATTATTACAGGCTGTAATAACATTGCATGGTGATTATAAAACAGATAATGTGCAATGTAAATAGGGAAGGAGTTACGACGCTCGCAAAAGCACCACAGTATCTTCAAAGAGTTGATCAGCAGAGGCCCCGGGTGTTGGACCCACACTGATCTCTTACATCTCTTAGACTGCTAGGACCCTGCAGATCAGCTGTTTCCTACAGCACGAAGCTCCCAGTATTGTTTACATGCCGGGCGCTGCTCACTCACCATATTCTTGATAACTGTAGTTGTGGTTACTACACCTGTATCCCTTTCAAGTATCTGAGATATCGCTGCAGCACCCGTAACTGTCACTATCAAGTATTCGCTGTAGAGCGGGGGTAGGGTGTTCCGGACAAAAGTTTATATCGGGGCCCACAAGACTTTAGTTACGCCCCTGCCCCTGACTTCTACCTCTACATCTCCTATATCTACCCCCCTTACCTCTACACCTCCTATATCTACACCCCTGACCTCTACACCTCCTATATCTAAACCCCTGACCTCTCCCTCTACACCTCCTATATCTACACCCCTGACCTCTCCCTCTACACCTCCTATATCTACACCCCTGACCTCTCCCTCTACACCTCCTATATCTACACCCCTGACCTCTACCTCTACACCTCCTATAGCTACACCCCTGACCTCTACACCTCCTATATCTACACCCCTGACCTCTCCCTCTACACCTCCTATAGCTACACCCCTGACCTCTACACCTCCTATATCTACACCCCTGACCTCTACCTCTACACCTCCTATATCTACACCCCTGACCTCTACCTCTACACCTCCTATAGCTACACCCCTGACCTCTACACCTCCTATATCTACACCCCTGACCTCTACACCTCCTATATCTACACCCCTGACCTCTACCTCTACACATCCTATATCTACACCCCTGACCTCTACACCTCCTATATCTACACCCCTGACCTCTACCTCTATACCTTCTATATCTACACCCCTGACCTCTACACCTCCTATATCTACACCCCTGACCTCTCCCTCTACACATCCTATATCTACACCCCTGACCTCTACCTCTACACATCCTATAGCTACACCCCTAACCTCTATACCTTCTATATCTACACCCCTGACCTCTACACCTCCTATATCTACACCCCTGACCTCTCCCTCTACACATCCTATATCTACACCCCTGACCTCTACCTCTACACATCCTATATCTACACCCCTAACCTCTATACCTTCTATATCTACACCCCTGACCTCTACCTCTACACCTCCTATATCTACATCCCTGATCTCTCCCGCTACACCTCCTATATCTACACCCCTGATCTCTCCCGCTACACCTCCTGTATCTACACCCCTGACCTCTACACCTCCTATATCTACACCCCTGACCTCTACCTCTACACATCCTATATCTACACCCCTGATCTCTCCCTCTACACCTTCTATATCTTCACCCCTGACCTCTACACCTCCTATATCTACACCCCTGACCTCTACACATCCTATATCTACACCCCTGACCTCTACACCTTCTATATCTAGACCCCTGACCTCTACACCTCCTATATCTACACCCCTGACCTCTCCCTCTACATCTCCTATATCTACAGCCCTGACCTCTACACCTTCTATATCTACACCCCTGACCTCTACCTCTACACATCCTATATCTACACCCCTGACCTCTACACCTCCTATATCTACACCCCTGACCTCTACACATCCTATATCTACACCCCTGACCTCTACACCTTCTATATCTAGACCCCTGACCTCTACCTCTACATATCCTATATCTACACCCCTGACCTCTACACCTCCTATATCTACACCCCTGACCTCTACACCTCCTATATCTACACCCCTGACCTCTACCTCTACACATCCTATATCTACACCCCTGACCTCTCCCTCTACACCTCCTATATCTACACCCCTGACCTCTACACCTCCTATATCTACACCCCTGACCTCTACCTCTACACCTCCTATATCTACACCCCTGACCTCTACACCTCCTATATCTACACCCCTGACCTCTCCCTCTACACATCCTATATCTACACCCCTGACCTCTACCTCTACACATCCTATATCTACACCCCTAACCTCTATACCTTCTATATCTACACCCCTGACCTCTACACCTCCTATATCTACACCCCTGACCTCTCCCTCTACACATCCTATATCTACACCCCTGACCTCTACCTCTACACATCCTATATCTACACCCCTAACCTCTATACCTTCTATATCTACACCCCTGACCTCTACCTCTACACCTCCTATATCTACATCCCTGATCTCTCCCGCTACACCTCCTATATCTACACCCCTGATCTCTCCCGCTACACCTCCTGTATCTACACCCCTGACCTCTACACCTCCTATATCTACACCCCTGACCTCTCCCTGTACACATCCTATATCTACACCCCTGATCTCTCCCTCTACACCTTCTATATCTTCACCCCTGACCTCTACACCTCCTATATCTACACCCCTGACCTCTCCCTCTACATCTCCTATATCTACAGCCCTGACCTCTACACCTTCTATATCTACACCCCTGACCTCTACCTCTACACATCCTATATCTACACCCCTGACCTCTACACCTCCTATATCTACACCCCTGACCTCTACACATCCTATATCTACACCCCTGACCTCTACACCTTCTATATCTAGACCCCTGACCTCTACCTCTACATATCCTATATCTACACCCCTGACCTCTACACCTCCTATATCTACACCCCTGACCTCCCCATCTTCACCTCCTATATCTACACCCTTAACTGCAGCAGATCTATCATCCAGTAAAAGTCCTTATGGTACATGTAGTGCACCTTCAAACTGTGCAGCCATTAGACAGGATTAGTAAATCACCCGATGTATACTGTGTCTTTGGGCTATCAGAATGACCATTTCTGGTCATTCTGGTAGAACCGGGTGTTGTCACGTACGTTCTCTCTATGGTTGGTATTTTTATTCCCTCACTCCCCTCAGGTGGAGACCCCTGACACCTTCATGTGATACAGTGTTATCATCAGTCAGTGGAGGTGCCTCATTTCTGGTGTCTGTACAATGCGGCGCTTTGCAAAAGTATTCACCCCCTCCCAGATCTGTTATTGCCTCTTTGGCACACTGAGCAGTTTCCTGATAGAGGCTGAGAGTGATGACATAGCGCCCTCACACCCCTGTGCAAAAGTAACTGCAACTAATGCAGCCTCTCTCTGTCTGTAGTCTCCGACAGTCTGTTGGGAGTTATCCTCCTGTTCTCTCTATCATAATTCACACATTCATGTCCAGATAAGATGAGGATAGACGGTCAGTCTGGGAGGGTCACACGGCCATGTGGGGTGACCTGGAGCAGAATCCTGAGAACCTTGGGCTGTAGTATGTATTAACAGTGCGCCTGTCCCTTTATGGACGGAGCAATGTGAGAAGGTGAGATCACATCCTGGTGATTATCGGAACAGATCTGATTGCCTGAAGGTGCAAGTGTCATCAGATAATTATCTGTCTAATCTATTACTATCTGTTATCAGCCATGTTAGGAGGGGAGAGGCCGACTGTAGGACAGGGGAATACAATCTATTACTATCTGTTATCAGCCACGTCAGGAGGGGAGAGGCCGACTGTAGGACAGGGGAATACAATCTATTACTATCTGTTATCAGCCATGTCAGGAGGGGAGAGGCCGACTGTAGGACAGGGGAATACAATCTATTACTATCTGTTATCAGCCATGTCAGGAGGGGAGAGGCCGACTGTAGGACAGGTGAGTACAATCTATTACTATCTGTTATCAGCCATGTCAGGAGGGGAGAGGCCGACTGTAGGACAGGTGAATACAATCTATTACTATCTGTTACCAGCCATGTCAGGAGAGGAGAGGCCGACTGTAGGACAGGGGAATACAATCTATTACTATCTGTTATCAGCCATGTCAGGAGAGGAGAGGCCGACTGTAGGACAGGGGACTACAATCTATTACTATCTGTTATCAGCCATGTCAGGAGAGGAGAGGCCGACTGTAGGACAGGGGAATACAATCTATTACTATCTGTTATCAACCATGTCAGGAGAGGAGAGGCCGACTGTAGGACAGGGGAATACAATCTATTACTATCTGTTATCAGCCATGTCAGGAGGGGAGAGGCCGACTGTAGGACAGGGGAATACAATCTATTACTATCTGTTATCAGCCATGTCAGGAGAGGAGAGGCCGACTGTAGGACAGGGGAATACAATCTATTACTATCTGTTATCAGCCGTGTCAGGAGGGGAGAGGCCGACTGTAGGACAGGGGAATACAATCTATTACTATCTGTTATCAGCCATGTCAGGAGGGGAGAGGCCGACTGTAGGACAGGTGAATACAATCTATTACTATCTGTTATCAGCCATGTCAGGAGGGGAGAGGCCGACTGTAGGACAGGGGAATACAATCTATTACTATCTGTTATCAGCCATGTCAGGGGGGGAGAGGCCGACTGTAGGACAGGGGAATACAATCTATTACTATCTGTTATTAGCCATGTCAGGAGGGGAGAGGCCGACTGTAGGACAGGGGAATACAATCTATTACTATCTGTTATCAGCCATGTCAGGAGGGGAGAGGCCGACTGTAGGACAGGTGACTACAATCTATTACTATCTGTTATCAGCCATGTCAGGAGAGGAGAGGCCGACTGTAGGACAGGTGACTACAATCTATTACTATCTGTTATCAGCCATGTCAGGAGAGGAGAGGCCGACTGTAGGACAGGTGACTACAATCTATTACTATCTGTTATCAGCCATGTCAGGGGGGGAGAGGCTGACTGTAGGACAGGGGAATACAATCTATTACTATCTGTTATCAGCCATGTCAGGGGGGGAGAGGCCGACTGTAGGACAGGGGAATACAATCTATTACTATCTGTTATCAGCCATGTCAGGGGGGAGAGGCCGACTGTAGGACAGGTGAATACAATCTATTACTATCTGTTATCAGCCATGTCAGGAGAGGAGAGGCCGACTGTAGGACAGGGGAATACAATCTATTACTATCTGTTATCAGCCACGTCAGGAGAGCAGAGGCCGACTGTAGGACAGGGGAATACAATCTATTACTATCTGTTATCAGCCATGTCAGGAGAGGAGAGGCCGACTGTAGGACAGGGGAATACAATCTATTACTATCTGTTATCAGCCACGTCAGGAGAGCAGAGGCCGACTGTAGGACAGGGGAATACAATCTATTACTATCTGTTATCAGCCATGTCAGGAGGGGAGAGGCCGACTGTAGGACAGGTGACTACAATCTATTACTATCTGTTATCAGCCATGTCAGCAGGGGAGAGGCCGACTGTAGGACAGGTGACTACAATCTATTACTATCTGTTATCAGCCATGTCAGGAGAGGAGAGGCCGACTGTAGGACAGGTGACTACAATCTATTACTATCTGTTATCAGCCATGTCAGGAGAGGAGAGGCCGACTGTAGGACAGGTGACTACAATCTATTACTATCTGTTATCAGCCATGTCAGGGGGGGAGAGGCCGACTGTAGGACAGGGGAATACAATCTATTACTATCTGTTATCAGCCATGTCAGGAGAGGAGAGGCCGACTGTAGGACAGGTGAATACAATCTATTACTATCTGTTATCAGCCATGTCAGGGGGGGAGAGGCCGACTGTAGGACAGGGGAATACAATCTATTACTATCTGTTATCAGCCATGTCAGGAGGGGAGAGGCCGACTGTAGGACAGGGGAATACAATCTATTACTATCTGTTATCAGCCATGTCAGGGGGGGAGAGGCCGACTGTAGGACAGGTGAATACAATCTATTACTATCTGGTATCAGCCATGTCAGGAGGGGAGAGGCAGACTGTAGGACAGGTGACTACAATCTATTACTATCTGTTATCAGCCATGTCAGGAGGGGAGAGGCCGACTGTAGGACAGGGGAATACAATCTATTACTATCTGTTATCAGCCATGTCAGCAGGGGAGAGGCCGACTGTAGGACAGGTGACTACAATCTATTACTATCTGTTATCAGCCATGTCAGCAGGGGAGAGGCCGACTGTAGGACAGGGGAATACAATCTATTACTATCTGTTATCAGCCATGTCAGGAGGGGAGAGGCCGACTGTAGGACAGGGGAATACAATCTATTACTATCTGTTATCAGCCATGTCAGGAGGGGAGAGACCGACTGTAGGACAGGGGAATACAATCTATTACTATCTGTTATCAGCCATGTCAGGAGGGGAGAGGCCGACTGTAGGACAGGGGAATACAAACTATTACTTGTATTCATGTGTGACTGTAACCTCCAAGCTCTTTACTTTTTAATCGCTCCACATTGTGCTGCTATGGCCGCTGTGTCTCCTTTTTTCTCCTCTGTGGAGATGACGTTCAGGAAGTGATTTGGGGCCTCCTGGTCGCACCATTGGCACAGAAAGGCTGGATTCATACCTGTGCTTGTTGCCCGTTCGGGGTTTCTGTTCATCATTCCGCTTGAGAAATGGCTCATATCTATCTATGTATCATCTATCTATCTATCTATTTATCTCATGTCTATATCTTGGATATTTGCAGCTTGCACACATAATATACTGCAGCTCCACACTGCCCCCTGTCAGCAGACACTTGCACCTACAGGAATTCCTGGAATATCCACAGGGCACACAGTAACCTCCCTCCCCTAAACATTGACAGGTAACCTGGCACACCAGACCGGTCAGGTGGGCGGACTCGTCACCCAGCCTGGCATTGGACGATGTTAGAATCCAAACAAATCTGGAGATTGCCATCAGATCTGGATTATTGACTTGGGACTTTAGAGGGTTTATCTCGTCTCTACGTTACTCCCCGGCTCCACACCAAGCCAAAATAACAGGTGTGACTGAAGTAACCCCTCCACTCCCACCTCACACCCACAGGAGGAAGCTGAGATAGGAGTCACTGTTTGCAGAGTCCTGCCACTGTAGAGCTGTTTGTGACTTGGGGGGGGGGGTCACCAAATCTTCTCACCCCACAGCATTCATATGTTTCTCGAGTCTATGAGGAGGTGAAGCTAAACCTCTCTGGTCCTTAAATGTGACAGATCATTCCTAGAGATTCTTCTCCTTCCAGGGTCATTAAAGGGGTTGCCATAAAGCGATGTCTGCTGTCATAGAAGATTCTAGATTCTCTCCTCATTTCTTATGGCGGCCGCTCAGCTCAGGACCTGCTGCCCAGGGATATTGTGTGAAAACACAGGAGGACTCCCGCCACCATGAATAAGATGGTCACAGTCATGTCATGTATCCGTGTATTAGTTCTCTCATCCATGTCTTCTTCTGTGTAGTCGTGTGCACTGATCCATGATGTCTGCAATGGCCAGTGGGTGGCGTTTTCTCAGTAATGTCGCCACAGGGATTGGTTGTAGGATTGGATATATGGAGGAGGAGATAGAGGGAATAGATGGTAAAGGGTGTAGGGTCAGTACAGAAGTGGTAGCGGGTGTAGGGTCAGTAAGGAGGTGGTAGAGGGTGTAGGGTGAGTAAGGAGGTGGTAGGGTGTGTAAGGAGGTGGTAGCGGGCGTAGGGTGTGTAAGGAGGTGGTAGCGGGCGTAGGGTGAGTAAGGAGGTGGTAGCGGGCGTAGGGTCAGTAAGGAGGTGGTAGAGGGTGTAGGGTGAGTAAGGAGGTGGTAGAGGGTGTAGGGTGAGTAAGGAGGTGGTAGGGTGTGTAAGGAGGTGGTAGCGGGTGTAGGGTGAGTAAGGAGGTGGTAGCGGGCGTAGGGTCAGTAAGGAGATGGTAGAGGGTGTAGGGTGAGTAAGGAGGTGGTAGAGGGTGTAGGGTGAGTAAGGAGGTGGTAGGGTGTGTAAGGAGGTGGTAGCGGGCGTAGGGTGAGTAAGGAAGTGGTAGAGGGTGTAGGGCGAGTAAGGAGGTGGTAGGGTGTGTAAGGAGGTGGTAGCGGGTGTAGGGTGAGTAAGGAGGTGGTAGCGGGCGTAGGGTCAGTAAGGAGATGGTAGAGGGTGTAGGGTGAGTAAGGAGGTGGTAGAGGGTGTAGGGTGAGTAAGGAGGTGGTAGGGTGTGTAAGGAGGTGGTAGCGGGCGTAGGGTGAGTAAGGAAGTGGTAGAGGGTGTAGGGTGAGTAAGGAGGTGGTAGGGTGTGTAAGGAGGTGGTAGCGGGTGTAGGGTGAGTAAGGAAGTGGTAGAGGGTGTAGGGCGAGTAAGGAGGTGGTAGAGGGTGTAGGGTGAGTAAGGAGGTGGTAGAGGGTGTAGGGTGAGTAAGGAGGTGGTAGGGTGTGTAAGGAGGTGGTAGCGGGCATAGGGTGAGTAAGGAGGTGGTAGGGGGCGTAGGGTGAGTAAGGAGGTGGTAGCGGATGTAGGGTGAGTAAGGAGGTGGTAGAGGGCGTAGGGTGAGTAAGGAGGTGGTAGAGGGCGTAGGGTGAGTAAGGAGGTGTTAGAGGGCGTAGGGTGAGTAAGGAGGTGGTAGAGGGCGTAGGGTGAGTAAGGAGGTGGTAGCGGATGTAGGGTGAGTAAGGAGGTGGTAGAGGGCGTAGGGTGAGTAAGGAGGTGGTAGAGGGCGTAGGGTGAGTAAGGAGGTGTTAGAGGGCGTAGGGTGAGTAAGGAGGTGGTAGGGGGCGTAGGGTGTGTAAGGAGGTGGTAGCGGGCGTAGGGTGTGTAAGGAGGTGGTAGCGGGCGTAGGGTGAGTAAGGAGGTGGTAGCGGGCGTAGGGTGAGTAAGGAGGTGGTAGCGGGCGTAGGGTGAGTAAGGAGGTGGTAGCGGGCGTAGGGTGAGTAAGGAGGTGGTAGCGGGCGTAGGGTGAGTAAGGAGGTGGTAGCGGGCGTAGGGTGAGTAAGGAGGTGGTAGAGGGCGTAGGGTGAGTAAGGAGGTGTTAGGGGGCGTAGGGTGAGTAAGGAGGTGGTAGCGGATGTAGGGTGAGTAAGGAGGTGGTAGAGGGCGTAGGGTGAGTAAGGAGGTGGTAGCGGGCGTAGGGTCAGTAAGGAGGTGGTAGCGGGCGTAGGGTGAGTAAGGAGGTGGTAGAGGGCGTAGGGTCAGTACAGAAGTGGTAGCGGGTGTAGGGTCAGTAAGGAGGTGGTAGCGGGTGTAGGGTCAGTAAGGAGGTGGTAGCGGGTGTAGGGTCAGTAAGGAGGTGGTAGCGGGTGTAGGGTGAGTAAGGAGGTGGTAAAGGGTGTAGGGTGAGTAAGGAAGTGGTAGCGGGTGTAGGGTGAATAAGGAGGTGGTAGCGGGTGTAGGGTCAGTAAGGAGGTGGTAGCGGGTGTAGGGTGAGTAAGGAGGTGGTAGCGGGTGTAGGGTGAGTAAAGAGGTGGTAGCGGGTGTAGGGTGAGTAAGGAGGTGGTAGAGGGTGTAGGGTGAGTAAGGAGGTGGTAGAGGGTGTAGGGTGAGTAAGGAGGTGGTAGCGGGTGTAGGGTGAGTAAGGAGGTGGTAGCGGGTGTAGGGTGAGTAAGGAGGTGGTAGCGGTGTAGGGTGAGTAAGGAGGTGGTAGCGGATGTAGGGTGAGTAAGGAGGTGGTAGAGGGCGTAGGGTGAGTAAGGAGGTGGTAGCGGGCGTAGGGTCAGTAAGGAGGTGGTAGCGGGCGTAGGGTCAGTAAGGAGGTGGTAGCGGGCGTAGGGTCAGTAAGGAGGTGGTAGCGGGCGTAGGGTCAGTAAGGAGGTGGTAGCGGGCGTAGGGTCAGTAAGGAGGTGGTAGCGGGCGTAGGGTGAGTAAGGAGGTGGTAGCGGGCGTAGGGTGAGTAAGGAGGTGGTAGCGGGCGTAGGGTGAGTAAGGAGGTGGTAGCGGGCGTAGGGTGAGTAAGGAGGTGGTAGCAGGTGCAGAGTCATTACTGAGGTGGTAGCAGGTGCAGGGTCAGTAAGAAGGTGGTAGAGGGTGTAGGGTCAGTAAGGAGGTGGTAGCGGGTGTAGGGTGAGTACAGAGGTGGTAGCGGGTGTAGGGTGAGTAAGGAGGTGGTAGGGGGTGTAAGGTCATTATGAAGGTGGTAGAGGGTGTAGGGTCAGTAAGGAGGTGGTAGGGGGTGTAGGGTCAGTAAGGAGGTGGTAGGGGGTGTAAGGTCATTATGAAGGTGGTAGAGGGTGTAGGGTCAGTAAGGAGGTGGTAGGGGGTGTAGGGTCATTATGAAGGTGGTAGAGGGTGTAGGGTCAGTAAGGAGGTGGTAGAGGGTGTAGGGTCAGTAAGGAGGTGGTAGGGGGTGTAGGGTCATTATGAAGGTGGTACAGAAATTTTGTAGAGTTTGTGAAATCTCTTCATCCTTTTCCTGCTGCTACAGTATCAAGGTGAAAGGACTTCTGTGTTTTCCTGCCTCCACCTCTTCTGGTCCTGGTGGGCTGGAGACTGGCAGTGAATCTGGGTGTTTTTCTGAGTCCCGGCTGAAGCCAGAAAGGTGTGGCACTGGCAGACGGTGTGCACGCACCATGTTGCCACCTGCAGCCATCTAGAATCAGGTCACTTCCCTGGAATTATGGAAATTATAAGCCTGGTGTACTGTCCTGGTTCCTGTGTTACACACTGACTAGTTTATCACATGGTAAATGTGCACATCTGTATTGTCCGTCACAGTTTTATGATCCCTACTTGCCCCATCACACTCCGTGCCAACAGGTGTTTGTGCATCTCCAATGACACTACTACACTACTGTGACCATCAGGACCGTGTTATACACTACGGCGAGCATCAGGACCGTGTTATACACTGCTGCGACCATCAGGACTGTGTTATACACTGCTGCGACCATCAGGACTGTGTTACACACTACTGCGACTATCAGGACCGTGTTATACACTACTGCGACTATCAGGACCGTGTTACACACTACTGCGCGACCATCAGGACCGTGTTACACACTACTGCGCGACCATCAGGACCGTGTTATACATTGCTGCGACTATCAGGACCGTGTTATACACTGCTGCAACCATCAGGACCGTGTTACACACTTGTGCGACTATCAGGACCGTGTTACACACTTGTGCGACCATCAGGACCGTGTTACACACTACGGCGAGCATCAGGACCGTGTTATACACTGCTGCGACCATCAGGACTGTGTTATACACTGCTGCGACCATCAGGACTGTGTTACACACTACTGCGACTATCAGGACCGTGTTATACACTACTGCGACTATCAGGACCGTGTTACACACTACTGCGCGACCATCAGGACCGTGTTACACACTACTGCGCGACCATCAGGACCGTGTTATACATTGCTGCGACTATCAGGACCGTGTTATACACTGCTGCAACCATCAGGACCGTGTTACACACTTGTGCGACCATCAGGACCGTGTTACACACTTGTGCGACCATCAGGACCGTGTTACACACTACGGCGAGCATCAGGACCGTGTTATACACTGCTGCGACCATCAGGACTGTGTTATACACTGCTGCGACCATCAGGACTGTGTTACACACTACTGCGACTATCAGGACCGTGTTACACACTACTGCGCTACTATCAGGACCGTGTTATACACTACTGCGACTATCAGGACCGTGTTATACACTACTGCGACTATCAGGACCGTGTTACACACTACTGCGACTATCAGGACCGTGTTACACACTACTGCGCGACCATCAGGACCGTGTTATACACTGCTGCGACCATCAGGACTGTGTTACACACTACTGCGACTATCAGGACCGTGTTACACACTACTGCGTGACTATCAGGACCGTGTTATACACTGCTGCGACCATCAGGACTGTGTTACACACTACTGCGACTATCAGGACCGTGTTACACACTACTGCGTGACTATCAGGACCGTGTTATACACTACTGCGACTATCAGGACCGTGTTACACACTACTGCGACTATCAGGACCGTGTTATACACTGCTGCGACTATCAGGACCGTGTTATACACTGCTGCGACTATCAGGACCGTGTTACACACTTGTGCGACCATCAGGACCGTGTTACACACTACTTTGCCGCTTGTGTATTACATTTTGCTCACTTTGGCGCTGCGGTTCCTGTTATGACTTATTCTCTAGGATTTCTTTATGACCGTCTGTATTATGTATTTTATATGTTTTAGATTTTTGCCTTTCTTCAGCTTTTTAGTCTTGTCCGGTATTTCTGGTTTTTTGCATTTTTTATTTTTGCTTGAAGGTGACAAATTTTTTCTCAGTAATTTATCACGTCGGGTGTTTTTCATGGTCGTTTATCCTGAGGGATCAGCAGAGAAAGTTCTACCTGGTCCTGTTGTATAATAGAAGTGTCAGCGTGTGAGATTTATTACATGAATAAAGGATCGGCTGTGAATTCTCTCAGTCTGTTATATATTTATTGTCTAATTTGCAACCAATCACCAGGGACAGGGCTGTGACTGTACCACCGATCACCAGGGACTAGGCTGTGACTGTACCACCGATCACCAGGGACAGTGCTGTGACTGTACCACCGATCACCAGGGACTGGGCTGTGACTGTACCACCGATCACCAGGGACAGGGCTGTGACTGTACCACCGATCACCAGGGACAGGGCTGTGACTGTACCACCGATCACCAGGGACTGAGCTGTGACTGTATTACCGATCACCAGGGACTGAGCTGTGACTGTATTACCGATCACCAGAGATTCGGCTGTGACTGTACCAATGATCACCAGGGACTGGGCTGTGACTGTACCACCGATCACCAGGGACGGGGCTGTGACTGTACCACCGATCACCAGGGACGGGGCTGTGACTGTACCACCGATCACCAGGGACTGGGCTGTGACTGTACCACCGATCACCAGGGACTTGGCGGTGACTGTATTACTGATCACCAGGGACCGGGCTGTGACTGTACCACCGATCACCAGGGACTGGGCGGTGACTGTACCACCGATCACCAGGGACAGGGCTGTGACTGTACCACCGATCACCAGGGACTGGGCTTTGCCTGTACCACCGATCACAGGGACTGGGCTGTGACTGTACCACCGATCACCAGGGACTGGGCTGTGACTGTACTAACAATCACCAGACTGGGCTGTCACTGTACCACGGATCACCAGGGACTGGGCTGTGACTGTACCATCGATCACCAGTGACTGGGCTGTGACTGTATTACCAATCACCAGGGACTGGGCTGTGACTGTACCACAGATCACCAGGGACTGGGCTGTGACTGTACCACAGATCACCAGGGACTGGGCTGTGACTGTACCACCGATCACCAGTGCCTGGGCTGTGACTGTATTACTGATCACCAGGGACAGGGCTGTGACTGTACCACCGATCACCAGGGACTGAGCTGTGACTGTATTACCGATCACCAGAGACTCGGCTGTGACTGTACCACCGATCACCAGGGACTGGGCTGTGACTGTACCACCGATCACCAGGGACGGGGCTGTGACTGTACCACCGATCACCAGGGACGGGGCTGTGACTGTACCACCGATCACCAGGGACTGGGCTGTGACTGTACCACCGATCACCAGGGACTTGGCGGTGACTGTATTACTGATCACCAGGGACCGGGCTGTGACTGTACCACCGATCACCAGGGACTGGGCGGTGACTGTACCACTGATCACCAGGGACAGGGCTGTGACTGTACCACCGATCACCAGGGACTGGGCTTTGCCTGTACCACCGATCACAGGGACTAGGCTGTGACTGTACCACCGATCACCAGGGACGGGGCTGTGACTGTACCACCGATCACCAGGGACTGAGCTGTGACTGTATTACCGATCACCAGAGACTCGGCTGTGACTGTACCACCGATCACCAGGGACTGGGCTGTGACTGTACCACCAATCACCAGGGACTGGGCTGTGACTGTATCACCGATCACCAGGGACTTGGCGGTGACTGTATTACTGATCACCAGGGACCGGGCTGTGACTGTACCACCGATCACCAGGGACAGGGCTGTGACTGTACCACCGATCACCAGGGACAGGGCTGTGACTGTACCACCGATCACCAGGGACTGGGCTTTGCCTGTACCACCGATCACAGGGACTGGGCTGTGACTGTACCACCGATCACCAGGGACGGGGCTGTGACTGTTCCACCGATCAGGGACTGAGCTGTGACTGTATTACCGATCACCAGAGACTCGGCTGTGACTGTACCACCGATCACCAGGGACAGGGCTGTGACTGTACCACCGATCACCAGGGACTGAGCTGTGACTGTATTACCAATCACCAGAGACTCGGTTGTGACTGTACCACCGATCACAAGGGACAGGGCTGTGACTGTACCACCGATCACCAGGGACTGAGCTGTGACTGTATTACCGATCACCAGAGACTCGGCTGTGACTGTACCACTGATCAACAGGGACTGGGCTGTGCCTGTACAACCGATCACCAGGGACTGGGCTGTGACTGTACCACTGATCGCCAGGGACTGGGCTGTGACTGTATTACCGATCACCATGAACTGGGCTGTGACTGTACCACCGATCACCAGGGACTGGGCTGTGACTGTACCACCGATCACCAGGGACTGGGCTGTGACTGTACCACCGATCACCAGTGACTGGGCTGTGACTTTATTACTGATCACCAGAGACTGGGCTGTGACTGTATCAACAATCACCAGACTGGGCTGTGACTGTACCACCGATCACCAATGACTGGGCTGAGACTGTATTACTGATCAACAGGGACTGGGCTGTGACTGTACCTCCGATCACCAATGACTGGGCTGAGACTGTACCACCGATCACCAGGGACTGGGCTGTGACTGTACCACCGATCACCAGTGACTGGGCTGTGACTGTATTACTGATCACCAGGGACTGGGCTGTGACTGTACTAACAATCACCAGACTGGGCTGTCACTGTACCACGGATCACCAGGGACTGGGCTGTGACTGTACCATCGATCACCAGGGACTGGGCTGTGACTGTACCACAGATCACCAGGGACTGGGCTGTGACTGTACCACAGATCACCAGGGACTGGGCTGTGACTGTACCACAGATCACCAGGGACTGGGCTGTGACTGTACCACAGATCACCAGGGACTGGGCTGTGACTGTACCACAGATCACCAGGGACTGGGCTGTGACTGTACCACCGATCACCAGTGACTGGGCTGTGACTGTATTACCAATCACCAGGGACTGGGCTGTGACTGTACCACAGATCACCAGGGACTGGGCTGTGACTGTACCACAGATCACCAGGGACTGGGCTGTGACTGTACCACAGATCACCAGGGACTGGGCTGTGACTGTACCACCAATCACCAGTGACTGGGCTGTGACTGTATTACTGATCACCAGGGACTGGGCTGTGACTGTACTAACAATCACCAGACTGGGCTGTCACTGTACCACGGATCACCAGTGACTGGGCTGTGACTGTACCACTGATCACCAGGGACCGGGCTGTGACTGTATTACCGATCACCAGTGACTGGGCTGTGAGTGTACCACCGATCACCAGGGACTGGGCTGTGAGTGTACCACTGATCATCAGCGACTGATCTGTGACTTCGAAAGAAGGTGCTAAATCTACCACTAACCATCTGGGTCATGGCTCAGTCTGTACTACTGGCCACTATGGACCGTTACTGGCCATCTGGGACTAGACACTGATGTCTTTTCTCACTGCTCAGGACTGTGCATTAACCAGAACCAGGATCTCAGGCTTTAACTACCACTGTCCATCTGGGACATGGTTCTACCAAGGTCCTAGGGTGAGCAGCAGGGCCTGGGGCTCCTGGATCATTAGTGATCAGGTCTGTAGTATGGAGCGCTATAGACTTAACGTTGCATCTACTTCCAGATACCGGCACCGACCAGAACATCCTAGAATCTCTCTGTACTGCTGAGCACTGGGGACTGTGATGCTTTGGGTGTGACTGCAGTATAATGTGGTGGCACTATATAGCTTTCTTCTTTATATGGGGGGGTTGCAGTATACCGGGTTTAGTGTAGTTATAACACTGATGTCCTACTTGCCCCGTTGCACCTACATTAGCTATCATTTCATAGACATACCATACGTTCACAAATGTCCTTCACTTTTTCAGAACATGTGGTGCATGAGACGTTCAAGTTCAGAGCTCAGTGGGTGTTCCTTGCTCATAGATCTGCAGACTCAGAGCTCAGTGGGTGTTCCTTGCTTGTAGATCCGCAGGCTCAGAGCTCAGTGGGTGTTCCTTGCTTGTGGATCTGCAAGTTCAAAACTCAGTGGGTGTTCTTTTCTTGTGGATTTGCAGGTTCAGAGCTCAGTAGGTGGCCCCCAACTTGTGGATTTGCAGGTTCAGAGCTCAGTAAGTGCTTCTTGCTTATGGAGTTTTGTATTCAGTTTTGGGTTTGTGTCCTTTCTTTGTGGATCTGCAGGCTCAGAGGTTAGTGGGTGTATCTTGCACATGTAATTGCAAGTTCAGAGCTCAGTGGGTGTCCCTTGCTTGTGGAGCTGTAGGTTCAGAGCTCAGTAGGTGCACCTTGCTTGTAGATCTGCAGGCTCAGAGCTCAATGGGTGTTTCTTGCTTGTGGAGTTGCAGGTTCATTCCTCAGTGGGTGTTCCTTGTTTGTGGAGTTTTGGGTCAGAGCTCAGTTGGTGTTCCTTGCTTACGGATCTGTAGATTCAAAGCTCAGTGAGTGTTCCTTGCTTTTGGAGCTGCAGGTTCAGAGCTCAGTGGGCATTCCTTCCTTGTGGATCTGCAGGTTCAGAGCTCAGTGAGTGTTCTATCCTTGTGGATCTGCAGGTTCAGATCTCAGTAGTTGCTTCTTGCTTGTGGAATTTTGGGTTCAGAGCTCAGTGTTCATTTCCTTGTGGCTCTTCAGGCTCAGAGCTCAGTTGGTGTTTCTTGCTTGTGGAACTGCAGTTTCAGAGCACAGTGGGTGTTTCTTGTTTGTGGAGCTTTGCGTTCAGAGCTCAATGGGTGTTTCTTCCTTGTGGATCTGCAGGTTAAGAGTACAGTGGGTGTTCCTTGCTTGTAGAACTGTAGGCTCAGGGCTCAGTCGGTGTTTTTTGTTTGCAAAGCTGCAGGTTCAGAGCACAGTAGGTGTTCCTTCCTTGTGGATCTGCAGGTTCAGAGCTCAGTGGGTGTTCTTTCCTTTTGGATGTGCAGGTTTAGAGCTCAGTGGGTGTTCCTTGCTTGTTGAGCTTCGGGTTTAGAGCTCAGTGAGTGTTTCTTGTTTGTGTAGCTACAGGTTCAGAGCTCAGTGGGTGTTCTTTCCTTGTGGATCTGTAGGTTTAGAGCTCAGTGGGTGTTCCTTGCTTGTTGAGCTTCAAGTTTAGAATTCAGTGGGTGTTTCTTGTTTGTGTAGCTATAGGTTCAGAGCTCAGTGTTCCTTCCATGTTGATCTGCAGGTTTGGAGCTCAGTGAGTGTTCTTTCCTTGTGGATCTGCAGGTTCAAAGCTCAGTGGGTGTTTCTTCTTTGTGGCTCTGCAGGTGTGGAGCTCAGTAGGTGGAGCTTGTGGAGTTTTGGGTTTGTGCTGTTTGCTTGTGGATCTGCAGGTTCAGAACTCAGTAGGTGCCCCTTGCTTGTGGAGTTATAGGTTTCTGTTCTTTCCTTGTAGATCTGCAGGTTCAGAACTCAGTGGGTGTTCTTTGCTTGTTGAGCTTTGGGTTCAAAGTTCAGTGGGTGTTCCCTTCTTGTGGATCTGCAGGTTCAGCACTCAGTGGGTATTCTTTCTTTGTAGATCTGGAGGTTCAGAGCTCAGTAGATGCCCCTTGCTGGTGTAGTTTTGGGTTCAGTTTTGGATTTGTGTTATTTCCTTGTAGATGTGCAGATTCAGAACTCAGTGGGTGTTCTTTACTTGTGAATCTGAAGGTTCAGAGCTCAGTAGATGCTTCTAGCTTGTGGAGTTTGGGACTCTGTTTTAGGTTTGTGTTCTGTCCTCTGATATGGCCTGTTCACACATGAAGGTTATTCTTTACAAAATCATGACATAGGAGATTTCTATGTAGGAGACTCCTGCCCCTTGTTTTATAGGCCTTGGTGTCAGCAGACGCCTCTCACATGTTGTATATATATATATATATATATAAACTGTATATACAGTGACTGCACAGAGTCTCCCACGCTCCTTGCTAGGGTCAGGATGCACCTGCCCCTCCGCTGTATAAATATACACCCCCAGGGGAGACTCTTGAACTCCTTGTAGTACACGATCTCTGCTGCTGAGTACCTGGAATTGACAAAGGATCTGAACCCCCACTCCGCACCTAGTGATGTACCTACCCTGCACAGCAGAGGGTGACCCTGCAGTGACTCTGCCGGGGGTCTGTGTATACGGGTCACTCTTTATATAATACTGATCACATGATCCCTTATCCATTGATATTCATCTCAGCGGCTCAGGATCTGATCCCACGTTGCTGATCACAGGACGCCGCTGATCTCTATCTCTACCCCTAGGACAGACTCTTGTTATCAGTGTGAACAATGTCAGAAGTCACTATAAACTGCAGATCATCACATTTCACACCAAGGAAAGGAGTGCAGGCAGGGATTATAGCGCAGGTATGTAAAAGTAAGTGCCCCCCCCCCCCCCCCCAGTGCTTTATGTGTCACTGTATACTGATATACCAATATGTGACCAGTCACACAGTATATAAACAATAAGAAACTGGAAACAGTAAGTGCGTCCCCCTCCCCCACATATACAGATGCAGGCACAGCAGATGAGGACAACAATGTGAACTGGGTCAGAAAGGAAGAGTCATCAGTCCTGTCTGGGGATTATCTACAACTGAGAAGACCCCAGACCAGGCCGCCCTCATACCTGACAACCAGCCCGTATATCATGAGAGGTTGTCACAGCCCCGCCCACTTATACTTCATTATCATTGGAGGCCATCTTGTCCTCAGTACCTCGGGGGAGGTCTTATAATAATACAGCGGACGCTCCAGAGAATATAGAAAAGCTTTATTATACAGATGCGCTTTATACACGGAGTAGTTACATTTCGGGGGTCTACATTCAGGGCGCGTGTCCCCCCCTCCCCCGTCCATACATTGCGTGCAAAAAAAGTAAAAGCACCGTGAATACCGCGGCAGGTTTAGGGGTTTGTGTTGGGCTCCTCCTACAAGATATCAGGCAGGGAATGGATGTGGAGACTGAAGATGTGACAGTCAGCAGTTCTACAGAAGGGGGCGCTATCAGGACAGAGCTCTAAGACCCTCACCATAGATTGTGTGCCAGCTCATCCACCATTTATCAATATACCTCACACAGTCACAATCCTAATATTACGTCATGTTTATTACTACAGTCACATCCAGAGCTGCACTCAGAAGGCGTTACATTGTCACATGGTGTTTCCTCATCCAGTCTTGTCCCCCCGGGCTCAGGCCTCCTCCCATCATCTGCCCGACTATGATAAGGTCGTGACACAATATTTTTGACTTTAATCTTGTGGGTGTAAATTCCCCCCATTATGTGACTGCACCTCTGAATCCTGCAGTTACATCACATCTACTCTAAACACATTCAAAGCAGCACACAATATTCTGCTATTATATTATCTTACATTAGTCACATCGAAAGCTGCACTTCCAGCTCTAGCAGTTGAGACCTTGTAATACGTTGTAGTCTGTTGCACTGCATTGTGGGGAATGTAGTGTGTCCTACATCAGTGTTTCCAGAAGCGTACTCCTCCTACCGGGGATGAAAGCCCATGGGCACCATCATTACTCTACAAGCGCAATGATCACTTTCATCAGTACTGATGGGGGCGCTCACTGGAGTTACAGGTGCCCTGAGGAGAGATCAGCAGCGTCCAGTACTCACCACTCGCTCTGGGCACCAAGCAGAGAGGAAGAAAGGAGCCGAGTGTGGGGGCCATTATACCATATGTGGGGGCACTATGCAGGTCATTATATTACATGGGGACACTGGGGGGGCATTAAACTACATGTGGGAGATTGAGGGGACTATTATACTACATGTGGCAGTATTAAGGGGCCATTATACTACGTGTGGGTGCACTGTGGGGGTCATTATACTACATGTGGGGACACTGAGGGGGCCATTATATTACATGTGGGGACACTGAGGGGACCATTATACTACATGTGGGGGTACTGAGGGGGACTATTACACTACGTGTGGGGGATTAAGGAGACCATTAGATTACATATGGGGGCACTCTGAGCCATTATACAACTTGTGAGAACACCTAGGGGCCTTTATACTACATGTGGGGACACTGAGGGGGCCATTATACTACATGTGGGGACACTGAGGGGGCCATTATACTACATGTGGGGACACTGAGGAGGCCATTATACTACATGTGGGGACACTGAGGGGGCCATTATACTACATGTGGGGACACTGAGGTGGCCATTATACTACATGTGGGGACACTGAGGGGGCCATTATACTACATGTGGGGACACTCAGGGGGCCATTATATTACATGTGGGGACACTCAGGGGGCCATTATACTACATGTGGGGACACTCAGGGGTCCATTATACTACATGTGGGGTCACTGAGGGGGCCACTATACTACATGTGGGGACACTGAGGGGGCCATTATACTACATGTGGGGACACTGAGGGGACCATTATACTACATGTGGGGACACTGAGGGGGCCATTATACTACATGTGGGGACACTGAGGGGACCATTATACTACATGTGGGGACACTGAGGGGGCCATTATACTACATGTGGGGACACTCAGGGGGCCATTATACTACATGTGGGGACACTCAGGGGGCCATTATACTACATGTGGGGACACTCAGGGGGCCATTATACTACATGTGGGGACACTCGGGGCCATTATACTACATGTGGGGACACTCAGGGGGCCATTATACTACATGTGGGGTCACTGAGGGGGCCATTATACTACATGTGGGGTACTCAGTTGTGATGTTTTTTTTTTCATTAGGGGGAACTTTGCTTGAAAAAATTGAGACACCCTGATCTACAGCATGTAGTACACAGTGCAGCATAAACCAGCAGGGGCGCTGGGGAGGTGTAAGAACAAAACTGTGCAGCTCTGGTTGTGACTGGAGAACAAAGCATGATGTAGCTACAGAATGTGTAGATGTGCCTCAGGTGTCTGCACATGTGTAATGCTATATGGAGAGGAATCCTGTAATATGATGGGGTCCGCTGGTGACTACCGAGCACAGACCCCGCCTCTCTGGCCTTCATTTATGAATGACATCATTATGTGGGCGGAGCATGAGCTTCACCAGCTGTACACCTCACATGGGTTCAGGACAGAGATCTGCTCACCCATGATGGACCTCCCTAACCCCCACCCTTATAATGTATGTGACCTTCCCCCCAGCATTCAGTAACAACCCCTCCCCCACACTAATCACATGACTATGTCCTGTCACCATCACTAATATACAGAATCAGATCTGAAACATATAGAAATATCTGTACAGGCCCCTCCCACATATTAATCATATAACTACTTCCTCATCATCCATATGTCAGAGGACCCACCCTGCAGATATGGGGCCGCCCTGGACAGCTGGCTCTTAGGGTAACTACATTGCTCTTGGGTTGTGCAAAAGATCTTCAAAGAAAATGTGAAAACTGTGACAAGTATGTCTGCACCCTCCTGCAACTCCACTAGCAGATACTGTAATGTCTGCACCCTCCTGCAACTCCACTAGCAGATACTGTAATGTCTGCATTCTCCTGAAACTTCACTAGCAGATATTGTAATATGTCTGCACCCTCTTGCAACTTCACTAGCAGATATTGTAATATGTCTGCACCCTCTTGCAACTTCACTAGCAGATACTGTAATTTCTGCACTCTCCTGCAACTCCACTAGCAGAGACTGTAATGTCTGCACCCTCCTGCAACTCCACTAGTAAACACTATAATGTCTGCACCCTCCTGCAACTTCACTAGTACACTCTATAATGTCTGCACCCTCCTGCAACTTCACTAGCACACACTGTAATGGTGCTCCGGCAGCCTCCTGCACATTCTTTTATTGTCTGCCTCACCCTCATGCAACTTTGCCATCACAGGCTGGAATAGCTTCTCTTGGTTTTGCTTCTTCCTTGGATCACGTGGCCAGGACATGAAGCGGCTATTCCTGCTAAAGGTCAGTCCATATTGCAGGGGTTAATCATTGGGGGGATCCACAAACCCGCAGCACAATGGGGGCTCCAGTATGACTTCACTCTGGGCGCCCCTCTGTCTCTTCCTCCTGTCAGGGCTGTTTTTGTGTCTATAAATATGCGCTATGAATCGCGCCGTCCTGCCACCCCCAATTTTTTTTGTGGATTGCCAAAAATCTCCCGGCATCGCCAGACTGCACTTAGTGCCGTCCCAATTTGTTAATGGACGCCCCTGTATCTCAGGGCCCTAAACAATCCATCTATGCCCCATTATTGCTCCATACCTCCTTGTTGTCACTTTCTGTCTCCTCCTTCCTGCCTTATTATTGGGGGGCAGTCGGGGGCTTCTCTGCCCATACTCAGGCACTTCCCCCCTCCCATCTTGGTCCTTCCCCGTCATCCTCTGTCCTGTCTTCTACATACGGGATCCATCACTTTCCTCCCATAAATTCCCTCCTATCTGGGGTCACTGGATGGTCAGTACTTTTGGGCCCCGGGGCTGAACATGTGACTTCAGAATGGATGGGTCCTCCAGTGGTCGCAGTGATGTCACAGACTATGGCCAGGCCGAGTCCATTATATATGGGCACCCACCTGTAACTCCGCCCTCAATAATTTATAATCAACTGTGCGATACAGGTTGCCTAGCAACCACACATCTTCCTGCCTGGGTGACCACCATCTAAATAGACAGACGTGGGGCAAAGCTATGGGCACACGTCGGGTTGTACACAGGAGTTGCGTCCACCATTGTGCTGCTTTACTTTAACCGTGCCTCCCCCAGTCTCATCTGTGCAGTGCCTGCCATGTGACCCTTGGTCCTGAGGTATGTGTAGCAGGCACCTTGTAACCCACCTGCGACATTACCACCGGTCCCTTGAACCCCGATCAATGTTCATGTCCTCAGACTTGTGTCTTTAAAGGGACAATAAAGTTCTACAATTTTCTCCTTTACCCTGTGTTTCCATCCTCACCATTGTCAAGATCTCTGGGAGCTGAAAATCCTTCCTAAAGCTTACTTATAAATATACTCAGTTAGCCTCTAAAAGGTATCGCCTGATTTCTTCACTCTTCCACTACTTGTCCTGCTCACACAGCTGACGGGATTGTTACATTGTACCAATTAAGGTCCATGAAGTCCAGACAGTTTACTGAGGACTGCTCAGACTAGATACAACTGTAGCAAGTCTTCAGCTGTGATTTCAGGACTTATGTTCCCAGTAAGTGGCAGCAAGCAGAGATCTCAAAATGATGAGGAACTGAAACGCTTATTATGAAAGTAGCAGAGCACAGTGTCCTGTGGTGAGGAGCTGAGTGTAGTGTTCTCCGGTGAAGAGCAGAGCACAGTGTCCTGCGGTGAGGAGTAGAGCATAGTATTCCATGGTAAGGAGCAGATCACAGTGTCCTGTGGTGTAGAGCAGAGCTTAGTGTTCTGTGGTAAGGAGATAAACGCAGCGCCCTGCGGTGAGAAGCAGAGTGTAGTGCCCTGCGGTGAGGAGATGAGCGCAGTGTCCTGCGGTGAGGAGCTGAGTGTAGTGTTCTCAGGTGAAGAGCAGAGCGCAGTGTCTTGCAGTGAGGAGCAGAGCGCAGCGTCCTGCGGTGAAGAGCTGAGTGTAGTGTTCTCCGGTGAAGAGCAGAGCACAGTGTCCTGCAGTGATGAGTGGAGCGCAGTGTCCTACAGTGAGGAGCAGAGTGTAGTGTCCTGCGGTGAGGAGCAGAGAGCAGCGTCCTGCGGTGAAGAGCTGAGTGTAGTGTTCTCCGGTGAAGAGCAGAGCACAGTGTCCTGCAGTGAGGAGCGGAGCGCAGTGTCCTGCAGTGAGGAGCAGAGCGCCGTGTCCTGCAGTGAGGAGCGGAGCGCAGTGTCCTAATCGAGTTGCTGAGCTGCTTAGTGTTATGCAGGGTTGGTGCCTGCCATGGACAGCAACAATACATAGACACAGCTGCCTCCTCTCCCTAGCAGAGCACATTGTGGGTAATCCCTGGTAACATGGAAGCATCTTACAGCACAGTCTCCACTATTACAAGATATCTGATTCTCAAGGACCCCGACATTCATATCATCCTGGGGACTTGTCATGGTCGTCCCCTATTGGCCGGTGACCAGTGGTCCAGCAGATGTCGGGCCCATAGCGTTGTGTATTAGGGACCAGCCCGGAGATCTTCTGCAACATGATGAGCTTCCCGGGGGTTGGCGATGACATGAGGTCAGGTGGGTGGAGTGTCCGTCTTATCTGAAACATAAGAGACAAAGAGACAACAGAAGATGAGGTCTGGTGAACAAGAGGCCGTGACGGCCCAGGGAGTAAATGTATATAAGATGGTAGCCAAGATGGCTGGGGCCTCGGTCTCTGCAGCTCAAGAGGCAGCGCTATTGACTGGACCCCAAATCCAACATTTATACGAACAGGTAAAGTCCACTACTGACCAGTTGAGGTGGAATTGGCGCTGTCTTCTGCTGCAGAGAAGTTGAGATCTGTCCCATCTGTAATCAACGATGATCTGGATCGATGACATCGATCCCCAGAGCGCGTCCTGCGAAGGACAATCTGGAGGAGAAAATGACATGGATGCGAGATGAGGAATATCACCAACAATAAAGACAACAAGACAACTACAGGAGGCGACTTCTTATAACTGACCAAATAAGAGGTTGTCACAGCCCCGCCCCCTGTTAGTGACATCACTGATATAATATAATGACATGTGATCAGACATGAGATCCGCACACCTTATACTACAGTACAGCTATTCATCTATTACTACTGACAACCAGCCTGTATATATCATGTCTGAGAGGTTGTCACAGCCCCGCCCCCTGTTACTGACATCACTGATATAATATAATGACATGTGATCAGACATGAGATCCGCACACCTTATACTACAGTACAGCTATTCATCTATTACTACTGACAACCAGCTGTATATATCATGTCTGAGAGGTTGTCACAGCCCCGCCTCCTGTTATGAATTTGATGTAATGGATCCTCCTCATTATCACTTCATTACTTCACTCTTTCTATCTTGTATCTATACACAATAATGACTGGATGTATAGGTCCGCAGCAGCTCCTGGGGTCCTCACCTTCGTGCTCTGGGGGCTGTTAGGGGCTGATGCACTGGTGTACAGGCTTAGGCTGGAGTTGGAGTGGCTTGGTGACAACCCTTTAGATTTGGCCTGGCTCCCGGCACAGGTGAGGGTAGATGAGGAAAAGGAATCGGGGGTCAGATATTTTTCATTGATTTTCACATTGGTCCGGCCTTTCACTGCAAAAATACAGAAAGAATATGAGAAAGTGGAGAACATGGAGATTATAGGAGGACCTGAGCCCACCAGCCTAGAGGAGAATTTGGAGATTATAGGAGGACCTGAGCCCACCAACCTAGTGGAGAACATTGAGATTATAAGAGGACATAAACCCACCACCCTAGAGGAGAACATGGAGATTATAGGAGGACCTGAGCCCACCAATCTAGAGCAGAACATGGAGGTTATAGGAGGACCTGAGCCCACCAACCTAGAGCAGAACATGGAGATTATAGGAGGACCTGAGCCCACCAATCTAGAGCAGAACATGGAGGTTATAGGAGGACCTGAGCCCACCAACCTAGAGCAGAACATGGAGATTATAGGAGGACCTGAGCCCACCAACCTAGAGCAGAACATGGAGATTATAGGAGGACCTGAGCCCACCAATCTAGAGCAGAACATGGAGGTTATAGGAGGACCTGAGCCCACCAACCTAGAGCAGAACATGGAGATTATAGGAGGACCTGAGCCCACCAACCTAGAGCAGAACATGGAGATTATAGGAGGACCTGAGCCCACCAACCTAGAGCAGAACATGGAGGTTATAGGAGGACCTGAGCCCACCAACCTAGAGCAGAACATGGAGGTTATAGGAGGACCTGAGCCCACCAACCTAGAGCAGAACATGGAGGTTATAGGAGGACCTGAGCCCACCAACCAACAGGAGAACATGGAGATTATAGGAGGACCTGAGCCCACCAACCTACAGGAGAACATGGAGATTATAGGATGACCTGAGCCCACCAGCCTAGAGGAGAACATGGAGATTATAGGAGGACCTGAGCCCACCAACCTAGAGCAGAACATGGAGGTTATAGGAGGACCTGAGCCCACCAACCTAGAGCAGAACATGGAGGTTATAGGAGGACCTGAGCCCACCAACCTAGAGCAGAACATGGAGGTTATAGGAGGACCTGAGCCCACCAACCAACAGGAGAACATGGAGATTATAGGAGGACCTGAGCCCACCAACCTACAGGAGAACATGGAGATTATAGGAGGACCTGAGCCCACCAACCTACAGGAGAACATGGAGATTATAGGAGGACCTGAGCCCACCAACCTACAGGAGAACATGGAGATTATAGGAGGACCTGAGCCCACCAACCTAGAGCAGAACATGGAGATTATAGGAGGACCTGAGCCCACCAACCTACAGGAGAACATGGAGATTATAGGAGGACCTGAGCCCACCACCCTAGAGGAGAACATGGAGATTATAGGAGGACCTGAGCCCACCAACCTAGTGGAGAACATAGAGTTTATAAGAGGACATAAACCCACCAGCCTAGAGGAGAATATGGAGATTATAAGAGGACATGAGCCCACCAGCCTAGAGCAGAACATGGAGATTATAGGATGACCTGAGTCCACCAACCTAGAGGAGAACATGGAGATTATAGGAGGACCTGATCCCACCAGCCTAGGGTATTGCCTAGGGAGTTCTGGGAAATGGCAATATTGTCCACTACTGATAGAGGCAGCCAATAGTAGATCTAGTCCAGTCCAAAATCCTCGCCCAACCATAGTCTCGAGACCACCAACCACCATCCTCATTGGCCAGGAGGGACTGATGCTAAGCACAAAAGAAAGCTACTCCCAGTTAGAGGGAACATGAAATCTGTGTTCATCCCTGAGGAATGATAGAAGAGATGATTCTAAACAATGTTACACCTTGTGACATCATTAGACAGATCAGTCCCCTGCACTGGAAGTCCACACATGTGACGCACCTCTACATGGGTCATTCTTCACCAGGAATTCATCCAGAGCGATCCAGCCGCCTCCCACCCGCACCATGAGGGTACTCCGCAGAATCCGGACCATGCGCAGCTGCTGAGACTCCCCAAACTGAGAGAGAGACAAACTGACAATCTGACACAGCGAGGAGAGGGGTGCAGGGGGCAACATGTTCACCAGAGGGGGTAGTCCCTACAGCAGGGTCTATAGACACAGGGAGATCCCTACAGCAGGGTCTATAGACACAGGGAGATCCCTACAGCAGAGTCTATAGATAGAGGGAGATCCCTACAGCAGGGTCTATAGACACAGGGAGATCCCTACAGCAGGGTCTATAGACACAGGGAGATCCCTACAGCAGGGTCTATAGACACAGGGAGATCCCTACAGCAGAGTCTATAGATAGAGGGAGATCCCTACAGCAGGGTCTATAGACACAGGGAGATCCCTACAGCAGGGTCTATAGATACAGGGAGATCCCTACAGCAGGGTCTATAGATACAGGGAGATCCCTACAGCAGGGTCTATAGATACAGGGAGATCCCTACAGCAGGGTCTATAGACACAGGGAGATCCCTACAGCAGAGTCTATAGATAGAGGGAGATCCCTACAGCAGGGTCTATAGACACAAGGAGATCCCTACAGCAGGGTCTATAGACACAGGGAGATCCCTACAGCAGGGTCTATAGACACAGGGAGATCCCTACAGCAGGGTCTATAGACACAGGGAGATCCCTACAGCAGGGTCTATAGACACAGGGAGATCCCTACAGCAGGGTCTATAGACACAGGGAGATCCCTACAGCAGAGTCTATAAATAGAGGGAGATCCCTACAGCAGGGTCTATAGACACAGGGAGATCCCTACAGCAGGGTCTATAGATAGAGGGAGATCCCTACAGCAGGGTCTATAGACACAGGGAGATCCCTACAGCAGGGTCTATAGATAGAGGGAGATCCCTACAGCAGGGTCTATAGACACAGGGAGATCCCTACAGCAGAGTCTATAGATAGAGGGAGATCCCTACAGCAGGGTCTATAGACACAGGGAGATCCCTACAGCAGGGTCTATAGATACAGGGAGATCCCTACAGCAGGGTCTATAGACACAGGGAGATCCCTACAGCATGGTCTATAGATACAGGGAGATCCCTACAGCAGGGTCTATAGACACAGGGAGAGCCCTACAGCAGAGGAGTCTATAGATACAGGGAGATCCCTACAGCAGGGTCTATAGACACAGGGAGGTCCCTACAGCAGGGTCTATAGACACAGGGAGATCCCTACAGCAGGGTCTATAGACACAGGGAGATCCCTACAGCAGGGTCTATAGACACAGGGAGATCCCTACAGCAGGGTCTATAGACACAGGGAGATCCCTACAGCAGAGTCTATAGATAGAGGGAGATCCCTACAGCAGGGTCTATAGATACAGGGAGATCCCTACAGCAGGGTCTATAGACACAGGGAGATCCCTACAGCAGGGTCTATAGACACAGGGAGATCCCTGCAGCAGGGTCTATAGATAGAGGGAGATCCCTACAGCAGGGTCTATAGACACAGGGAGATCCCTGCAGCAGGGTCTATAGATACAGGGAGATCCCTACAGCAGGGTCTATAGATACAGGGAGATCCCTACAGCAGGGTCTATAGATAGAGGGAGATCCCTACAGCAGGGTCTATAGACACAGGGAGATCCCTACAGCAGGGTCTATAGACACAGGGAGATCCCTACAGCAGGGTCTATAGACACAGGGAGGTCTCTACAGCAGGGTCTATAGACACAGGGAGGTCCCTACAGCAGGGTCTATAGACACAGGGAGATCCCTACAGCAGGGTCTATAGATAGAGGGAGATCCCTACAGCAGGGTCTATAGACACAGGGAGATCCCTACAGCAGGGTCTATAGACACAGGGAGGTCCCTACAGCAGAGGAGTCTATAGACACAGGGAGATCCCTACAGCAGAGTCTATAGATAGAGGGAGATCCCTACAGCAGGGTCTATAGACACAGGGAGATCCCTACAGCAGGGTCTATAGACAAAGGGAGATCCCTACAGCAGGGTCTATAGACACAGGGAGATCCCTACAGCAGGGTCTATAGACACAGGGAGATCCCTACAGCAGAGGAGTCTATAGATACAGGGAGATCCCTACAGCAGGGTCTATAGATACAGGGAGATCCCTACAGCAGGGTCTATAGATACAGGGAGATCCCTACAGCAGGGTCTATAGACACAGGGAGATCCCTACAGCAGGGTCTATAGACACAGGGAGGTCTCTACAGCAGGGTCTATAGACACAGGGAGGTCCCTACAGCAGGGTCTATAGACACAGGGAGATCCCTACAGCAGGGTCTATAGACACAGGGAGATCCCTACAGCAGGGTCTATAGACACAGGGAGGTCCCTACAGCAGAGGAGTCTATAGACACAGGGAGATCCCTACAGCAGAGTCTATAGATAGAGGGAGATCCCTACAGCAGGGTCTATAGACACAGGGAGATCCCTACAGCAGGGTCTATAGACACAGGGAGGTCTCTACAGCAGGGTCTATAGACACAGGGAGGTCCCTACAGCAGGGTCTATAGACACAGGGAGATCCCTACAGCAGGGTCTATAGACACAGGGAGATCCCTACAGCAGGGTCTATAGACACAGGGAGGTCCCTACAGCAGAGGAGTCTATAGACACAGGGAGATCCCTACAGCAGAGTCTATAGATAGAGGGAGATCCCTACAGCAGGGTCTATAGACACAGGGAGATCCCTACAGCAGGGTCTATAGACACAGGGAGGTCCCTACAGCAGGGGTCTATAGACACAGGGAGATCCCTACAGCAGGGTCTATAGACACAGGGAGATCCCTACAGCAGGGTCTATAGACACAGGGAGATCCCTACAGCAGGGTCTATAGATACAGGGAGATCCCTAAAGCAGGGTCTATAGACACAGGGAGATCCCTACAGCAGGGTCTATAGATACAGGGAGATCCCTACAGCAGGGTCTATAGACACAGGGAGATCCCTACAGCAGGGTCTATAGACACAGGGAGGTCCCTACAGCAGGGGTCTATAGATACAGGGAGGTCCCTATAGTAGGGGGAGTATGGGGTGTACAGAAAGAGGGAGAAAAATGATTGTAGATGGGTCTACATGTGTAGGGAAACCTTACAATAGTGGGTATATAAAGTCCCTACATAGGGCAAAGGCTGGTTGCAGACATGGGGGACCCCTACAGACCACGACTACTAATCTACAGATTCTCTAGCCTGATAGTGGGCAGCCATATATAGCTGAGGTGGGACTGCTTAGTGTAAGGAGATCCCTCCATAGGCTGTATATACATAGGGGGCTGCTGGTTCTTACCACAAGGGGTTACAGTTATAATAGACAGGGCACCCCCAACCATTGTGTCTGCAGACGAGGCGTCTACACGGGGGCACTGAGGGCAAAGACACTGACCAGTACTGTAAGTAAATGTATGACATGCTGGATATGGGCGCTGTGCACTGGAAGGAATATGGGTGGGGGTCACAGGTGTGGGGTGACACGTCTGAAGCGACATGCACGCAGGCGTCTCTCTAGGGACAAGGCAGGAGCAGAAGCTTGGGGAAAAAAAACAAAGGTCTGAGGGGGGTGACGGGGAGAAGCAGAGAGACCAGAGTGAAAATCAACTATAGAAGACTGTAAGAGAGGGAGGATGAGCGGAAGGGGAGGCATGGAGGAAGACGTCTGCAGTGTCAGGAGGCTCCTCAGAAAGCAGGACGTCATGTCATCAGGTCTCAGGTGAGTGAAAAGTCAAGAACCAGAGGAACACAAGTTGTAGCAGATATGGGGGAGGTTTAGGGTAAGCCGCGGTCACACTGGCCTCCAGCACTAAGCCTTACAGATCTGGCTTCCTGACCTTGGACTCACCTAGTGGACGCTTCTGGAGCAGTACGTCTTGGGGTTGGGCAGTGGGGTGAAGATGAGAGGGATCTGGATGAATCATGTCCTTGTACAGTGAGAGGGATCCCGTACTCACCCGGTATCGGTTGGCGCTGATCTGCTGCACCTGGAATCGCTTAGCACAATTACACTGAGCCACCTGTCTGTTGACCTAGAGAAGGAGGAGATCAGCGTCACAGGCAGAGCCAGGCGGACGATCAGCGGACACTGATGTTCAGGCTCTTACCTCGTCTTGGATTTGATCAGCATCAGCGTTTCTCCTCAGGGGGTCTCTGCTGGGGTGCAGGGCGCTGACAAACTCATAGTAGTCAATGAAGCCGTCACCATTAATGTCAAAGATGTTAGCGACAGCCGTCATCTCCAGGGAGTTTGTGGGGAATCCTGCAAGGAGGCGGAGCCATCAGTCACAAGGAAATTTTATCATCAGTGTGGTTACTAGACCACTGGTGTGAATACTGCAGCACTATAAATCACCCCCTGAGATAATAAGTCACCCCCTGAGTTAATACGACAGTGCTCTGAGATCATAAGTCTGCGCTCTGAGATCATAAGTCAGCGTCCTGAGATAATAAATCAGTGCTCTGAGATAATAAGTCAGTGCTCTGAGATAATAAGTCAGTGCTCTGAGATAATAAGTCAGTGCCCTGAGATAATAAATCAGTGCTCTGAGATAATAAGTCAGTGCTCTGAGATAATAAGTCAGCTCCCTGAGATAATAAGTCAGCGCCATGAGATAATAAGGCAGTGCTCTGAGATAATAAGTCAGCACCCTGAGATAATAAGGCAGTGCTCTGAGATAATAAGTCAGTGCTCTGAGATAATAAGTCAGCTCCCTGAGATAATAAGTCAGCGCCATGAGATAATAAGGCAGTGCTCTGAGATAAAAAGTCAGTGCTCTGAGATAATAAGTCAGCACCCTGAGATAATAAGGCAGTGCTCTGAGATAATAAGGCAGTGCTCTGAGATAAGTCAGCACCCTGAGATAAGTCAGTGCTCTGAGATAATAAGTCAGCACCCTGAGATAATAAGTCAGTGCTCTGAGATAAAAAGTCAGTGCTCTGAGATAATAAGTCAGCTCCCTGAGATAATAATCAGCGCCATGAGATAATAAGGCAGTGGTCTGAGATAAAAAGTCAGTGCTCTGAGATAATAAGTCAGTGCCCTGAGATAATAAGTCAGTGCCCTGAGATAATAAGTCAGCGCCCTGAGATAATAAGTCAGCACCCTGAGATAATAAGTCAGCGCCCTGAGATAATAAGTCAGCGCCCTGAGATAATAAGGCAGCGCTCTGAGATAATAAGGCAGCGCTCTGAGATAATAAGGCAGCGCTCTGAGATAATAAGGCAGCGCTCTGAGATAATAAGTCAGCGCTCTGAGATAATAAGTCAGCGCTCTGAGAGTCAGATATTTCCCCCTCTGCTTATAGCCAGGACCCCGGGTCATGATGTCACAATGGGTCGGGGGTCACTTACTAGAGGACAGAACACTTTCCATGAACTCCCGCTGACTGATCCTGCCGTCCTGATCACGATCTATTCCTCGGAAGACGTCCAGGATGCGGGATTTCATCTGCCCGATCCACTGCATATATCGCTTCCTCCAGACAGCAAAGTCAAAATGTGCAAATTCCTGCAACTGAAGGAGGCAAAGACAACCAATGAGCTGCTGCTCCTGCCATCCCCCAAGGATCCTAAGGTTAAGGAGTGAGCAGACCACCGACCTCGTGCAGCCTCTGAACAGCGCTCTGAAGACGACACTGACGGTCTAAGGCCAAGAACCACAGCTGCTGCCAGCGGTTCAGGAGCTGCGCCATGTGCGGGGTCCGCGGTGCCAGGTCTTGGAGAGGAATCGAGGGCCCGGTCTGGGGAGATTTCAATGAGTTTTGTCTTTCTGAAACAATAAACAGTGATTAGAAGCAAAGAAATTACATAATGTGATAATATTCATGACAGCCGCTCCTGTGTACCAGAGCAGTGGACAGCTGCCAGGTGACAGTCATTCCTGTGTACCAGAGCAGTGGACAGCTGCCAGGTGACAGCCGCTCCTGTGTACCAGAGCAGTGGACAGCTGCCAGGTGACAGCCGCTCCTGTGTACCAGAGCAGTGGACAGCTGCCAGGTGACAGCCGCTCCTGTGTACCAGAGCAGTGGACAGCTGCCAGGTGACAGCCGCTCCTGTGTACCAGAGCAGTGGACAGCTGCCAGGTGACAGCCGCTCCTGTGTACCAGAGCAGTGGACAGCTGCCAGGTGACAGCCGCTCCTGTGTACCAGAGCAGTGGACAGCTGCCAGGTGACAGCCGCTCCTGTGTACCAGAGCAGTGGACAACTGCCAGGTGACAGCCGCTCCTGTGTACCAGAGCAGTGGACAGAGAAGTGGGCAGCTTCCAGGAGACTGGACACAATGAAGCACTGGACTCGGGGACCAGACACAATGAAGCACTGGACCCGGGGACTGGACACACTGAAGCACTGGACCCGGGGGACTGGACACACTGAAGCACTGGACCCCGGGGACTGGACACACTGAAGCACTGGACCCCGGGGACTGGACACACTGAAGCACTGGACCCCGGGGACTGGACACACTGAAGCACTGGACCCCGGGGACTGGACACAGTGAAGCACTGGACCCGGGGACTGGACACAATGAAGTACTGGACCCGGGGACTGGACACACTGAAGCACTGGATCCGGGGACTGGACACACTGAAGCACTGGACCCGGGGACTGGACACACTGAAGCACTGGACCTGGGGACTGGATGATCCAGTACGTGGCTACAAAGATCCTGACTCATACTGGTGGCTGTCTGGCCACTGGTCACTCACTTGCTGAGGACTTCCGGGAGGTGGCAGCTCTTGGTTCTACGACTTTCCGCTTACAGTTCTTGGTCACCTTCTCCACCTCTGGCTCCTTGCGGCTCAGTTCCTCCATAAACACCTGGAAGGGACAATGAGAATCAGTTGGAGGTGACGCAGCAGCTGCAGCAGGTGGCCGGAACGTCTGGTTAATGCCATAGAGAGGGGGGATAAGTGGCTGCTGGTTGTGGTTGGGTCCTGATGACATTGGCGCGATCTGCTCGCAATGATGTTTGGCCTCTGTATTATATCACACGGTTACTGGTCGGGAACCAGCAGTTATTTTAGGTACATTTCCCGATAGGCAGTGAGGACATGCCACCCCAGGCGAGCCTACCGAGTGCTGTGCTGTGACCTCCTCCAGGGCCGCCATATCTTCTGGGAGAGGCTCTTGGTCCCGTAGACTTAGAGCTTCCTCTGCCGCTGTAATCCAGTCCATTAGTCGGGCGACTTCCTCCCGCTCAGTGGCCAGGGACTGAATCTGAGCCTGAATGCGCTCCCCCTGCTGGCGAGCCCAAGACGTCACCTGCAGTCACAAAGCAGACATGTCTCTGGGTAGACTCACCTCCGCCATGATGGTAAAAGTGTAAAACCGTAAAACCGGCCCTGACTGGTGTTATCCACATGTAATGTGACTACAGACTATGCAGTGTATTGCTGCCCCTGGTGGTCACTGGCTGTACTGCTCTGTTAGGTGCCACACGTGCAGAGGATCTGGTACTTACCTCCTGGTAGCGGGTCTTGCTGATATTCAGCCAGGACTTGATGGTGATGACGGAGTCTGGGTGACAGGCGGTCAGGATCTCCTGCCCCAGGGACACAATGCACTCCAGCGCCATCTGCTGACACTGCAGGGTGTTCATCAGCTCCTGGACACAAGGGTAATGTTATATACTGAAGCCACACCATATACAGAGGGGTCCTCTAAGCCTGTGCACACACCTGCTGCTGTGACTGACACTCCTGCAAGGCCTGCTCCTCCTCAGGAATCACCCCGTACTTCAGGGTCCGCTCAGACTCATTCAAACCCTCCAGAAAGGAATTCACCAGAGTGTGAAACTCCTCCGCCTGTGCGAGAAAGACCCCAAATATCAGAGATAATGATCCTGACAACCAGCCTGTATATCGTGCCTTAGGAGGTTGTCACAGCCCCGCCCCTTATACTACCACAGCTCTCCATTACATGGAGGCCACTTCTTGTTCCCGGGCACTGACCTGCCGTAGAGAGGCCTCCAGTTTTGCCTGCTTGCTGACGGACAGCTGACACACGAGGTCCCAGCGGTGGCTCAGCTCCTCCATCTGTCTCTGCAGCCAGTGGGAGTCCGTCCCGACCCCTCCCCTGCTTAGGTCCCGTATAGAGTGTTTCAGGGTCTTCATGGAGCCCGCTCTCTTTCCCAGTTCTTTTTGGAATGCCTTAAGAGAGCAGAGACCATGATGGAGCCTAGCCGCCATTGATCACTGCGTCATGTGACACGTATGACAGTTATGCTCCGCCTACAGATATTAGCATACTCTACAGAGGTGTTTCTATTCTACAGATGTAGCAGAGCTAGAAATGGAATAGTACATCAAAATGATAAGAATATAGTGAAAAGTGAGTGACTGCAATTCCCCTATTGGCCACTAGATGTCAGTAGAAAGCCGTGTCTCAATTTCCAGCGCGCTGAGAAGTCTGTGCAGAGTGCAGATTAGCAGTGTTACTATGTCACTATTACTAGTACACGCAGTCAAAGCCTGGAGAATCACAGAGGAGCATATATAATGTATACTGTAGGGAGTGCTGCACAGATCTATGTCATTTCCTACACCTTTTATGTCCAGGCATAATGATGCTCTTAAAGGGTCCCATCTTGTGTGACACTGCCTGCTCACCTTGTGTTTATCTAACAGGTCGCTGACCAGGTCTCTGTCTCCCCCTAGTGGTATCTCTTCAGACAGCTGCGGCTCTGCTCTGTACAGCCAGTCCATAAGGGCCTGGAGGGCGTCTGTGAACTTCCCGGAGAACAGGAGGGACTCCTCGAGCTTCTGCTGCCTGGGGATGAGAAGGTGAGGATCACATCCATGGCCCTGGCCTAGGATTCCCCATATCTCCCTGTGATATTCTGGTGGGTACCTCTCAGTGGATCTAGAGCAGACATGCTCCCAGCGCTCTCTCAGCTGCCCCAGTGACTCGTCCATCTGCTGCTCATCTTCTGGCAGACGAATCTTCTCCCGTAGAGCACGGCCGCTCCGCAGAGTCGCCTCATATATGGGGCGCTTAGACCGGAGGATCTTCTGAAAATCCTATAACAACATTTCCAGGGAGGGGGATGATGTCACAGTGTAACAAGAGTCCTGATGTCAGTGATGTCACAGTGTTACAAGAGTCCTGATGTCAGTGATGTCACAGTGTTACAAGAGTCCTGATGTCAGTGATGTCACAGTGTAACAAGAGTCCTGATGTCACAGTGTAACATGATTCCTGATGTCAGAGATGTCACAGTGTAACATAATATTTGATGTCAGTGATGAAACAGTGTTACGTGAGCCCTGAAATCAGTGATGTCACATTATTACCTGAGTCCTGATATCAGTGATGTCACATTATAACCTGAGTCCTGATATCAGTGATGTCACATTATTACCTGAGTCCTGATATCAGTGATGTCACATTATTACCTGAGTCCTGATATCAGTGATGTCACAGTGTAACAATTCCTGATGTCACTGAAGTCACAGTGTAAAATGAATCATAGTGATGTCATGCTGTCATATGATGTCATGGGCTATGACTACAGCACAGTCACCTTGTGCTTGCTCAGCTGCTGTTTGATGTGCTCCTGGCTGACACTAGTGTCGATTTGCTGTGATTCCAGAGTGCTATCCACCTCACCCAGCCATTCCAGAAGCTTCTGCCGAGACTCGCTGTACTGTGGGGACAACATCATGATATTATACCTACAGTCCTAGGATGACTACCACCTCACTACCTGCCAGCTATACAGGTCCTGCCACCAAGGGGCCTTCAATGGTCCAGGCAGTAATTGTGCTCTTGTAGCAGGTGCAGCACCTAGACAATGAGGTCCCCTCTGCAGGTCAGCGCTCCGCCATGCACTGAGCAGGAACTTACTTGCTTGGCTTGTCTCCGGGACTCCTCCAGACTGCGGCCCCTCTCAGCCGCCCGTTCCTGCACTTTGCCCAGTCTCTCTCGGGTGCTCTGCACCAAGCTCTGGGTCAGATCACACTCCTGCTTCCGACTCACATCCTTTAGTCGGGAACACACGGACTCCAGGTCATACAGCTTTGTGTCATATGTCTCAATTTCCTGCAGCAAACCCTGAAAGATGAAGGCCAAGAGGTCGCTGTCATGTAAGAACCACAACAGCAAAATCAGGCTACAATCACATGGCTGGTCATGTTATATGCTCCCGTGACACCCAGCACTGCTGTCATACTTCTTATATTCTAGTCACATCCAGAGCTGCAATCACAAATCTGCTCTAACACCAGAACATATATTCTAATCCCAATCAGACAGGATGATGTAAGGTATCTCTGCAATGTTGCTGCACCTTGTGATCTTGGATCTGGTTGGTGACAGTTTTCATGATGATGCTGGGGGGTCCTGCAGTGTTGAGACGTCCCTCCGCCTGACTGATCCATTGAGATACCTCCTGCATGGTGTTGTGGAACTCTGTAACTACGGCCAGGCCTTCCGACAAGCAGATCTGATAGACAGAATGTACACCGTTACCTGAGTGCAGGCCAGGATTTACACTCACAGCATGCCTCAGCCTTCAGGACCTACCCTCCGCTCCTGCACCTTGGTCTGTGCACTCTCCCACTTCTGTTCCAAGATTCGGAGCCGATGCTCAATACTTGAACCTCTTGGTTGGGGGCTGGAGGCCAGAAGCCGCTGCAGGCGGTCTCTTACACTGTTATACGTGTGCTGCTTAGACTCCATCTCCTTACAGAGATCCTGGAGAGAACGAGACATGAGAAGGAAGAGTGTAGAGTGTAGGAGAGGAAGGAGGAAGAGTGTAGAGGGCAGGAGAGGAAGGAGGAAGAGTGTAGAGGGCAGGAGAGGAAGGAGGAAGAGTGTAGAGGGCAGGAGAGGAAGGAGGAAGAGTGTAGAGGGCAGGAGAGGAAGGAGGAAGAGTGTAGAGTGCAGGAGAGGAAGGAGGAAGAGTGTAGAGGGAAGGGGAGGAAGGAGGAAGAGTGTAGAGTGCAGGAGATGAAGGAGGAAGAATGTAGAGGGCAGGGGAGGAAGGAGGAAGAGTGTAGAGGGCAGGAGAGGAAGGAGGAAGAGTGTAGAGTGCAGGAGAGGAAGGAGGAAGAGTGTAGAGGGCAGGAGAGGAAGGAGGAAGAGTGTAGAGTGCAGGAGAGGAAGGAGGAAGAGTGTAGAGTGCAGGAGAGGAAGGAGGAAGAGTGTAGAGGGCAGGAGAGGAAGGAGGAAGAGTGTAGAGGGCAGGAGAGGAAGGAGGAAGAGTGTAGAGGGCAGGAGAGGAAGGAGGAAGAGTGTAGAGTGCAGGAGAGGAAGGAGGAAGAGTGTAGAGGGCAGGGGAGGAAGGAGGAAGAGTGTAGAGGGCAGGAGAGAAAGGAGGAAGAGTGTAGAGTGCAGGAGAGGAAGGAGGAAGAGTGTAGAGGGCAGGAGAGGAAGGAGGAAGAGTGTAGAGGGCAGGAGAGGAAGGAGGAAGAGTGTAGAGGGCAGGAGAGGAAGGAGGAAGAGTGTAGAGGGCAGGAGAGAAAGGAGGAAGAGTGTAGAGTGCAGGAGAGGAAGGAGGAAGAGTGTAGAGGGCAGGAGAGAAAGGAGGAAGAGTGTAGAGTGCAGGAGAGGAAGGAGGAAGAGTGTAGAGGGCAGGAGAGGAAGGAGGAAGAGTGTAGAGGGCAGGAGAGGAAGGAGGAAGAGTGTAGAGGGCAGGAGAGAAAGGAGGAAGAGTGTAGAGTGCAGGAGAGGAAGGAGGAAGAGTGTAGAGTGCAGGAGAGGAAGGAGGAAGAGTGTAGAGTGCAGGAGAGGAAGGAGGAAGAGTGTAGAGTGCAGGAAAGAAAGGAGGAAGAGTGTAGAGTGCAGGAGAGGAAGGAGGAAGAGTGTAGAGGGCAGGGGAGGAAGGAGGAAGAGTGTAGAGGGCAGGAGAGGAAGGAGGAAGAGTGTAGAGTGCAGGAGAGGAAGGAGGAAGAGTGTAGAGGGCAGGAGAGGAAGGAGGAAGAGTGTAGAGTGCAGGAGAGGAAGGAGGAAGAGTGTAGAGGGCAGGAGAGGAAGGAGGAAGAGTGTAGAGTGCAGGAGAGGAAGGAGGAAGAGTGTAGAGGGCAGGAGAGGAAGGAGGAAGAGTGTAGAGTGCAGGAAAGAAAGGAGGAAGAGTGTAGAGTGCAGGAGAGGAAGGAGGAAGAGTGTAGAGGGCAGGGGAGGAAGGAGGAAGAGTGTAGAGGGCAGGAGAGGAAGGAGGAAGAGTGTAGAGTGCAGGAGAGGAAGGAGGAAGAGTGTAGAGGGCAGGAGAGGAAGGAGGAAGAGTGTAGAGTGCAGGAGAGGAAGGAGGAAGAGTGTAGAGGGCAGGAGAGGAAGGAGGAAGAGTGTAGAGTGCAGGAAAGAAAGGAGGAAGAGTGCAGGAAAGAAAGGAGGAAGAGTGTAGAGTGCAGGAGAGGAAGGAGGAAGAGTGTAGAGTGCAGGAAAGAAAGGAGGAAGAGTGTAGAGTACAGGAGAGGAAGGAGGAAGAGTGTAGAGTGCAGGAAAGAAAGGAAGAAGAGTGTAGAGTGTAGGAGAGGAAGGAGGAAGAGTGTAGAGTGTAGGAGAGGAAGGAGGAAGAGTGTAGAGTGCAGGAAAGAAAGGAGGAAGAGTGTAGAGTGCAGGAGAGGAAGGAAGAAGAGTGTAGAGTGCAGGAAAGAAAGGAAGAAGAGTGTAGAGTGCAGGAGACGACACAAGAAGTGTAGAGTGCATAGATGCTAGTGTACACTAACTCTTACTAGGTGTTTGGTCAAAGCATCTCTCGTGGTCTCTGGCTGCCCCCATACTGGTTTGGAGAAGGACAGTTGTGCCTCCACCTGCTCAAGCCACTGCAGAAGGTCAGTGATCTCCAGAGTCACGTCCTGCACCTGTAAAAAGACGCCATCACTGGAGCATCAGATATCAGGTATGAGGTGGGGGTTTCACTATCAGAGTGTAGATTCGGAATACTGGGAAACCTCCCCCTCACTTAGTTACATGGTCCCATTACCCTGCTCAGGTCATTCTCCAGCTCCAGCTGACGTCTCTCCGTCTCATTCTGGACAAACTCCCAGCGTTGCGTCAGTTCTCTCAGCCTGGTCTGAAGAGCATCCATCCCATCACCAGGAGAGGAGTGCGAGATTCCCCGCCCCGCCTCATCCACAGACTCCACAGTGCGGGCGTGAGACAACACATCATTCCTCAGGACCTGCCGGAACAAGCAGCCATGTAATACTGAGGGGGAAAACCCCAATGTACTACCAGGAAGAGCAACTGAATGTAGTGTGGACCATACCATAAGGAGCAGTACTCAGGGGGCATACAATAATGTATTCTGAACCATAGCAAGGGCAATAGTACTAAGGGGACACAGTCCAATGTATTACCAAGGGAAGCACAACTCAAGGGGAACAGCCCAATGTAGTATGGACCATAGCAAAGTGAGCAGTACTCGTACTAAAGTAGGGGAGCTGTACCCCGGTAACAACTCATAGTCTTTCTGTTCGGAAACAAAGTTAGGGGTGTAATACTGAGGAGACCCCTCTATTCCATAATTAGGAGGAGAACTAATAAGGTACCCATATAATAATTTGAGCCATGGTGGAGGACTATTCAGAGGGTCTCACTAATATACACCAGCCATGTCTACTGGAGCAGCAGTAGGGGACCCCTATATTCTGTGCTCATATTGGATCAGTTCTGAGTATATAGAGGATTCCTCAACCATGGTATATAGACATATACAGTATCTCATGTACCATGTAACAAGGGCTATGGCCGCTACATATCCAGAGTGCAGCACTATGGAGGATGTGCACTGACTGAGACCCCTGCCCTCTCATCATTGGCGCTCCCTGACATAACAGGCATCAGTAGCATGTTTTCTGAGGAAGTCGGGATTAAAGGGGTTGTCCACTTTAGGGCCAATATTCAGGGACAAACATTATTGTTTGTAGAATAAAAAGTTGTACTGTTTCAATTGCTCCTGGTTTTCTAGATCTCTGCTTGCTGTCATTCATTCTGTTCACTCCCAAGGGATAAAAATCAGTCCATGGTCATGTGATTAACGGCCCATGGTCATGTGAAGGACACATAGGTGCACTGCGTGTTACCAGGCTCATGGATTCTGTGCTGTGACTATATCCGATTTGTCTCTCAATATTGGTCTGAAAGCGGACAACCCCTTTTAATTCTGATGAACAGGCGGAGCACAGTCAAGAAAACATCAGGCAAATACAACGCTGGTGCCGACCGTTGTGCTAGGACACAGCACTCACCTTTCCTTAGCACAGATGGAATAGAAGAGTAGAGGAACAGTGCGAGCGTCATTGCAGCAGATGTGACTATAACCCCCATTATGTCAGCACTGTTCCCATCCTCTATCACAGTCTGCCTGGGGTCTGGGGTCCCGGCTTTCAGGGTTTCTGTGCACTTACCTTGTGTTTGGCCAGCTCGATCTCACAGCTCTGCAGGTCGGTACAGGGCAGGCGCGGCCCCTGCAGCTGCTCCGCCGTGTGAGACAACCAGTTCAGGAGCTCCTCCAGCTGGTTCTGGAACTGGCCCAGACCCATCAGAGCATCTTCCAGCTGGTGCTGTGGGTAGAGGAAGACATCACATGGTCAGGGTGTACCATACAAGCACAGCGGACCGTGCTACTGCTTCTGGCTATTCATGAAGGAAATTTTTATAAGTACCATAGGGCCCCTACACTGCTCATGCTCAGGGGCCCTGCTGCCTGTATCCACCCCTGGCCTGGTTTCCTGCCCCTGCTGCCTGTATCCACCCCTGGCCTGGTTTCCTGCCCCTGCTGCCTGTATCCTGCCCTGGCCTGGTTTCCTGCCCCTGCTGCCTGTATCTACTTCTGGCCTGATTCCCTGCCCCTGCTGCCTGTATCTACCCCTGGCCTGGTTTCCTGCCCCTGCTGCCTGTATCTACCCCTGGCCTGGTTTCCTGCCCCTGCTGCCTGTATCTACCCCTGGCCTGGTTTCCTGCCCCTGCTGCCTGTATCTACCCCTGGCCTGGGTTCCTGCCCCTGCTGCCTGTATCTACTTCTGGCCTGATTCCCTGCCCCTGCTGCCTGTATCTACCCCTGGCCTGATTCGCTGCCCCTGCTGCCTGTATCTACCCCTGGCCTGATTCGCTGCCCCTGCTGCCTGTATCCATCCCTGGCCTGATTCCCTGCCCCTGCTGCCTATATCTACCCCTGGCTTGATTCCCTGCCCCTGCTGCCTGTATCCATCCCTGGCCTGGTTTCCTGCCCCTGCTGCCTGTATCTACCCCTGGCCTGGTTTCCTGCCCCTGCTGCCTGTATCTACCCCTGGCCTGGTTTCCTGCCCCTGCTGCCTGTATCTACCCCTGGCCTGGGTTCCTGCCCCTGCTGCCTGTATCTACTTCTGGCCTGATTCCCTGCCCCTGCTGCCTGTATCTACCCCTGGCCTGATTCGCTGCCCCTGCTGCCTGTATCTACCCCTGGCCTGATTCGCTGCCCCTGCTGCCTGTATCCATCCCTGGCCTGATTCCCTGCCCCTGCTGCCTATATCTACCCCTGGCTTGATTCCCTGCCCCTGCTGCCTGTATCCATCCCTGGCCTGGTTTCCTGCCCCTGCTGCCTGTATCTACCCCTGGCCTGGTTTCCTGCCCCTGCTGCCTGTATCTACCCCTGGCCTGGTTTCCTGCCCCTGCTGCCTGTATCTACTCCTGGCCTGGTTTCCTGCCCCTGCTGCCTGTATCTACCCCTGGCTTGATTCCCTGCCCCTGCTGCCTGTATCCACCCCTGGCCTGGTTTCCTGCCCCTGCTGCCTGTATCTACCCCTGGCTTGATTCCCTGCCCCTGCTGCCTGTATCCACCCCTGGCTTGGTTTCCTGCCCCTGCTGCCTGTATCTACCCCTGGCCTGGTTTCCTGCCCCTGCTGCCTGTATCTACCCCTGGCTTGATTCCCTGCCCCTGCTGCCTGTATCCACCCCTGGCCTGGTTTCCTGCCCCTGCTGCCTGTATCTACCCCTGGCTTGATTCCCTGCCCCTGCTGCCTGTATCCACCCCTGGCTTGGTTTCCTGCCCCTGCTGCCTGTATCCACCCCTGGCCTGATTCCCTGCCCCTGCTGCCTATATCTACCCCTGGCCTGGTTTCCTTAGGCTCAGGGTACTTGTGGCTCTAGGATCTTAGGATCTTACCTGTCGGCTCACCGCTTCCTCCTCCAGCCGGTCCCAGCGCTCTCTGAAGTCGCTCAGCTGACAGTCCCCCGGCTTGTCCAGGTTCTGGTGCCCGGTGCTCTCTAGCTCCACCCGGTGCTGGTACAGTTCTCTCTTAAACTCCTGATATAAGACAAACAACAGTAGTAGCGAGGCATGTCACATGCACAGACAGGTGAGCACCCCCTGCAGCACAGAATACATCGCCAGACAAAGCTCAGTAATTGTGAGTTACAGCGTGTCTTATACTCCAGTCACACTTAGAGCTGCAGACACAGCTTTGCTGTTACATGTTTCATGCTTCATTCACTTCCATAGCTGTAGATGTCTGACTGCAATGACTGTGGACACAGCAGGTAAGTATCGCCGGGGGCTGGGAGCTGTCCATACAGGGATCACTCACAGCCGTCCATTTTGGATTCATGACAGGGCTCACCTTCAGCTCTGACAACTGCCGCTTCACCATGTCCAGGTCTCCTCCCACCAGGAACTCTGCTGACAGGCGAGATTCAGCGCTGAGCAGCCAGTCCTGCAGCCGCTGCGGAGGGAGAGGTCAAGAGCTGAGCCGCACACTACAACCTACAACTATCCCATAAGTAGACCACCTCCTGTCATGGACCTGCACCCACCCACTCCATCATGAGGTGGTCACTACCCCTCCCCCACTACTGTGTGACTACCCTGTCTGGTCAGAAATACCTGGATAGTCTCCTGGTAGCGGACAGTGGCCCTCAGCTGCTCCTCCAGGCGGGTGTAGCGCTCGCCCCAGAGCTTATTCAGACTGTTCCATGTGTTGTAGAGCTGCAGGGGGAGATGACACCGGAAATCAATTCTACAAGTACCTGATAGAAATCCAGACCTGGGATACCGAGCTGACCGCACACCAAGCAAGAGGGAAAGACGAGTTGTAACCTGCACTAGTCCGCTCTGTCACCCCCCAGACCTCTCCGCTAGTCCTCTCTGTCACCCCCCAGACCTCTCCTCTAGTCCTCTCTGTCACCCCCCAGACCTCTCCCCTAGACCTCCCTGTCACCCTCCAGACCTCTCCGCTAGTCCTCTCTGTCACCCCCCAGACCTCTCCCCTAGTCCTCTCTGTCACCCACCAGACCTCTCCCCTAGTCCTCTCTGTCACCCTCCAGACCTCTCCCCTAGTCCTCTCTGTCACCCCCAGACCTCTCCCCTAGTCCTCTCTGTCACCCGCCAGACCTCTCTGTCACCCCCCAGACCTCTCCCCTAGTCCTCTCTGTCACCCCCCAGACCTCTCCCCTAGTCCTCTCTGTCACCCCCCAGACCTCTCCCCTAGTCCTCTCTGTCACCCCCCAGACCTCTCCCCTAGTCCTCTCTGTCACCCCCCAGACCTCTCCCCTAGACCTCCCTGTCACCCTCCAGACCTCTCCGCTAGTCCTCTCTGTCACCCCCCAGACCTCTCCCCTAGTCCTCTCTGTCACCCACCAGACCTCTCCCCTAGTCCTCTCTGTCACCCTCCAGACCTCTCCCCTAGTCCTCTCTGTCACCCCCCAGACCTCTCCCCTAGTCCTCTCTGTCACCCGCCAGACCTCTCTGTCACCCCCCAGACCTCTCCCCTAGTCCTCTCTGTCACCCCCCAGACCTCTCCCCTAGTCCTCTCTGTCACCCCCCAGACCTCTCCCCTAGTCCTCTCTGTCACCCCCCAGACCTCTCCCCTAGTCCTCTCTGTCACCCGCCAGACCTCTCCCCTAGTCCTCTCTGTCACCCCCCAGACCTCTCCCCTAGTCCTCTCTGTCACCCCCCAGACCTCTCCCCTAGTCCTCTCTGTCACCCCCCAGACCTCTCCCCTAGACCTCTCTGTCACCCCTCCAGACCTCTCCCCTAGTCCTCTCTGTCACCCTCCAGACCTCTCCCCAGTCCTCTCTGTCACCCCCAGACCTCTCCCCTAGTCCTCTCTGTCACCCCCCAGACCTCTCCCCTAGTCCTCTCTGTCACCCCCCAGACCTCTCCCCTAGTCCTCTCTGTCACCCCCCAGACCTCTCCCCTAGTCCTCTCTGTCACCCCTCCAGACCTCTCCCCTAGTCCTCTCTGTCACCCCCCAGACCTCTCCCCTAGTCCTCTCTGTCACCCCCCAGATCTCTCCCCTAGTCCTCTCTGTCACCCCCCAGACCTCTCCCCTAGTCCTCTCTGTCACCCCCCAGACCTCTCCCCTAGTCCTCTCTGTCACCCCTCCAGACCTCTCCCCTAGTCCTCTCTGTCACCCCCCAGACCTCTCCCCTAGTCCTCTCTGTCACCCCCCAGACCTCTCCCCTAGTCCTCTCTGTCACCCCTCCAGACCTCTCCCCTAGTCCTCTCTGTCACCCCCCAGACCTCTCCCCTAGTCCTCTCTGTCACCCCCCAGATCTCTCCCCTAGTCCTCTCTGTCACCCCCCAGACCTCTCCCCTAGTCCTCTCTGTCACCCCCCAGACCTCTCCCCTAGTCCTCTCTGTCACCCCCCAGACCTCTCCCCTAGTCCTCTCTGTCACCCCCCAGACCTCTCCCCTAGTCCTCTCTGTCACCCCCCAGACCTCTCCCCTAGTCCTCTCTGTCACCCCCCAGACCTCTCCCCTAGTCCTCTCTGTCACCCCTCCAGACCTCTCCCCTAGTCCTCTCTGTCACCCTCCAGACCTCTCCCCTAGTCCTCTCTGTCACCCCCCAGACCTCTCCCCTAGTCCTCTCTGTCACCCCCCAGACCTCTCCCCTAGTCCTCTCTGTCACCCCCCAGACCTCTCCCCTAGTCCTCTCTGTCACCCCCCAGACTTCTCCCCTAGTCCTCTCTGTCACCCCTCCAGACCTCTCCCCTAGTCCTCTCTGTCACCCCCCAGACCTCTCCCCTAGTCCTCTCTGTCAACCCCCAGATCTCTCCCCTAGTCCTCTCTGTCACCCCCCAGACCTCTCCCCTAGTCCTCTCTGTCACCCCCCAGACCTCTCCCCTAGACCTCTCTGTCATCCCCCAGATCTCTCCCCTAGTCCTCTCTGTCACCCCCCAGACCTCTCCCCTAGTCCTCTCTCTCACCCCCCAGACCTCTCTCCTAGACCTCTCTGTCACCCCCCAGACCTCTCCCCTAGTCCTCTCTGTCACCCCACAGACCTCTCCCCTAGTCCTCTCTGTCACCTCCCAGACCTCTCCCCTAGTGCTCTCTGTCACCCCCCAGACCTCTCCCCTAGTCCTCTCTGTCACCCCCCAGACCTCTCCCCTAGTCCTCTCTGTCACCCCCAGACCTCTCCCCTAGTCCTCTCTGTCACCCGCCAGACCTCTTCCCTAGTCCTCTCTGTCACCCCCCAGACCTCTCCCCTAGACCTTTCTGTCACCCCCCAGACCTCTCCCCTAGTCCTCTCTGTCACCCCCCAGACCTCTCCCCTAGTCCTCTCTGTCACCCCCCAGACCTCTCCCCTAGACCTCTCTGTCACCCCCCAGACCTCTCCCCTAGTCCTCTCTGTCACCCCCAGACCTCTCCCCTAGTCCTCTCTGTCACCCCCCACACCTCTCCCCTAGACCTTTCTGTCACCCCCCAGACCTCTCCCCTAGTCCTCTCTGTCACCCCACAGACCTCTCCCCTAGTCCTCTCTGTCACCCCCCAGACCACTCCCCTAGACCTTTCTGTCACCCCCCAGACCTCTCCCCTAGTCCTCTCTGTCACCCCCCAGACCTCTCCCCTAGACCTCTCTGTCACCCCCATACCTCTCCCCTAGTCCTCTCTGTCACCCCCCAGACCTCTCCCCTAGACCTTTCTGTCACCCCCAGACCTCTCCCCTAGTCCTCTCTGTCACCCCCCAGACCTCTCCCCTAGTCCTCTCTGTCACCCCCCAGACCTCTCCCCTAGTCCTCTCTGTCACCCCCCAGACCTCTCCCCCAAGACCTCTCTGTCACCCCCCAGACCTCTCCCCTAGTCCTCTCTGTCACCCCCCAGACCTCTCCCCTAGTCCTCTCTGTCACCCCCCAGACCTCTCCCCTAGACCTCTCTGTCACCCCCCAGACCTCTCCCCTAGTCCTCTCTGTCACCCCCCAGACCTCTCCCCTAGACCTCTCTGTCACCCTCCAGACCTCTCCGCTAGTCCTCTCTGTCACCCCCCAGACCTCTCCCCTAGACCTTTCTGTCACCCCCCAGACCTCTCCGCTAGTCCTCTCTGTCACCCCCCAGACCTCTCCCCTAGTCCTCTCTGTCACCCGCCAGACCTCTCCCCTAGTCCTCTCTGTCACCCTCCAGACCTCTCCCCTAGTCCTCTCTGTCACCCCCCAGACCTCTCCCCTAGTCCTCTCTGTCACCCCCCAGACCTCTCCCCTAGTCCTCTCTGTCACCCGCCAGACCTCTCCCCTAGTCCTCTCTGTCACCCCCCAGACCTCTCCCCTAGTCCTCTCTGTCACCCCCCAGACCTCTCCCCTAGTCCTCTCTGTCACCCCCCAGACCTCTCCCCTAGTCCTCTCTGTCACCCCTCCAGACCTCTCCCCTAGACCTCTCTGTCACCCCCCAGACCTCTCCCCTAGTCCTCTCTGTCACCCCCCGGACCTCTCCCCTAGTCCTTTCTGTCACCCCCCCAGACCTCTCCCCTAGTCCTCTCTGTCACCCCCCAGACCTCTCCCCTAGTCCTCTCTGTCACCCCCCAGACCTCTCCCCTAGTCCTCTCTGTCAACCCCCCAGACCTCTCCCCTAGTCCTCTCTGTCACCCCCCAGACCTCTCTCCTAGACCTCTCTGTCACCCCCCAGACCTCTCCCCTAGACCTCTCTGTCACCCCCCCAGACCTCTCCCCTAGTCCTCTCTGTCACTCCCAGAACTCTCCCCTAGTCCTCTCTGTCCCCCCCCAGACCTCTCCCCTAGTCCTCTCTGTCACCCCCCAGACCTCTCCCCTAGACCTCTCTGTCACACCCCAGACCTCTCCCCTAGTCCTCTCTGTCACCCCCAGACCTCTCCCCTAGTCCTCTCTGTCACCCCCCAGACCTCTCCCCTAGTCCTCTCTGTCACCCCCAGACCTCTCCCCTAGTCCTCTCTGTCACCCCTCAGACCTCTCCCCTAGTCCTCTCTGTCATCCCCCAGACCTCTCCTCTAGTCCTCTCTGTCACCCTCCAGACCTCTCCCCTAGTCCTCTCTGTCACCCCCCAGACCTCTCCCCTAGTCCTCTCTGTCACCCCCCAGACCTCTCCCCTAGTCCTCTCTGTCACCCCCCAGACCTCTTCCCTAGTCCTCTCTGTCACCCCCCAGACCTCTCTCCTAGACCTCTCTGTCACCCCCCAGACCTCTCCCCTAGACTTCTCTGTCACGCTCCCAGACCTCTCCCCTAGTCCTCTCTGTCACCCCTCCAGACCTCTCCCCTAGACCTCTCTGTCACCCCCCCAGACCTCTCCCCTAGTCCTCTCTGTCACCCCCCAGACCTCTCCCCTAGACCTCTCTGTCACCCCCCAGACCTCTCCGTCACCCCCCATACCTCTCCCCTAGTGCTCTCTGTCACCCCCCAGACCTCTCCCCTAGTCCTTTCTGTCACCCCCCAGACCTCTCCCCTAGACCTCTCTGTCACCCCCCAGACCTCTCCCCTAGTCCTCTCTGTCACCCTCCAGACCTCTCCACTAGTCCTCTCTGTCACCCTCCAGACCTCTCCCCTAGTCCTCTCTGTCACCCCCCAGATCTCTCCCCTAGTCCTCTCTGTCACCCGCCCAGACCTCTCCCCTAGTCCTCTCTGTCACCCCCCAGACCTCTCCCCTAGTCCTCTCTGTCACCCGCCAGACCTCTCCCCTAGTCCTCTCTGTCACCCGCCAGACCTCTCCCCTAGTCCTCTCTGTCACCCCCCAGACCTCTCCCCTAGTCCTCTCTGTCACCCGCCAGACCTCTCCCCTAGTCCTCTCTGTCACCTCCCAGACCTCTCCCCTAGTCCTCTCTGTCACCCCCAGACCTCTCCCCTAGTCCTCTCTGTCACCCCCCAGACCTCTCCCCTAGTCCTCTCTGTCACCCCCCAGATCTCTCCCCTAGTCCTCTCTGTCACCCCCCAGACCTCTCCCCTAGTCCTCTCTGTCACCCCCCAGACCTCTCTCCTAGACCTCTCTGTCACCCCCCAGACCTCTCCCCTAGTCCTCACTGTCACCCGCAAGACCTCTCCCCTAGTCCTCTCTGTCACCTCCCAGACCTCTCCCCTAGTCCTCTCTGTCACCACCAGAGCTCTCCCCTAGTCCTCTCTGTCACCCCCCGGGCCTCTCCCCTAGACCTCTCTGTCACCCCCCAGACCTCTCCCCTAGTCCTCTCTGTCACCCCCAGACCTCTCCCCTAGTCCTCTCTGTCACCCCCCAGACCTCTCCCCTAGACCTTTCTGTCACCCCCCAGACCTCTCCCCTAGTCCTCTCTGTCACCCCCCAGACCTCTCCCCTAGACCTCTCTGTCACCCCCAGACCTCTCCCCTAGTCCTCTCTTTCACCCCCAGACCTCTCCCCTAGACCTCTCCGTCACCCCCCATACCTCTCCCCTAGTGCTCTCTGTCACCCCCCAGACCTCTCCCCTAGTCCTTTCAGTCACCCCCCAGACCTCTCCCCTAGACCTCTCTGTCACCCCCCAGACCTCTCCCCTAGTCCTCTCTGTCACCCTCCAGACCTCTCCCCTAGTCCTCTCTGTCACCCTCCAGACCTCTCCCCTAGTCCTCTCTGTCACCCCCCAGATCTCTCCCCTAGTCCTCTCTGTCACCCCCCAGACCTCTCCCCTAGTCCTCTCTGTCACCCCCCAGACCTCTCCCCTAGTCCTCTCTGTCACCCGCCAGACCTCTACCCTAGTCCTCTCTGTCACCCGCCAGACCTCTCCCCTAGTCCTCTCTGTCACCCCCCAGACATCTCCCCTAGTCCTCTCTGTCACCCGCCAGACCTCTCCCCTAGTCCTCTCTGTCACCTCCCAGACCTCTCCCCTAGTCCTCTCTGTCACCCCCAGACCTCTCCCCTAGTCCTCTCTGTCACCCCCCAGACCTCTCCCCTAGTCCTCTCTGTCACCCCCCAGATCTCTCCCCTAGTCCTCTCTGTCACCCCCCAGACCTCTCCCCTAGTCCTCTCTGTCACCTCCCAGACCTCTCTCCTAGACCTCTCTGTCACCCCCCAGACCTCTCCCCTAGTCCTCACTGTCACCCGCAAGACCTCTCCCCTAGTCCTCTCTGTCACCTCCCAGACCTCTCCCCTAGTCCTCTCTGTCACCCCCAGAGCTCTCCCCTAGTCCTCTCTGTCACCCCCCGGGCCTCTCCCCTAGACCTCTCTGTCACCCCCCAGACCTCTCCCCTAGTCCTCTCTGTCACCCCCAGACCTCTCCCCTAGTCCTCTCTGTCACCCCCCAGACCTCTCCCCTAGACCTTTCTGTCACCCCCCAGACCTCTCCCCTAGTCCTCTCTGTCACCCCCCAGACCTCTCCCCTAGACCTCTCTGTCACCCCCAGACCTCTCCCCTAGTCCTCTCTTTCACCCCCCAGACCTCTCCCCTAGACCTCTCTGTCACCCCCCAGACCTCTCCCCTAGTCCTCTCTGTCACCCCCAGACCTCTCCCCTAGTCCTCTCTGTCACCCCCCAGACCTCTCCCCTAGACCTTTCTGTCACCCCCCAGACCTCTCCCCTAGTCCTCTCTGTCACCCCCCAAACCTCTCCCCTAGACCTCTCTGTCACCCCCAGACCTCTCCCCTAGTCCTCTCTGTCACCCCCCAGACCTCTCCCCTAGACCTCTCTGTTAGCCCCCAGGTCTCTCCTCTAGTCCTCTCTGTCACCCCTCCAGACCTCTCTCCTAGTCCTCTCTGTCACCCCCCAGACCTCTCCCCTAGTCCTCTCTGTCACCCCCCAGACCTCTCCCCTAGTTCTCTCTGTCACCCCCCAGACCTCTCCCCTAGTCCTCTCTGTCACCCCCCAGACCTCTCCCCTAGTCCTCTCTGTCACCCCCCAGACCTCTCCCCTAGACCTCTCTGTCACCCCCCAGACCTCTCCCCTAGTCCTCTCTGTCACCCCCCAGACCTCTCCCCTAGTCCTCTCTGTCACCTCCCAGACCTCTCCCTTAGTCCTCTCTTTCACCCCCCAGACCTCTCTCCTAGTCCTCTCTGTCACCCCCCCAGACCTCTTCCCTAGACCACTCTGTCACCCCCCCAGACCTCTCCCCTAGACCTCTCTGTCACCCCCCAGACCTCTCCCCTAGTCCTCTCTGTCACCCCCCAGACCTCTCCTCTAGTCCTCTCTGTCACCCCCCAGACCTCTCCCCTAGTCCTCTATGTCACCCTCCAGATCTCTCCCCTAGACCTTTCTGTCACCCCCAGACCTCTCCCCTAGACCTCTCTGTCACCCCCCGAACCTCTCCCCCTAGTCCTCTCTGTCACCCCTCCAGACCTCTCCCCTAGACCTCTCTGTCACCCCCCGGACCTCTCCCCCTAGTCCTCTCTGTCACCCCTCCAGACCTCTCCCCTAGACCTCTCTGTCACCCCCCGGACCTCTCCCCCTAGTCCTCTCTGTCACCCCTCTAGACCTCTCCCCTAGACCTCTCTGTCACCCCCCAGACCTCTCCCCTAGTCCTCTCTGTCACCTCCCAGACCTCTCCCCTAGTCCTCTCTGTCATCCCCCAGACCTCTCCCCTAGTCCTCTCTGTCACCCCCCCAGACCTCTCCCCTAGTCCTCTCTGTCACCCCCCAGACCTCTCCCCTAGTCCTCTCTGTCATCCCCCAGACCTCTCCCCTAGTCCTCTCTGTCACCCCCCAGACCTCTCCCCTAGTCCTCTCTGTCACCCCCCAGACCTTTCCCCTAGTCCTCTCTGTCACCCCCCAGACCTCTCCCCTAGTCCTCTCTGTCACCCCCCAGACCTCTCCCCTAGTCCTCTCTGTCACCCCCCAGACCTCTCTCCTAGACCTCTCTGTCACCCCCCAGACCTCTCCCCTAGACCTCTCTGTCACCCCCCAGACCTCTCCCCTAGTCCTCTCTGTCACCCCCCAGACCTCTCCCCTAGACCTCTCTGTCACCCTCCAGACCTCTCCGCTAGTCCTCTCTGTCACCCCCCAGACCTCTCCCCTAGACCTTTCTGTCACCCCCCAGACCTCTCCGCTAGTCCTCTCTGTCACCCCCCAGACCTCTCCCCTAGTCCTCTCTGTCACTCGCCAGACCTCTCCCCTAGTCCTCTCTGTCACCCTCCAGACCTCTCCCCTAGTCCTCTCTGTCACCCCCCAGACCTCTCCCCTAGTCCTCTCTGTCACCCGCCAGACCTCTCTGTCACCCCCCAGACCTCTCCCCTAGTCCTCTCTGTCACCCCCCAGACCTCTCCCCTAGTCCTCTCTGTCACCCGCCAGACCTCTCCCCTAGTCCTCTCTGTCACCCCCCAGACCTCTCCCCTAGTCCTCTCTGTCACCCCCCAGACCTCTCCCCTAGTCCTCTCTGTCACCCCCCAGACCTCTCCCCTAGTCCTCTCTGTCACCCCTCCAGACCTCTCCCCTAGTCCTCTCTGTCACCCCCCAGACCTCTCCCCTAGTCCTCTCTGTCACCCCCCAGATCTCTCCCCTAGTCCTCTCTGTCACCCCCCAGACCTCTCCCCTAGTCCTCTCTGTCACCCCCCAGACCTCTCTCCTAGACCTCTCTGTCACCCCCCAGACCTCTCCCCTAGTCCTCTCTGTCACCTCCCAGACCTCTCCCCTAGTCCTCTCTGTCACCCCCCAGACCTCTCCCCTAGTCCTCTCTGTCACCCCCCAGACCTCTCCCCTAGTCCTCTCTGTCACCCGCCAGACCTCTCCCCTAGTCCTCTCTGTCATCCCCCAGACCTCTCCCCTAGTCCTCTCTGTCACCCCCCAGACCTCTCCCCTAGTCCTCTCTGTCACCCCCCAGACTTCTCTCCTAGACCTCTCTGTCACCCCCCAGACCTCTCCCCTAGACCTCTCTGTCACCCCCCAGACCTCTCCCCTAGTCCTCTCTGTCACCCCCCAGACCTCTCCCCTAGACCTCTCTGTCACCCTCCAGACGTCTCCGCTAGTCCTCTCTGTCACCCCCCAGACCTCTCCCCTAGTCCTCTCTGTCACCCACCAGACCTCTCCCCTAGTCCTCTCTGTCACCCCTCCAGACCTCTCCCCTAGTCCTCTCTGTCACCCCCCAGACCTCTCCCTTAGTCCTCTCTGTCACCCCCCAGATCTCTCCCCTAGTCCTCTCTGTCACCCCCCAGACCTCTCCCCTAGTCCTCTCTGTCACCCCCCAGACCTCTCTCCTAGACCTCTCTGTCACCCCCCAGACCTCTCCCCTAGTCCTCTCTGTCACCTCCCAGACCTCTCCCCTAGTCCTCTCTGTCACCCCCCAGACCTCTCCCCTAGTCCTCTCTGTCACCCCCCAGACCTCTCCCCTAGTCCTCTCTGTCACCCCCAGACCTCTCCCCTAGTCCTCTTTGTCATCCCCCAGACCTCTCCCCTAGTCCTCTCTGTCACCCCCCAGACCTCTCCCCTAGTCCTCTCTGTCACCCCCCAGACCTCTCTCCTAGACCTCTCTGTCACCCCCCAGACCTCTCCCCTAGTCCTCTCTGTCACACCCCCAGACCTCTCCCCTAGTCCTCTCTGTCACCCCCCAGACCTCTCCCCTAGTCCTCTCTGTCACCCCCCAGACCTCTCTCCTAGACCTCTCTGTCACCCCCCAGACCTCTCCCCTAGACCTCTCTGTCACCCCCCCAGACCTCTCCCCTAGTCCTCTCTGTCACCCCCCAGACCTCTCCCCTAGTCCTCTCTGTCACCCCCAGACCTCTCCCCTAGTCCTCTCTGTCACCCCCAGACCTCTCCCCTAGTCCTCTCTGTCATCCCCCAGACCTCTCCCCTAGTCCTCTCTGTCACCCTCCAGACCTCTCCCCTAGTCCTCTCTGTCACCCCCCAGACCTCTCTCCTAGACCTCTCTGTCACCCCCCAGACCTCTCCCCTAGTCCTCTCTGTCACCCCCCAGACCTCTCCCCTAGTCCTCTCTGTCACCCCCCAGACCTCTCCCCTAGTCCTCTCTGTCACCCCCCAGACCTCTCTCCTAGACCTCTCTGTCACCCCCAGACCTCTCCCCTAGACCTCTCTGTCACCCCCCAGACCTCTCCCCTAGTCCTCTCTGTCACCCGCAAGACCTCTCCCCTAGTCCTCTCTGTCACCCTCCAGACCTCTCCCCTAGTCCTCTCTGTCACCCCCCAGATCTCTCCCCTAGTCCTCTCTGTCACCCCCCAGACCTCTCCCCTAGTCCTCTCTGTCACCCCCAGACCTCTCCCCTAGTCCAATCTGTCACCCGCCAGACCTCTCCTCTAGTCCTCTCTGTCACCCTCCAGACCTCTCCCCTAGTCCTCTCTGTCACCCCCCAGACCTCTTCCCTAGTCCTCTCTGTCACCCCCCAGACCTCTCTCCTAGACCTCTCTGTCACCCTCCCAGACCTCTCCCCTAGTCCTCTCTGTCACCCCTCCAGACCTCTCCCCTAGACCTCTCTGTCACCCCCCCAGACCTCTCCCCTAGTCCTCTCTGTCACCCCCCAGACCTCTCCCCTAGACCTCTCTGTCACCCCCCAGACCTCTCCGTCACCCCCCAGACCTCTCCCCTAGACCTCTCTGTCACCCCCCAGACCTCTCCCCTAGTCCTCTCTGTCACCCCCCAGACCTCTCCCCTAGTCCTTTCTGTCACCCCCCAGACCTCTCCCCTAGACCTCTCTGTCACCCCCCAGACCTCTCCCCTAGTCCTCTCTGTCACCCCCCAGACCTCTCCCCTAGTCCTCTTTGTCACCCTCCAGACCTCTCCCCTAGTCCTCTCTGTCACCCCCCAGATCTCTCCCCTAGTCCTCTCTGTCACCCCCCAGACCTCTCCCCTAGTCCTCTCTGTCACCCCCCAGACCTCTCCCCTAGTCCTTTCTGTCACCCCCCAGACCTCTCCCCTAGACCTCTCTGTCACCCCCCAGACCTCTCCCCTAGTCCTCTCTGTCACCCCCCAGACCTCTCCCCTAGTCCTCTCTGTCACCCTCCAGACCTCTCCCCTAGTCCTCTCTGTCACCCCCCAGATCTCTCCCCTAGTCCTCTCTGTCACCCCCCAGACCTCTCCCCTAGTCCTCTCTGTCACCCCCCAGACCTCTCCCCTAGTCCAATCTGTCACCCGCCAGACCTCTCCCCTAGTCCTCTCTGTCACCCGCCAGACCTCTCCCCTAGTCCTCTCTGTCACTTCCCAGACCTCTCCCCTAGTCCTCTCTGTCACCCCCCAGACCTCTCCCCTAGTCCTCTCTGTCACCCCCCAGATCTCTCCCCTAGTCCTCTCTGTCACCCCCCAGACCTCTCCCCTAGTCCTCTCTGTCACCCCCCAGACCTCTCTCCTAGACCTCTCTGTCACCCCCCAGACCTCTCCCCTAGACCTTTCTGTCACCCCCCAGACATCTCCCCTAGTCCTCTCTGTCACCCCCCAGACCTCTCCCCTAGACCTCTCTGTCACCCCCAGACCTCTCCCCTAGTCCTCTCTTTCACCCCCCAGACCTCTCCCCTAGACCTCTCTGTCACCCCCCAGACCTCTCCCCTAGTCCTCTCTGTCACCCCCCAGACCTCTCCCCTAGTCCTCTCTGTCACCCCCCAGACCTCTCCCCTAGACCTTTCTGTCACCCCCCAGACCTCTCCGCTAGTCCTCTCTGTCACCCCCCAGACCTCTCCCCTAGTCCTCTCTGTCACACGCCAGACCTCTCCCCTAGTCCTCTCTGTCACCCTCCAGACCTCTCCCCTAGTCCTCTCTGTCACCCCCCAGACCTCTCCCCTAGTCCTCTCTGTCACCCCCCAGACCTCTCCCCTAGTCCTCTCTGTCACCCGCCAGACCTCTCCCCTAGTCCTCTCTGTCACCCCCCAGACCTCTCCCCTAGTCCTCTCTGTCACCCCCCAGACCTCTCCCCTAGTCCTCTCTGTCACCCCCCAGACCTCTCCCCTAGTCCTCTCTGTCACCCCTCCAGACCTCTCCCCTAGACCTCTCTGTCACCCCCCAGACCTCTCCCCTAGTCCTCTCTGTCACCCCCCCAGACCTCTCCCCTAGTCCTTTCTGTCACCCCCCCAGACCTCTCCCCTAGTCCTCTCTGTCACCCCCCAGACCTCTCCCCTAGTCCTCTCTGTCACCCCCCAGACCTCTCCCCTAGTCCTCTCTGTCAACCCCCCAGACCTCTCCCCTAGTCCTCTCTGTCACCCCCCAGACCTCTCCCCTAGACCTCTCTGTCACCCCCCCAGACCTCTCCCCTAGTCCTCTCTGTCACTCCCAGAACTCTCCCCTAGTCCTCTCTGTCCCCCCCCAGACCTCTCCCCTAGTCCTCTCTGTCACCCCCCAGACCTCTCCCCTAGACCTCTCTGTCACACCCCAGACCTCTCCCCTAGTCCTCTCTGTCACCCCCAGACCTCTCCCCTAGTCCTCTCTGTCACCCCCCAGACCTCTCCCCTAGTCCTCTCTGTCACCCCCAGACCTCTCCCCTAGTCCTCTCTGTCACCCCTCAGACCTCTCCCCTAGTCCTCTCTGTCATCCCCCAGACCTCTCCTCTAGTCCTCTCTGTCACCCTCCAGACCTCTCCCCTAGTCCTCTCTGTCACCCCCCAGACCTCTCCCCTAGTCCTCTCTGTCACCCCCCAGACCTCTCCCCTAGTCCTCTCTGTCACCCCCCAGACCTCTTCCCTAGTCCTCTCTGTCACCCCCCAGACCTCTCTCCTAGACCTCTCTGTCACCCCCCAGACCTCTCCCCTAGACTTCTCTGTCACGCTCCCAGACCTCTCCCCTAGTCCTCTCTGTCACCCCTCCAGACCTCTCCCCTAGACCTCTCTGTCACCCCCCCCAGACCTCTCCCCTAGTCCTCTCTGTCACCCCCCAGACCTCTCCCCTAGACCTCTCTGTCACCCCCCAGACCTCTCCGTCACCCCCCATACCTCTCCCCTAGTGCTCTCTGTCACCCCCCAGACCTCTCCCCTAGTCCTTTCTGTCACCCCCCAGACCTCTCCCCTAGACCTCTCTGTCACCCCCCAGACCTCTCCCCTAGTCCTCTCTGTCACCCTCCAGACCTCTCCCCTAGTCCTCTCTGTCACCCTCCAGACCTCTCCCCTAGTCCTCTCTGTCACCCCCCAGATCTCTCCCCTAGTCCTCTCTGTCACCCGCCCAGACCTCTCCCCTAGTCCTCTCTGTCACCCCCCAGACCTCTCCCCTAGTCCTCTCTGTCACCCGCCAGACCTCTCCCCTAGTCCTCTCTGTCACCCGCCAGACCTCTCCCCTAGTCCTCTCTGTCACCCCCCAGACCTCTCCCCTAGTCCTCTCTGTCACCCGCCAGACCTCTCCCCTAGTCCTCTCTGTCACCTCCCAGACCTCTCCCCTAGTCCTCTCTGTCACCCCCAGACCTCTCCCCTAGTCCTCTCTGTCACCCCCCAGACCTCTCCCCTAGTCCTCTCTGTCACCCCCCAGATCTCTCCCCTAGTCCTCTCTGTCACCCCCCAGACCTCTCCCCTAGTCCTCTCTGTCACCCCCCAGACCTCTCTCCTAGACCTCTCTGTCACCCCCCAGACCTCTCCCCTAGTCCTCACTGTCACCCGCAAGACCTCTCCCCTAGTCCTCTCTGTCACCTCCCAGACCTCTCCCCTAGTCCTCTCTGTCACCCCCAGAGCTCTCCCCTAGTCCTCTCTGTCACCCCCCGGGCCTCTCCCCTAGACCTCTCTGTCACCCCCCAGACCTCTCCCCTAGTCCTCTCTGTCACCCCCAGACCTCTCCCCTAGTCCTCTCTGTCACCCCCCAGACCTCTCCACTAGACCTTTCTGTCACCCCCCAGACCTCTCCCCTAGTCCTCTCTGTCACCCCCCAGACCTCTCCCCTAGACCTCTCTGTCACCCCCAGACCTCTCCCCTAGTCCTCTCTTTCACCCCCAGACCTCTCCCCTAGACCTCTCCGTCACCCCCCATACCTCTCCCCTAGTGCTCTCTGTCACCCCCCAGACCTCTCCCCTAGTCCTTTCAGTCACCCCCCAGACCTCTCCCCTAGACCTCTCTGTCACCCCCCAGACCTCTCCCCTAGTCCTCTCTGTCACCCTCCAGACCTCTCCCCTAGTCCTCTCTGTCACCCTCCAGACCTCTCCCCTAGTCCTCTCTGTCACCCCCCAGATCTCTCCCCTAGTCCTCTCTGTCACCCCCCAGACCTCTCCCCTAGTCCTCTCTGTCACCCCCCAGACCTCTCCCCTAGTCCTCTCTGTCACCCGCCAGACCTCTACCCTAGTCCTCTCTGTCACCCGCCAGACCTCTCCCCTAGTCCTCTCTGTCACCCCCCAGACCTCTCCCCTAGTCCTCTCTGTCACCCGCCAGACCTCTCCCCTAGTCCTCTCTGTCACCTCCCAGACCTCTCCCCTAGTCCTCTCTGTCACCCCCAGACCTCTCCCCTAGTCCTCTCTGTCACCCCCCAGACCTCTCCCCTAGTCCTCTCTGTCACCCCCCAGATCTCTCCCCTAGTCCTCTCTGTCACCCCCCAGACCTCTCCCCTAGTCCTCTCTGTCACCCCCCAGACCTCTCTCCTAGACCTCTCTGTCACCCCCCAGACCTCTCCCCTAGTCCTCACTGTCACCCGCAAGACCTCTCCCCTAGTCCTCTCTGTCACCTCCCAGACCTCTCCCCTAGTCCTCTCTGTCACCCCCAGAGCTCTCCCCTAGTCCTCTCTGTCACCCCCCGGGCCTCTCCCCTAGACCTCTCTGTCACCCCCCCAGACCTCTCCCCTAGTCCTCTCTGTCTCCCCCAGACCTCTCCCCTAGTCCTCTCTGTCACCCCCCAGACCTCTCCCCTAGACCTTTCTGTCACCCCCCAGACCTCTCCCCTAGTCCTCTCTGTCACCCCCCAGACCTCTCCCCTAGACCTCTCTGTCACCCCCAGACCTCTCCCCTAGTCCTCTCTTTCACCCCCCAGACCTCTCCCCTAGACCTCTCTGTCACCCCCCAGACCTCTCCCCTAGTCCTCTCTGTCACCCCCAGACCTCTCCCCTAGTCCTCTCTGTCACCCCCCAGACCTCTCCCCAAGACCTTTCTGTCACCCCCCAGACCTCTCCCCTAGTCCTCTCTGTCACCCCCCAAACCTCTCCCCTAGACCTCTCTGTCACCCCCAGACCTCTCCCCTAGTCCTCTCTGTCACCCCCCAGACCTCTCCCCTAGACCTCTCTGTTAGCCCCCAGGTCTCTCCTCTAGTCCTCTCTGTCACCCCTCCAGACCTCTCTCCTAGTCCTCTCTGTCACCCCCCAGACCTCTCCCCTAGTCCTCTCTGTCACCCCCCAGACCTCTCCCCTAGTTCTCTCTGTCACCCCCCAGACCTCTCCCCTAGTCCTCTCTGTCACCCCCCAGACCTCTCCCCTAGTCCTCTCTGTCACCCCCCAGACCTCTCCCCTAGACCTCTCTGTCACCCCCCAGACCTCTCCCCTAGTCCTCTCTGTCACCCCCAGACCTCTCCCCTAGTCCTCTCTGTCACCTCCCAGACCTCTCCCTTAGTCCTCTCTTTCACCCCCCAGACCTCTCTCCTAGTCCTCTCTGTCACCCCCCAGACCTCTTCCCTAGACCACTCTGTCACCCCCCCAGACCTCTCCCCTAGACCTCTCTGTCACCCCCAGACCTCTCCCCTAGTCCTCTCTGTCACCCCCCAGACCTCTCCTCTAGTCCTCTCTGTCACCCCCCAGACCTCTCCCCTAGTCCTCTATGTCACCCTCCAGATCTCTCCCCTAGACCTTTCTGTCACCCCCAGACCTCTCCCCTAGACCTCTCTGTCACCCCCCGAACCTCTCCCCCTAGTCCTCTCTGTCACCCCTCCAGACCTCTCCCCTAGACCTCTCTGTCACCCCCCGGACCTCTCCCCCTAGTCCTCTCTGTCACCCCTCCAGACCTCTCCCCTAGACCTCTCTGTCACCCCCCGGACCTCTCCCCTAGTCCTCTCTGTCACCCCTCTAGACCTCTCCCCTAGACCTCTCTGTCACCCCCCAGACCTCTCCCCTAGTCCTCTCTGTCACCTCCCAGACCTCTCCCCTAGTCCTCTCTGTCATCCCCCAGACCTCTCCCCTAGTCCTCTCTGTCACCCCCCCAGACCTCTCCCCTAGTCCTCTCTGTCACCCCCCAGACCTCTCCCCTAGTCCTCTCTGTCATCCCCCAGACCTCTCCCCTAGTCCTCTCTGTCACCCCCCAGACCTCTCCCCTAGTCCTCTCTGTCACCCCCCAGACCTTTCCCCTAGTCCTCTCTGTCACCCCCCAGACCTCTCCCCTAGTCCTCTCTGTCACCCCCCAGACCTCTCCCCTAGTCCTCTCTGTCACCCCCCAGACCTCTCTCCTAGACCTCTCTGTCACCCCCAGACCTCTCCCCTAGACCTCTCTGTCACCCCCCAGACCTCTCCCCTAGTCCTCTCTGTCACCCCCAGACCTCTCCCCTAGACCTCTCTGTCACCCTCCAGACCTCTCCGCTAGTCCTCTCTGTCACCCCCCAGACCTCTCCCCTAGACCTTTCTGTCACCCCCCAGACCTCTCCGCTAGTCCTCTCTGTCACCCCCCAGACCTCTCCCCTAGTCCTCTCTGTCACCCGCCAGACCTCTCCCCTAGTCCTCTCTGTCACCCTCCAGACCTCTCCCCTAGTCCTCTCTGTCACCCCCCAGACCTCTCCCCTAGTCCTCTCTGTCACCCGCCAGACCTCTCTGTCACCCCCCAGACCTCTCCCCTAGTCCTCTCTGTCACCCCCCAGACCTCTCCCCTAGTCCTCTCTGTCACCCGCCAGACCTCTCCCCTAGTCCTCTCTGTCACCCCCCAGACCTCTCCCCTAGTCCTCTCTGTCACCCCCCAGACCTCTCCCCTAGTCCTCTCTGTCACCCCCCAGACCTCTCCCCTAGTCCTCTCTGTCACCCCTCCAGACCTCTCCCCTAGTCCTCTCTGTCACCCCCCAGACCTCTCCCCTAGTCCTCTCTGTCACCCCCCAGATCTCTCCCCTAGTCCTCTCTGTCACCCCCCAGACCTCTCCCCTAGTCCTCTCTGTCACCCCCCAGACCTCTCTCCTAGACCTCTCTGTCACCCCCCAGACCTCTCCCCTAGTCCTCTCTGTCACCTCCCAGACCTCTCCCCTAGTCCTCTCTGTCACCCCCCAGACCTCTCCCCTAGTCCTCTCTGTCACCCCCCAGACCTCTCCCCTAGTCCTCTCTGTCACCCGCCAGACCTCTCCCCTAGTCCTCTCTGTCATCCCCCAGACCTCTCCCCTAGTCCTCTCTGTCACCCCCCAGACCTCTCCCCTAGTCCTCTCTGTCACCCCCCAGACTTCTCTCCTAGACCTCTCTGTCACCCCCCAGACCTCTCCCCTAGACCTCTCTGTCACCCCCCAGACCTCTCCCCTAGTCCTCTCTGTCACCCCCCAGACCTCTCCCCTAGACCTCTCTGTCACCCTCCAGACGTCTCCGCTAGTCCTCTCTGTCACCCCCCATACCTCTCCCCTAGTCCTCTCTGTCACCCCCCAGACCTCTCCCCTAGTCCTCTCTGTCACCCCTCCAGACCTCTCCCCTAGTCCTCTCTGTCACCCCCCAGACCTCTCCCTTAGTCCTCTCTGTCACCCCCCAGATCTCTCCCCTAGTCCTCTCTGTCACCCCCCAGACCTCTCCCCTAGACCTCTCTGTCACCCCCAGACCTCTCCCCTAGTCCTCTCTTTCACCCCCAGACCTCTCCCCTAGACCTCTCCGTCACCCCCCATACCTCTCCCCTAGTGCTCTCTGTCACCCCCCAGACCTCTCCCCTAGTCCTTTCAGTCACCCCCCAGACCTCTCCCCTAGACCTCTCTGTCACCCCCCAGACCTCTCCCCTAGTCCTCTCTGTCACCCTCCAGACCTCTCCCCTAGTCCTCTCTGTCACCCTCCAGACCTCTCCCCTAGTCCTCTCTGTCACCCCCCAGATCTCTCCCCTAGTCCTCTCTGTCACCCCCCCAGACCTCTCCCCTAGTCCTCTCTGTCACCCCCCAGACCTCTCCCCTAGTCCTCTCTGTCACCCGCCAGACCTCTACCCTAGTCCTCTCTGTCACCCGCCAGACCTCTCCCCTAGTCCTCTCTGTCACCCCCCAGACCTCTCCCCTAGTCCTCTCTGTCACCCGCCAGACCTCTCCCCTAGTCCTCTCTGTCACCTCCCAGACCTCTCCCCTAGTCCTCTCTGTCACCCCCAGACCTCTCCCCTAGTCCTCTCTGTCACCCCCCAGATCTCTCCCCTAGTCCTCTCTGTCACCCCCCAGACCTCTCTCCTAGACCTCTCTGTCACCCCCCAGACCTCTCCCCTAGTCCTCACTGTCACCCGCAAGACCTCTCCCCTAGTCCTCTCTGTCACCTCCCAGACCTCTCCCCTAGTCCTCTCTGTCACCCCCAGAGCTCTCCCCTAGTCCTCTCTGTCACCCCCCGGGCCTCTCCCCTAGACCTCTCTGTCACCCCCCCAGACCTCTCCCCTAGTCCTCTCTGTCTCCCCCAGACCTCTCCCCTAGTCCTCTCTGTCACCCCCCAGACCTCTCCCCTAGACCTTTCTGTCACCCCCCAGACCTCTCCCCTAGTCCTCTCTGTCACCCCCCAGACCTCTCCCCTAGACCTCTCTGTCACCCCCAGACCTCTCCCCTAGTCCTCTCTTTCACCCCCCAGACCTCTCCCCTAGACCTCTCTGTCACCCCCCAGACCTCTCCCCTAGTCCTCTCTGTCACCCCCAGACCTCTCCCCAAGACCTTTCTGTCACCCCCCAGACCTCTCCCCTAGTCCTCTCTGTCACCCCCCAAACCTCTCCCCTAGACCTCTCTGTCACCCCCAGACCTCTCCCCTAGTCCTCTCTGTCACCCCCCAGACCTCTCCCCTAGACCTCTCTGTTAGCCCCCAGGTCTCTCCTCTAGTCCTCTCTGTCACCCCTCCAGACCTCTCTCCTAGTCCTCTCTGTCACCCCCCAGACCTCTCCCCTAGTCCTCTCTGTCACCCCCCAGACCTCTCCCCTAGTTCTCTCTGTCACCCCCCAGACCTCTCCCCTAGTCCTCTCTGTCACCCCCCAGACCTCTCCCCTAGTCCTCTCTGTCACCCCCCAGACCTCTCCCCTAGACCTCTCTGTCACCCCCCAGACCTCTCCCCTAGTCCTCTCTGTCACCCCCCAGACCTCTCCCCTAGTCCTCTCTGTCACCTCCCAGACCTCTCCCTTAGTCCTCTCTTTCACCCCCCAGACCTCTCTCCTAGTCCTCTCTGTCACCCCCCAGACCTCTTCCCTAGACCACTCTGTCACCCCCCCAGACCTCTCCCCTAGACCTCTCTGTCACCCCCCAGACCTCTCCCCTAGTCCTCTCTGTCACCCCCCAGACCTCTCCTCTAGTCCTCTCTGTCACCCCCCAGACCTCTCCCCTAGTCCTCTATGTCACCCTCCAGATCTCTCCCCTAGACCTTTCTGTCACCCCCAGACCTCTCCCCTAGACCTCTCTGTCACCCCCCGAACCTCTCCCCCTAGTCCTCTCTGTCACCCCTCCAGACCTCTCCCCTAGACCTCTCTGTCACCCCCCGGACCTCTCCCCCTAGTCCTCTCTGTCACCCCTCCAGACCTCTCCCCTAGACCTCTCTGTCACCCCCCGGACCTCTCCCCCTAGTCCTCTCTGTCACCCCTCTAGACCTCTCCCCTAGACCTCTCTGTCACCCCCCAGACCTCTCCCCTAGTCCTCTCTGTCACCTCCCAGACCTCTCCCCTAGTCCTCTCTGTCATCCCCCAGACCTCTCCCCTAGTCCTCTCTGTCACCCCCCAGACCTCTCCCCTAGTCCTCTCTGTCACCCCCCAGACCTCTCCCCTAGTCCTCTCTGTCATCCCCCAGACCTCTCCCCTAGTCCTCTCTGTCACCCCCCAGACCTCTCCCCTAGTCCTCTCTGTCACCCCCCAGACCTTTCCCCTAGTCCTCTCTGTCACCCCCCAGACCTCTCCCCTAGTCCTCTCTGTCACCCCCAGACCTCTCCCCTAGTCCTCTCTGTCACCCCCCAGACCTCTCTCCTAGACCTCTCTGTCACCCCCCAGACCTCTCCCCTAGACCTCTCTGTCACCCCCCAGACCTCTCCCCTAGTCCTCTCTGTCACCCCCCAGACCTCTCCCCTAGACCTCTCTGTCACCCTCCAGACCTCTCCGCTAGTCCTCTCTGTCACCCCCCAGACCTCTCCCCTAGACCTTTCTGTCACCCCCCAGACCTCTCCGCTAGTCCTCTCTGTCACCCCCCAGACCTCTCCCCTAGTCCTCTCTGTCACCCGCCAGACCTCTCCCCTAGTCCTCTCTGTCACCCTCCAGACCTCTCCCCTAGTCCTCTCTGTCACCCCCCAGACCTCTCCCCTAGTCCTCTCTGTCACCCGCCAGACCTCTCTGTCACCCCCCAGACCTCTCCCCTAGTCCTCTCTGTCACCCCCCAGACCTCTCCCCTAGTCCTCTCTGTCACCCGCCAGACCTCTCCCCTAGTCCTCTCTGTCACCCCCCAGACCTCTCCCCTAGTCCTCTCTGTCACCCCCCAGACCTCTCCCCTAGTCCTCTCTGTCACCCCCCAGACCTCTCCCCTAGTCCTCTCTGTCACCCCTCCAGACCTCTCCCCTAGTCCTCTCTGTCACCCCCCAGACCTCTCCCCTAGTCCTCTCTGTCACCCCCCAGATCTCTCCCCTAGTCCTCTCTGTCACCCCCAGACCTCTCCCCTAGTCCTCTCTGTCACCCCCAGACCTCTCTCCTAGACCTCTCTGTCACCCCCCAGACCTCTCCCCTAGTCCTCTCTGTCACCTCCCAGACCTCTCCCCTAGTCCTCTCTGTCACCCCCCAGACCTCTCCCCTAGTCCTCTCTGTCACCCCCCAGACCTCTCCCCTAGTCCTCTCTGTCACCCGCCAGACCTCTCCCCTAGTCCTCTCTGTCATCCCCCAGACCTCTCCCCTAGTCCTCTCTGTCACCCCCCAGACCTCTCCCCTAGTCCTCTCTGTCACCCCCCAGACTTCTCTCCTAGACCTCTCTGTCACCCCCCAGACCTCTCCCCTAGACCTCTCTGTCACCCCCCAGACCTCTCCCCTAGTCCTCTCTGTCACCCCCCAGACCTCTCCCCTAGACCTCTCTGTCACCCTCCAGACGTCTCCGCTAGTCCTCTCTGTCACCCCCCATACCTCTCCCCTAGTCCTCTCTGTCACCCCCCAGACCTCTCCCCTAGTCCTCTCTGTCACCCCTCCAGACCTCTCCCCTAGTCCTCTCTGTCACCCCCCAGACCTCTCCCTTAGTCCTCTCTGTCACCCCCCAGATCTCTCCCCTAGTCCTCTCTGTCACCCCCCAGACCTCTCCCCTAGTCCTCTCTGTCACCCCCCAGACCTCTCTCCTAGACCTCTCTGTCACCCCCAGACCTCTCCCCTAGTCCTCTCTGTCACCTCCCAGACCTCTCCCCTAGTCCTCTCTGTCACCCCCCAGACCTCTCCCCTAGTCCTCTCTGTCACCCCCCAGACCTCTCCCCTAGTCCTCTCTGTCACCCCCAGACCTCTCCCCTAGTCCTCTTTGTCATCCCCCAGACCTCTCCCCTAGTCCTCTCTGTCACCCCCAGACCTCTCCCCTAGTCCTCTCTGTCACCCCCCAGACCTCTCTCCTAGACCTCTCTGTCACCCCCCAGACCTCTCCCCTAGTCCTCTCTGTCACCCCCAGACCTCTCCCCTAGTCCTCTCTGTCACCCCCCAGACCTCTCCCCTAGTCCTCTCTGTCACCCCCCAGACCTCTCTCCTAGACCTCTCTGTCACCCCCCAGACCTCTCCCCTAGACCTCTCTGTCACCCCCCAGACCTCTCCCCTAGTCCTCTCTGTCACCCCCCAGACCTCTCCCCTAGTCCTCTCTGTCACCCCCCAGACCTCTCCCCTAGTCCTCTCTGTCACCCCCAGACCTCTCCCCTAGTCCTCTCTGTCATCCCCCAGACCTCTCCCCTAGTCCTCTCTGTCACCCTCCAGACCTCTCCCCTAGTCCTCTCTGTCACCCCCCAGACCTCTCTCCTAGACCTCTCTGTCACCCCCCAGACCTCTCCCCTAGTCCTCTCTGTCACCCCCCAGACCTCTCCCCTAGTCCTCTCTGTCACCCCCCAGACCTCTCCCCTAGTCCTCTCTGTCACCCCCCAGACCTCTCTCCTAGACCTCTCTGTCACCCCCCAGACCTCTCCCCTGGACCTCTCTGTCACCCCCCAGACCTCTCCCCTAGTCCTCTCTGTCACCCGCAAGACCTCTCCCCTAGTCCTCTCTGTCACCCTCCAGACCTCTCCCCTAGTCCTCTCTGTCACCCCCCAGATCTCTCCCCTAGTCCTCTCTGTCACCCCCCAGACCTCTCCCCTAGTCCTCTCTGTCACCCCCAGATCTCTCCCCTAGTCCTCTCTGTCACCCCCCAGACCTCTCCCCTAGTCCAATCTGTCACCCGCCAGACCTCTCCTCTAGTCCTCTCTGTCACCCTCCAGACCTCTCCCCTAGTCCTCTCTGTCACCCCCCAGACCTCTTCCCTAGTCCTCTCTGTCACCCCCCAGACCTCTCTCCTAGACCTCTCTGTCACCCTCCCAGACCTCTCCCCTAGTCCTCTCTGTCACCCCTCCAGACCTCTCCCCTAGACCTCTCTGTCACCCCCCCAGACCTCTCCCCTAGTCCTCTCTGTCACCCCCCAGACCTCTCCCCTAGACCTCTCTGTCACCCCCCAGACCTCTCCGTCACCCCCCAGACCTCTCCCCTAGACCTCTCTGTCACCCCCCAGACCTCTCCCCTAGTCCTCTCTGTCACCCCCCAGACCTCTCCCCTAGTCCTTTCTGTCACCCCCCAGACCTCTCCCCTAGACCTCTCTGTCACCCCCCAGACCTCTCCCCTAGTCCTCTCTGTCACCCGCAAGACCTCTCCCCTAGTCCTCTCTGTCACCCTCCAGACCTCTCCCCTAGTCCTCTCTGTCACCCCCCAGATCTCTCCCCTAGTCCTCTCTGTCACCCCCCAGACCTCTCCCCTAGTCCTCTCTGTCACCCCCCAGACCTCTCCCCTAGTCCAATCTGTCACCCGCCAGACCTCTCCCCTAGTCCTCTCTGTCACCCGCCAGACCTCTCCCCTAGTCCTCTCTGTCACTTCCCAGACCTCTCCCCTAGTCCTCTCTGTCACCCCCCAGACCTCTCCCCTAGTCCTCTCTGTCACCCCCCAGATCTCTCCCCTAGTCCTCTCTGTCACCCCCCAGACCTCTCCCCTAGTCCTCTCTGTCACCCCCCAGACCTCTCTCCTAGACCTCTCTGTCACCCCCCAGACCTCTCCCCTAGACCTTTCTGTCACCCCCCAGACATCTCCCCTAGTCCTCTCTGTCACCCCCCAGACCTCTCCCCTAGACCTCTCTGTCACCCCCAGACCTCTCCCCTAGTCCTCTCTTTCACCCCCAGACCTCTCCCCTAGACCTCTCTGTCACCCCCCCAGACCTCTCCCCTAGTCCTCTCTGTCACCCCCAGACCTCTCCCCTAGTCCTCTCTGTCACCCCCCAGACCTCTCCCCTAGACCTTTCTGTCACCCCCCAGACCTCTCCCCTAGTCCTCTCTGTCACCCCCCAGACCACTCCCCTAGACCTCTGTGTCACCCCCAGACCTCTCCCCTAGCCCTCTCTGTCACCCCCCAGACCTCTCCCCTAGACCTCTCTGTTACCCCCCAGGTCTCTCCTCTAGTCCTCTCTGTCACCCCTCCAGACCTCTCCCCTAGACCTCTCTGTCACCCTCCAGACCTCTCTCCTAGTCCTCTCTGTCACCCCCCAGACCTCTCCCCTAGTCCTCTCTGTCACCCCCCAGACCTCTCCCCCTAGTCCTCTCTGTCACCCCCCAGACCTCTCCCCTAGTCCTCTCTGTCACCCCCCAGACCTCTCCCCTAGTCCTCTCTGTCACCCCCCAGACCTCTCCCCTAGTCCTCTCTGTCACCCCCCAGACCTCTCCCCTAGACCTCTCTGTCACCCCCCAGACCTCTCCCCTAGTCCTCTCTGTCACCCCCCAGACCTCTCCCCTAGTCCTCTCTGTCACCTCCCAGACCTCTCCCTTAGTCCTCTCTTTCACCCCCCAGACCTCTCTCCTAGTCCTCTCTGTCACCCCCCAGACCTGTTCCCTAGACCACTCTGTCACCCCCCCAGACCTCTCCCCTAGTCCTCTCTGTCACCCCCCAGACCTCTCCCCTAGTCCTCTCTGTCACCCCTCCAGACCTCTCCCCTAGTCCTCTCTGTCACCCCTCCAGACCTCTCCCCTAGACCTCTCTGTCACCCCCCCAGACCTCTCCCCTAGTCCTCTCTGTCACCCCCCAGACCACTCCCCTAGTCCTCTCTGTCACCCCTCCAGACCTCTCCCCTAGACCTCTCTGTCACCCACCGGACCTCTCCCCCTAGTCCTCTCTGTCACCCCTCCAGACCTCTCCCCTAGTCCTCTATGTCACCTTCCAGATCTCTCCCCTAGACCTCTCTGTCACCCCCCGGACCTCTCCCCCTAGTCCTCTCTGTCACCCCTCCAGACCTGTCCCCTAGACCTCTCTGTCACCCCCCGGACCTCTCCCCCTAGTCCTCTCTGTCACCCCTCCAGACCTCTCCCCTAGACCTCTCTGTCACCCCCCAGACCTCTCCCCTAGTCCTCTCTGTCACCTCCCAGACCTCTCCCCTAGTCCTCTCTGTCACCCCCCAGACCTCTCCCCTAGACCTCTCTGTCACCCCCCAGACCTCTCCCCTAGTCCTCTCTGTCACCCCCAGACCTCTCCCCTAGTCCTCTCTTTCACCCGCCAGACCTCTCCCCTAGTCCTTTCTGTCACCCCCCAGACCTCTCCCCTAGTCCTCTCTGTCACCCCCCAAGACCTCTCCCCTAGACCTCTCTGTCACCCACCGGACCTCTCCCCCTAGTCCTCTCTGTCACCCCTCCAGACCTCTCCCCTAGACCTCTCTGTCACCCCCCAGACCTCTCCCCTAGTCCTCTATGTCACCTTCCAGATCTCTCCCCTAGACCTTTCTGTCACCCCCAGACCTCTCCCCTAGACCTCTCTGTCACCCCCCGGACCTCTCCCCCAAGTCCTCTCTGTCACCCCTCCAGACCTGTCCCCTAGACCTCTCTGTCACCCCCCGGACCTCTCCCCCTAGTCCTCTCTGTCACCCCTCCAGACCTCTCCCCTAGACCTCTCTGTCACCCCCCAGACCTCTCCCCTAGTCCTCTCTGTCACCTCCCAGACCTCTCCCCTAGTCCTCTCTGTCACCCCCCAGACCTCTCCCCTAGACCTCTCTGTCACCCCCCAGACCTCTCCCCTAGTCCTCTCTGTCACCCCCAGACCTCTCCCCTAGTCCTCTCTTTCACCCGCCAGACCTCTCCCCTAGTCCTTTCTGTCACCCCCCAGACCTCTCCCCTAGTCCTCTCTGTCACCCCCCAAGACCTCTCCCCTAGACCTCTCTGTCACCCCCCAGACCTCTCCCCTAGTCCTCTCTGTCACCCCCCAGACCTCTCCCCTAGACCTCTCTGTCACCCCCCAGACCTCTCCCCTAGTCCTTTCTGTCACCCCCGGACCTCTCCCCTAGTCCTCTCTGTCACCCCCCAGACCTCTCCCCTAGTCCTCTCTGTCACCCCCCAGACCTCTCCCCTAGTCCTCTCTGTCACCCCCCAGACCTCTCCCCTAGTCCTTTCTGTCACCCCCCAGACCTCTCCCCTAGACCTCTCTGTCACCCCCCAGACCTCTCCCCTATTCCTCTCTGTCACCCGCAAGACCTCTCCCCTAGTCCTCTCTGTCACCCTCCAGACCTCTCCCCTAGTCCTCTCTGTCACCCCCCAGATCTCTCCCCTAGTCCTCTCTGTCACCCCCCAGACCTCTCCCCTAGTCCTCTCTGTCACCCCCCAGACCTCTCCCCTAGTCCAATCTGTCACCCGCCAGACCTCTCCCCTAGTCCTCTCTGTCACCCGCCAGACCTCTCCCCTAGTCCTCTCTGTCACTTCCCAGACCTCTCCCCTAGTCCTCTCTGTCACCCCCCAGACCTCTCCCCTAGTCCTCTCTGTCACCCCCCAGATCTCTCCCCTAGTCCTCTCTGTCACCCCCCAGACCTCTCCCCTAGTCCTCTCTGTCACCCCCCAGACCTCTCTCCTAGACCTCTCTGTCACCCCCCAGACCTCTCCCCTAGACCTTTCTGTCACCCCCCAGACATCTCCCCTAGTCCTCTCTGTCACCCCCCAGACCTCTCCCCTAGACCTCTCTGTCACCCCCAGACCTCTCCCCTAGTCCTCTCTTTCACCCCCCAGACCTCTCCCCTAGACCTCTCTGTCACCCCCCAGACCTCTCCCCTAGTCCTCTCTGTCACCCCCAGACCTCTCCCCTAGTCCTCTCTGTCACCCCCCAGACCTCTCCCCTAGACCTTTCTGTCACCCCCCAGACCTCTCCCCTAGTCCTCTCTGTCACCCCCCAGACCACTCCCCTAGACCTCTGTGTCACCCCCAGACCTCTCCCCTAGCCCTCTCTGTCACCCCCCAGACCTCTCCCCTAGACCTCTCTGTTACCCCCCAGGTCTCTCCTCTAGTCCTCTCTGTCACCCCTCCAGACCTCTCCCCTAGACCTCTCTGTCACCCTCCAGACCTCTCTCCTAGTCCTCTCTGTCACCCCCCAGACCTCTCCCCTAGTCCTCTCTGTCACCCCCCAGACCTCTCCCCCTAGTCCTCTCTGTCACCCCCCAGACCTCTCCCCTAGTCCTCTCTGTCACCCCCCAGACCTCTCCCCTAGTCCTCTCTGTCACCCCCCAGACCTCTCCCCTAGTCCTCTCTGTCACCCCCCAGACCTCTCCCCTAGACCTCTCTGTCACCCCCCAGACCTCTCCCCTAGTCCTCTCTGTCACCCCCCAGACCTCTCCCCTAGTCCTCTCTGTCACCTCCCAGACCTCTCCCTTAGTCCTCTCTTTCACCCCCCAGACCTCTCTCCTAGTCCTCTCTGTCACCCCCCAGACCTGTTCCCTAGACCACTCTGTCACCCCCCAGACCTCTCCCCTAGTCCTCTCTGTCACCCCCCAGACCTCTCCCCTAGTCCTCTCTGTCACCCCTCCAGACCTCTCCCCTAGTCCTCTCTGTCACCCCTCCAGACCTCTCCCCTAGACCTCTCTGTCACCCCCCCAGACCTCTCCCCTAGTCCTCTCTGTCACCCCCCAGACCTCTCCCCTAGTCCTCTCTGTCACCCCTCCAGACCTCTCCCCTAGACCTCTCTGTCACCCACCGGACCTCTCCCCCTAGTCCTCTCTGTCACCCCTCCAGACCTCTCCCCTAGACCTCTCTGTCACCCCCCAGACCTCTCCCCTAGTCCTCTATGTCACCTTCCAGATCTCTCCCCTAGACCTTTCTGTCACCCCCAGACCTCTCCCCTAGACCTCTCTGTCACCCCCCGGACCTCTCCCCTAGTCCTCTCTGTCACCCCTCCAGACCTGTCCCCTAGACCTCTCTGTCACCCCCCGGACCTCTCCCCCTAGTCCTCTCTGTCACCCCTCCAGACCTCTCCCCTAGACCTCTCTGTCACCCCCCAGACCTCTCCCCTAGTCCTCTCTGTCACCTCCCAGACCTCTCCCCTAGTCCTCTCTGTCACCCCCCAGACCTCTCCCCTAGACCTCTCTGTCACCCCCCAGACCTCTCCCCTAGTCCTCTCTGTCACCCCCAGACCTCTCCCCTAGTCCTCTCTTTCACCCGCCAGACCTCTCCCCTAGTCCTTTCTGTCACCCCCCAGACCTCTCCCCTAGTCCTCTCTGTCACCCCCAAGACCTCTCCCCTAGACCTCTCTGTCACCCACCGGACCTCTCCCCCTAGTCCTCTCTGTCACCCCTCCAGACCTCTCCCCTAGACCTCTCTGTCACCCCCCAGACCTCTCCCCTAGTCCTCTATGTCACCTTCCAGATCTCTCCCCTAGACCTTTCTGTCACCCCCAGACCTCTCCCCTAGACCTCTCTGTCACCCCCCGGACCTCTCCCCCTAGTCCTCTCTGTCACCCCTCCAGACCTGTCCCCTAGACCTCTCTGTCACCCCCCGGACCTCTCCCCCTAGTCCTCTCTGTCACCCCTCCAGACCTCTCCCCTAGACCTCTCTGTCACCCCCCAGACCTCTCCCCTAGTCCTCTCTGTCACCTCCCAGACCTCTCCCCTAGTCCTCTCTGTCACCCCCCAGACCTCTCCCCTAGACCTCTCTGTCACCCCCCAGACCTCTCCCCTAGTCCTCTCTGTCACCCCCAGACCTCTCCCCTAGTCCTCTCTTTCACCCGCCAGACCTCTCCCCTAGTCCTTTCTGTCACCCCCCAGACCTCTCCCCTAGTCCTCTCTGTCACCCCCCAAGACCTCTCCCCTAGACCTCTCTGTCACCCCCCAGACCTCTCCCCTAGTCCTCTCTGTCACCCCCCAGACCTCTCCCCTAGACCTCTCTGTCACCCCCCAGACCTCTCCCCTAGTCCTTTCTGTCACCCCCGGACCTCTCCCCTAGTCCTCTCTGTCACCCCCCAGACCTCTCCCCTAGTCCTCTCTGTCACCCCCCAGACCTCTCCCCTAGTCCTCTCTGTCACCCCCCAGACCTCTCCCCTAGTCCTCTCTGTCACCCCCCCAGACCTCTCCCCTAGTCCTCTGTCACCCCCCAGATCTCTCCCCTAGACCTCTCTGTCACCCCCCAGACCTCTCCCCTAGTCCTCTCTGTCACCCCCCAGACCTCTCCCCTAGTCCTCTCTGTCACCCCCCAGACCTCTCCCCTAGTCCTCTCTGTCACCCCCCAGACCTCTCCCCTAGACCTCTCTGTCACCCCCCAGACCTCTCCCCTAGTCCTCTCTGTCACCCCCAGACCTCTCCCCTAGTCCTCTCTTTCACCCGCCAGACCTCTCCCCTAGTCCTTTCTGTCACCCCCCAGACCTCTCCCCTAGTCCTCTCTGTCACCCCCCAAGACCTCTCCCCTAGACCTCTCTGTCACCCACCGGACCTCTCCCCCTAGTCCTCTCTGTCACCCCTCCAGACCTCTCCCCTAGACCTCTCTGTCACCCCCCAGACCTCTCCCCTAGTCCTCTATGTCACCTTCCAGATCTCTCCCCTAGACCTTTCTGTCACCCCCAGACCTCTCCCCTAGACCTCTCTGTCACCCCCCGGACCTCTCCCCCTAGTCCTCTCTGTCACCCCTCCAGACCTGTCCCCTAGACCTCTCTGTCACCCCCCGGACCTCTCCCCCTAGTCCTCTCTGTCACCCCTCCAGACCTCTCCCCTAGACCTCTCTGTCACCCCCCAGACCTCTCCCCTAGTCCTCTCTGTCACCTCCCAGACCTCTCCCCTAGTCCTCTCTGTCACCCCCCAGACCTCTCCCCTAGACCTCTCTGTCACCCCCCAGACCTCTCCCCTAGTCCTCTCTGTCACCCCCAGACCTCTCCCCTAGTCCTCTCTTTCACCCGCCAGACCTCTCCCCTAGTCCTTTCTGTCACCCCCCAGACCTCTCCCCTAGTCCTCTCTGTCACCCCCCAAGACCTCTCCCCTAGACCTCTCTGTCACCCCCCAGACCTCTCCCCTAGTCCTCTCTGTCACCCCCCAGACCTCTCCCCTAGACCTCTCTGTCACCCCCCAGACCTCTCCCCTAGTCCTTTCTGTCACCCCCGGACCTCTCCCCTAGTCCTCTCTGTCACCCCCCAGACCTCTCCCCTAGTCCTCTCTGTCACCCCCCAGACCTCTCCCCTAGTCCTCTCTGTCACCCCCCAGACCTCTCCCCTAGTCCTCTCTGTCACCCCCCAGACCTCTCCCCTAGTCCTCTGTCACCCCCCAGATCTCTCCCCTAGACCTCTCTGTCACCCCCCAGACCTCTCCCCTAGTCCTCTCTGTCACCCCCCAGACCTCTCCCCTAGTCCTCTCTGTCACCCCCCAGACCTCTCCCCTAGTCCTCTCTGTCACCCCCCAGACCTCTCCCCTAGTCCTCTGTCACCCCCCAGATCTCTCCCCTAGTCCTCTCTGTCACCCCCCAGACCTCTCCCCTAGTCCTCTCTGTCACCCCCCCAGACCTCTCCCCTAGACCTTTCTGTCACCCTCCAGATCTCTCCCCTAGACCTCTCTGTCACCCTCTAGATCCGTCTGACTCACCTCTGATGCCTGTGTCCCCCTCCAAACCTCTTTGTTCCCCTTTGTGCACTTTTTCAGATCCCTTTGTTGACCTCTAGACCCCTCTCCAGACTACTCTGTCCTCCCTCCGATCTCCTCTGACCACTCTATCCATTGTGCAGAGTCCTCTGATCCCTCTCCTGGCCCTTTGTTCCCCTTTCAGACTCCTCTGACCCCCTCCAGACCGCTCTGCCCCCAGTCACCACCACATCTGCCCCTCCATTCCCTGACAACAGACCCAGAGTATTAGATCCTCTATAGTATATTTTGCTCAGTGTGCCCCGCTCCCCCCAGTGCTGCCTTTACTCACCTCATCGAGGCTCTTGGTCACATCCGGTTTGTCCATGTCCCCGCAGGACGACATCAGCTCCACCCCCACCGATCCCAGGGTGTCCAGGTCATTCTGCAGGTTGTCGATGTCCTCTCGCAGAGCCTGACAACATGGAGTCCAGAGATCAGCAGTGCAGTGATGGCGGAGGTCAGTGTGGGGGTCACTGGAGCCCTCGGGATGTATATACTCCTTGGTACCTACCTGCATGGCATCGAGTCGGGTCCTGATGGAGTCTGGGTCACAAGCGGGCTCTTCTGTGTCCAGAACCATTTGCTGGGTGTCAGCGAGAGTCACTGCCAAATCTGAGAGTCCATTCCAGAAGCGTTCAGCCAACATCAGGAGCCCAGAGAGCCACACGTCCCTGTCCTCTGCCCGGCCGCACAGTCGCTGCCAGCGGGCCTGTAACTCTGCCGTACGCTGGGTGACCCCTGCAATACAAGGACAGCTCAGCGCACGACCGCCCCATGTAGATGGCAACCCCCATCATCCTACAGCAAGTGCACAGGTACCTCGAGGCTCCTCCGTCTGATCTGGAAGACTGGATATGAGCTCTGCTGCCTGCTTGCTGACGTTCTCCAGGGCCATTCCCATCTTCTCCAGCTCGGCCTGCACTTGGCCGTTCTCTCTGAGCTGCTCTCGGATTCTTGAGGGCTCCCCGCGCACAGAAGAGGCGCTCTGCATCCGCTCAGACAGTCTCTCCAGTCTGTCACTCATTAGATCGATCCTCTCGTTAACCTAAGGATGAAATAAGCTGCACTGAAATCCTCTGTGCTGCTGTGAGACTTCCTGCACATAGGACTGATGTTGAGTGTTGTGTTGAGACCTTACAGTCACCCATGGAGTGCTGCCTTCAGATAGATCTATTTTTGGTGGGGTTCCCCTTTAAGCAGCAGTCTATGGCCACTCACCTGGCTGTATCGGGGAAGGGTATCCTCCAGGATTGCGGCGGCCTGGCGCACAGCTTCTCGGATGCAGCAGTAACGTTTCTCTGCGGCCTCAAAGCGACTCTGAAAGGCGGCCCCTTCCTCCGGGCACAGCTCGGACAGCTTACAGGACACTCGGTGCAGCTTGGTGACCAGGGGCTTGTGCTCAGCGATCACTTCCCTCAGAGCCTGCGAGGAGATAACACGGGGGTCACAGAATCCCCCCAGAGGCATTCACATTCATGTATGCGCCCCCCGCCCCATGTATATAAAGTATAATAGTGACACCTAGAGGATGAAGGAGGTATAGGGACACCATGAGCTCGGCTGACCTGCAGCTGCTGCTGTTGCTCTCTGATGTCACTGTAGTTGCCATAGTTTGGGGACAGCCGGGGTAGTTCTGCTTCCGTCTCCTGCATCCAGGGCAGCAGCTCGTCTTCTGCTTCTGAGAACTGCCCCAGCAGGGTCACGGCATGGTCCAGGGCGGGCGGTGAACTGGTCACCTGGGCTACTATCCGGGGAGAGGTCTCTTTAAGAGACTCTAAGGACGGCTGAGGGCAGAAGAAACGGCCATGTTATAAGAATACTGCAGAAATCCCATCATCTGGCCAGAACCGACACACAGGAAGAACTGGTAGGAACTACTGCCCCCAGATCCTGACCCTGGACCTGCAGATGCTCCTCAGCACTCAGGACACAGTATCAGTAACTGACTCTAGTTCTTGTCCTCAGCCTCTCTTACCTGTAGTTGCTCCTTAGTGCACTCACGACACAGTATCAGTAACTGACCCTAGTTCTTGTCCCCGGCCCCTCTCGCCTGCAGATGCTCCTCAGCATTCAGGACACAGTATCAGTAACTGACCCTAGTTCTTGTCCCCATTCTCTCTTACCTGTAGTTGCTCCTTAGTGCACTCAGGACACAGTATCAGTAACTGAGCCTAGTTCTTGTCCTCAGCCTCTCTCACCTGTAGTTGTTGCTCCTTAGTGCACTCAGGACACAGTATCAGTAACTGACCCTAGTTCTTCTCCTCAGCCTCTCTTACCTGTAGTTGCTCCTTAGTGCACTCAGGACACAGTATCAGTAACTGACCCTAGTTCTTGTCCTCAGCCTCTCTCACCTGTAGTTGTTGCTCCTTAGTGCACTCAGGACACAGTATCAGTAACTGACCCTAGTTCTTGTCCCCATCCTTTTCTTACCTGTAGTTGCTCCTTAGTGCACTCAGGACGCAGTATCAGTAACTGACCCTAGTTCATGTCACCATCCTCTCTTACCTGTAGTTGCTCCTTAGTGCACTCAGGACACAGTATCAGTAACTGACCCTAGTTCATGTCGCCATCCTCTCTTACTTGTAGTTGCTCCTTAGTGCACTCAGGACACAGTATTAGTAACTGACCCTAGTTCTTGTCCCCATCCTTTCTTACCTGTAGTTGCTCCTTAGTGCACTCAGGACACAGTATCAGTAGCTGACTCTATCTCTTGTTCCCAGTTCCTCTCACCTGCAGTTGCTCCTCAGTGTGCTTCGGACATAGCGTCAGCAGGACATCAGAGATACACAGAAGCCGCTCCACAATCCCCCGATGCTGCAGGACATCCACCGCCAGCAGCTACAGAATCAGATATGGCATCATTATTATCACAGGAAGGAGATGACGAGCCGGATCCTTAATATCTGGGCCCAGCAGGGCGGCTCTCACCTTGTGCTCCCTCATCTGGGACTGTATGGAGTCTGCGTCCAGTGTGACCCGGGTGACCTCCTCCAGATGCCTCTCCGTGACAGTGAGGTGCGTGAGCTCAGACCGAATGACCTGCTCCAACTGGATAACAGAAAAACACAGGCTACGACTGAAAGGAGGTGGAGCACACTGCAATGAGGGAGGGGCAAGGAGGACACTGCACCGACATGAGGGAGGACACTGCACCGACATGAGGGAGGACACTGCACTGACATGTAGGGGAGGACACTGCACTGACATGAGGGAGGACACTGCACCGACATGAGGGAGGACACTGCACTGACATGTGGGGGAGGACACTGCACTGACATGTGGGGGAGGACACTGCACTGACAGGCGGGGAGGACACTGCACTGACAGGCGGGGGAGGACACTGCACTGACATGTGGGGGAGGACACTGCACTAACATGTGGGGGAGGACACTGCACTGACATGTGGGGGAGGACACTGCACTGACATGTGGGGGAGGACACTGCACTGACATGAGGGAGGACACTGCACTGACATGGGGGAGGACACTGCACTGACATGAGGGAGGACACTGCACTGACATGGGGGAGGCCACTGCACTGACAGGCGGGGAGGACACTGCACTGACATGTGGGGGAGGACACTGCACTGACATGAGGGAGGACACTGCACTGACATGAGGGAGGACACTGCACTGACATGGGGGAGGACACTGCACTGACATGAGGGAGGACACTGCACTGACATGGGGGAGGACACTGCACTGACGTGGGGGAGGACACTGCACTAACATGTGGGGGAGGACACTGCACTGACATGTGGGGGAGGACACTGCACTGACATGAGGGAGGACACTGCACTGACATGTGGGGGAGGACACTGCACTGACATGAGGGAGGACACTGCACTGACAGGCAGGGAGGACACTGCACTGACATGTGGGGGAGGACACTGCACTAACATGTGGGGGAGGACACTGCACTGACATGTGGGGGAGGACACTGCACTGACATGAGGGAGGACACTGCACTGACATGAGGGAGGACACTGCACTGACATGAGGGAGGACACTGCACTGACATGGGGGAGGACACTGCACTGACATGAGGGAGGACACTGCACTGACATGGGGGAGGACACTGCACTGACATGTGGGGGAGGACACTGCACTAACATGTGGGGGAGGACACTGCACTGACATGTGGGGGAGGACACTGCACTGACATGAGGGAGGACACTGCACTGACATGGGGGAGGACACTGCACTGACAGGCGGGGAGGACACTGCACTGACAGGCGGGGGAGGACACTGCACTGACATGTGGGGGAGGACACTGCACTAACATGTGGGGGAGGACACTGCACTGACACGTGGGGGAGGACACTGCACTGACATGACGGAGGACACTGCACTGACATGGGGGAGGACACTGCACTGACATGAGGGAGGACACTGCACTGACATGGGGGAGGACACTGCACTGACAGGCGGGGAAGACACTGCACTGACATGTGGGGGAGGACACTGCACTGACATGAGGGAGGACACTGCACTGACATGGGGGAGGACACTGCACTGACAGGCGGGGAGGACACTGCACTGACATGTGGGGGAGGACACTGCACTGACATGAGGGAGGACACTGCACTGACAGGCGGGGGAGGACACTGTACTGACATGTGGGGGAGGACACTGCACTGACAGGCGGGGGAGGACACTGCACTGGTGTGAGGAAGTCAGGGACACAATAAGTAGCTTCCTCTTCCTCTCACCTTTTCGGTGTCGCTGGCAGTCAGCCTCCGCTCCCCTTCACCTTCTGTATGTATGGCGGACACCAGCTTCTCCATACGCCCCAGCCAGAGGGAGACGTCTTCCTGGGAGGGGTCCAGGTGAGTGGTGGCCTCTATGGTCTGCTCCAGCCTCTGCAGGATGTCACCAGCGCTCTGAGCTATGATGATGTAGCGGACCCGTAAGGCGTCCATCTTCTCCTGGCACAGCTGCGCCTCCTCCCCTGAGGACCCATAACCAGCATGTCAGTCCCTGGCGCTGATGGCTCCCGGGGGACCCTCACCACTTTCTTTACCTACTTTTTTCCATAAGGAGTCAAACTAAGCCAACTCTGACCCAATGAACCTGAGATATGTGCAGGGGATATAGAGCGCTGATCGGCCCCAGACATCCCACTATTAACCCCTTACCATCCTAAACCATATAATGACGTGTTAACCACTGAACCTCCATAACATTCACCATCCAGGTCCACCAGGGATATTGTACATTTACGGTCTACCATCCAGTCTAGACATGGGGGCGTACCTGACACAAGCTCCAGGATCAGCTGACCCTTCTCCAGGATCTCGTCTATGTCTCCAGGCTTGTTCTGAATCTCCTTACAAAGGTCCTGAAGGAAGAAATGACATGTGAGACCTCCTGTACATGGCGCTAGGTATGGGTCGTGTCTATGGGCTCCTGAGACGAGGACCTGGGCCCCGCTGTGTCATTCCAGAGGACAATACCTGCACTTCCTTGTGACAGTCTTTAATTTGGCTCATAGACCTGTTTGTTCTCCAGAGCTCGGTCAGCCGCCTCTCGGTGCTGCTCACCCAGTCATGGAAGACATCCAGAGCCTGGTGGAAGTTGTGAGCGGCCGGGGCGATTCGCTCCAACTGGCGGTGTCTATAATGAGAGGATCTCCAGGTGAGGACATCATGGAAGCTTCTAGATGTTGTATGGATCCCCTGCTGGGGGTTTTGTCACTCACCTGTCCTCTGCCCTCCGCAGCAGGGTGTCCCACCGATCCCGCAGCTCCGTCAGGGGGTCTCTCCTCTGTCCTCTCTGCTCTGCACCCTCTATAGGAAGGGGCTGTGATGGCGACTTCTTACCCTGTAAGACTCGCTCAACCCGTGACCTTCTCTCCTGTAATAACCTCTGGAGAAGCTGCAAGAGAACAATATAGAACACACGTGTGATACAAATCACATATCATACAGAACACACGTGTGATACAAACCACATATCATACAGATCACATGTGTGATACAAATCACATATCATACAGAACACACGTGTGATACAAATCACATATCATACATACCACACGTGTGATACAAATCACATATCATACAGAACACACGTGTGATACAAATCACATATCATACAGAACACACGTGTGATACAAACCACATATCATACAGATCACACGTGTGATACAAATCACATATCATACAGAACACACGTGTGATACAAATCACATATCATACAGAACACACGTGTGATACAAACCACATATCATACAGATCACACGTGTGATACAAATCACATATCATACAGAACACACGTGTGATACAAATCACATATCATACAGAACACACGTGTGATACAAACCACATATCATACAGAATACACGTGTGATACAAACCACATATCATACAGATCACACGTGTGATACAAATCACATATCATACAGAACACACGTGTGATACAAATCACATATCATACAGAACACACGTGTGATACAAACCACATATCATACAGATCACACGTGTGATACAAATCACATATCATACATATGACACGTGTGATACAAATCACATATTATACATATCACACGTGTGATACAAATCACATATCATACATATCAAACGTGTGATACAAATCACATATCATACATATCACACGTGTGATACAAATCACATATCATACAGAAAACACGTGTGATACAAATCACATATCATACATATGACACGTGTGATACAAACCACATATCATAAATATCACACGTGTGATACAAATCACATATCATACATATCACACGTGTGATACAAATCACATATCATACAGAACACACGTGTGATACAAACCACATATCATACAGAACACACGTGTGATACAAACCACATATCATACAGAACACACGTGTGATACAAACCACATATCATACATATCACACGTGTGATACAAACCACATATCATACAGAACACATGTGTGATACAAATCACATATCATACATATCACACGTGTGATACAAACCACATATCATATCACACGTGTGATACAAACCACATATCATACAGAACACACGTGTGATACAAATCACATATCATACATATCACACGTGTATTACAAATCACATATCATACATATCACACGTGTGATACAAATCACATATCATACAGAACACACGTGTGATACAAATCACATATACAGAACACACGTGTGATACAAATCACATATCATACAGAACACACGTGTGATACAAATCACATATCATACAGAACACACGTGTGATACAAATCACATATCATACAGAACACACGTGTGATACAAACCACATATCATACATATCACACGTGTGATACAAACCACATATCATACAGAACACACGTGATACAAACCACATATACATATCACACGTGTGATACAAATCACATATCATACAGAACACACGTGTGATACAAATCACATATACAGAACACACGTGTGATACAAATCACATATCATACAGAACACACGTGTGATACAAATCACATATCATACAGAACACACGTGTGATACAAACCACATATCATACATATCACACGTGTGATACAAACCACATATCATACAGAACACACGTGATACAAACCACATATCATACATATCACACGTGTGATACAAATCACATATCATACAGAACACACGTGTGATACAAATCACATGTCATACAGATTACACGTGTGATACAAATCACATATCATACAGAACACATGTGTGATACAAATCACATATCATACAGAACACACGTGTGATACAAACCACATATACAGAACACACGTGTGATACAAATCACATGTCATACAGATTACACGTGTGATACAAATCACATATCATACAGAACACACGTGTGATGCAAATCACATATCATACAGAACACACGTGTGATACAAACCACATATCATACATATCACACGTGTGGTACAAATCACATATCATACATATCACACGTGTGATACAAATCACATATCATACAGAAAACACGTGTGATACAAATCACATATCATACAGAACACACGTGTGATACAAATCACATATCATACAGAACACACGTGTGATACAAACCACATATCATACATATCACACGTGTGATACAAACCACATATCATACAGAACACACGTGATACAAACCACATATCATACATATCACACGTGTGATACAAATCACATATCATACAGAACACACGTGTGATACAAATCACATGTCATACAGATTACACGTGTGATACAAATCACATATCATACAGAACACATGTGTGATACAAATCACATATCATACAGAACACACGTGTGATACAAACCACATATACAGAACACACGTGTGATACAAATCACATGTCATACAGATTACACGTGTGATACAAATCACATATCATACAGAACACACGTGTGATGCAAATCACATATCATACAGAACACACGTGTGATACAAACCACATATCATACATATCACACGTGTGGTACAAATCACATATCATACATATCACACGTGTGATACAAATCACATATCATACAGAAAACACGTGTGATACAAATCACATATCATACATATGACACGTGTGATACAAACCACATATCATACATATCACACGTGTGATACAAACCACAAATCATACAGAACACACGTGTGATACAAACCACATATCAGACAGAGCACACGTGTGATGCAAATCACATATCATACAGAACACACGTGTGATACAAACCACATATCATACATATCACACGTGTGATACAAACCACATATCATACAGAACACACGTGTGATACAAATCACATATCAAACATATCACATGTGTGATACAAATCACATATCATACATATCACACGTGTGATACAAATCACATATCATACAGAACACACGTGTGATACAAATCACATATACAGAACACACGTGTGATACAAATCACATATCATACAGAACACACATGTGATACAAATCACATATCATACAGAACACACGTGTGATACAAATCACATATCATACAGAACACACGTGTGTTACAAATCACATATCATACAGAACACACGTGTGATACAAACCACATATCATACATACCACACGTGTGATACAAATCACATATACAGAACACACGTGTGATACAAATCACGTCATACAGATCACTTATGATATAAACCATTACCATACAGAGCACACGTGTGATATATACTACATATGATACACAGTACATGTGTGATATATACCACAAAATATATAGTACACATATAATATAGGTCATACATGTGATATAAACCACATAAAATACAGAGTACACGTGTGATATAAACCATATATAGTACAGAACACACGTGTGATACAAATCACATGTCATACAGAACACACATGATATAAACCATTGCCATACAGAGCACACGTGTGATATATACCACAAAATATATAGTACACATATAATACAGGTCATACATGTGATATAAACCACATATAATGCAGAACACGTGTGTGAAATACAAACCACATATCATACAGAACACATGTGTGACAGAAATCACATATCATACAGATCACACATGATATGAACCTTTACTATACAGAGCACACGTGTGATATACACCACAAAATATATAGTAAACATATAATACAGGTCATACATGTGATAAAAACCACATATAATGCAGAACACGTGTGTGAAATAAAAACCATATAAAATACAGAGCACATGTGATATAAACCACATATAATACAGAGCACACGTGTGATATATACCACATATCATACAGGTCATACATATAATCTCACCTTCTGTTCCTGGAGCTGGGCCTTCACCACTTTGGCCTCTGAGGAGGGAGGTTTTTGGGCCTCCATCAGGTCCTCCATTTCGGACACCCAGGTGAGGACAGTCTCCTGGTTCTCGGGTGGTTCAGGCAGTGCCAGGGCATGCTGGGAGACCTGCAAGAAGAGCAGGGCTGAGTACACTGCCGGAGCGTGTAACACGCACAGCTACATAACACGGCATAGTGTGAGTTAGCCCTGCAGTCACATCTTCTATACATGTTCTCTCCTTACACAAGCTAAGCTAGGCTGCTGGGGGGAGGGAGACCAGTCCACACACAGGATAACACAACTATACAATGTATCACACAGGATAACACAACTATACAATGTATCACACAGGATGACACAACTATACAATGTATCACACAGGATAACACAACTATACAATGTATCACACAGGATGACACAACTATACAATGTATCACACAGGATAACACAACTATACAATGTATCACACAGGATGACACAACTATACAATGTATCACACAGGATGACACAACTATACAATGTATCACACAGGATGACACAACTATACAATGTATCACACAGGATGACACAACTATACAAGGTATCACACAGGATGACACAACTATACAATGTATCACACAGGATGACACAACTATACAAGGTATCACACAGGATGACACAACTATACAAGGTATCACACAGGATGACACAACTATACAATGTATCACACAGGATGACACAACTATACAATGTATCACACAGGATGACACAACTATACAATGTATCACACAGGATGACACAACTATACAATGTATCACACAGGATAACACAACTATACAATGTATCACACAGGATGACACAACTATACAATGTATCACACAGGATGACACAACTATACAATGTATCACACAGGATAACACAACTATACAAGGTATCACACAGGATGACACAACTATACAAGGTATCACACAGGATGACACAACTATACAATGTATCACACAGGATGACACAACTATACAAGGTATCACACAGGATGACACAACTATACAATGTATCACACAGGATGACACAACTATACAATGTATCACACAGGATGACACAACTATACAATGTATCACACAGGATGACACAACTATACAATGTATCACACAGGATGACACAACTATACAAGGTATCACACAGGATGACACAACTATACAATGTATCACACAGGATGACACAACTATACAAGGTATCACACAGGATGACACAACTATACAAGGTATCACACAGGAAGACACAACTATACAATGTATCACACAGGATAACACAACTATACAATGTATCACACAGGATGACACAACTATACAATGTATCACACAGGATAACACAACTATACAATGTATCACACAGGATAACACAACTATACAATGTATCACACAGGATAACACAACTATACAATGTATCACACAGGATGACACAACTATACAAGGTATCACACAGGATGACACAACTATACAATGTATCACACAGGATGACACAACTATACAATGTATCACATAGGATGACACAACTATACAAGGTATCACACAGGATGACACAACTATACAAGGTATCACACAGGATGACACAACTATACAATGTATCACACAGGATAACACAACTATACAATGTATCACACAGGATGACACAACTATACAAGGTATCACACAGGATAACACAACTATACAAGGTATCACAGGATGACACAACTATACAATGTATCACACAGGATGACACAACTATACAATATATCACACAGGATGACACAACTATACAAGGTATCACACAGGATGACACAACTATACAAGGTATCACACAGGATGACACAACTATACAATGTATCACACAGGATAACACAACTATACAATGTATCACACAGGATGACACAACTATACAATGTATCACACAGGATGACACAACTATACAAGGTATCACACAGGATGACACAACTATACAATGTATCACACAGGATAACACAACTATACAATGTATCACACAGGATGACACAACTATACAATGTATCACACAGGATAACACAACTATATAATGTATCACACAGGATAACACAACTATACAATGTATCACACAGGATAACACAACTATACAATGTATCACACAGGATAACACAACTATACAATGTATCACACAGGATAACACAACTATACAATGTATCACACAGGATAACACAACTATACAATGTATCACACAGGATGACACAACTATACAAGGTATCACACAGGATGACACAACTATACAATGTATCACACAGGATGACACAACTATACAATGTATCACACAGGATGACACAACTATACAATGTATCACACAGGATGACACAACTATACAATGTATCACACAGGATGACACAACTATACAATGTATCACACAGGATGACACAACTATACAATGTATCACACAGGATGACACAACTATACAAGGTATCACACAGGATAACACAACTATACAAGGTATCACACAGGATGACACAACTATACAAGGTATCACACAGGATGACACAACTATACAATGTATCACACAGGATAACACAACTATACAATGTATCACACAGGATGACACAACTATACAATGTATCACACAGGATGACACAACTATACAAGGTATCACACAGGATGACACAACTATACAATGTATCACACAGGATGACACAACTATACAATGTATCACACAGGATGACACAACTATACAAGGTATCACACAGGATGACACAACTATACAAGGTATCACACAGGATGACACAACTATACAATGTATCACACAGGATAACACAACTATACAATGTATCACACAGGATGACACAACTATACAAGGTATCACACAGGATAACACAACTATACAAGGTATCACAGGATGACACAACTATACAATGTATCACACAGGATGACACAACTATACAATATATCACACAGGATGACACAACTATACAAGGTATCACACAGGATGACACAACTATACAATGTATCACACAGGATAACACAACTATACAATGTATCACACAGGATGACACAACTATACAATGTATCACACAGGATGACACAACTATACAAGGTATCACACAGGATGACACAACTATACAATGTATCACACAGGATAACACAACTATACAATGTATCACACAGGATGACACAACTATACAATGTATCACACAGGATAACACAACTATATAATGTATCACACAGGATAACACAACTATACAATGTATCACACAGGATAACACAACTATACAATGTATCACACAGGATGACACTATACAATGTATCACACAGGCTAACACAACTATACAATGTATCACACAGGATAACACAACTATACAATGTATCACACAGGATGACACAACTATACAAGGTATCACACAGGATGACACAACTATACAATGTATCACACAGGATGACACAACTATACAATGTATCACACAGGATGACACAACTATACAAGGTATCACACAGGATGACACAACTATACAAGGTATCACACAGGATGACACAACTATACAATGTATCACACAGGATAACACAACTATACAATGTATCACACAGGATGACACAACTATACAAGGTATCACACAGGATAACACAACTATACAAGGTATCACAGGATGACACAACTATACAATGTATCACACAGGATGACACAACTATACAATATATCACACAGGATGACACAACTATACAAGGTATCACACAGGATGACACAACTATACAATGTATCACACAGGATGACACAACTATACAATGCATCACACAGGATAACACAACTATACAATGCATCACACAGGATGACACAACTATACAAGGTATCACACAGGATAACACAACTATACAATGTATCACACAGGATGACACAACTATACAAGGTATCACACAGGATGACACAACTATACAATGTATCACACAGGATGACACAACTATACAAGGTATCACACAGGATGACACAACTATACAATGTATCACACAGGATGACACAACTATACAATGTATCACACAGGATGACACAACTATACAATGTATCACAGGATGACACAACTATACAATGTATCACACAGGATGATACAACTATACAATGTATCACACAGGATGACACAACTATACAAGGTATCACACAGGATAACATCTACACCAGGCGATGACATCTATATATACAGTACCGTTTTGGTGTAGGTGTCCCATTTTCCCACTTGGTACTGAGTTTCTGTCTGTACTTCTCGGCTGTTCTGTACCTGGAATCACAGGAGAGTTGTGTATTTCACCGGTTACTGCACTGTTGTGTATGTCACCGATTACCGCACAGTTGTGTATGTCACCGGTTACCGCACTGTTGTGTATGTCACCGATTACCGCACAGTTGTGTATGTCACCGGTTACCGCACAGTTGTGTATGTCACCGGTTACCGCACAGTTGTGTATGTCACCGATTACCGCACAGTTGTGTATGTCACTGGTTACCGCACAGTTGTGTATGTCACCGATTACCGCACAGTTGTGTATGTCACTTGGTCACCCTAAATCAGTGCACCCCTAGGGACCTATTCAGATTCCTATGTTTGGCCATTTTTCATGGATCACTCCTAGACTGTAATGTCTGTAACCCATGAAAGGCGGCTGAGAGAAATGGTGGTCACCACTGATCTTCGTTGTGTGAACGCGGCCTAACACGTCTCTCCCAGTTTTTTGTGATTTTGTCGCTAGTAAATAATGAAGTGTCCCAGTCTTACTGGATCTGTGGCCGCAGCTTCTCTGTCACTAAGGGTCAGCAGTGTGTGACCATCCATGACCACCACTGCCGCTGCCACTGCCGCACTCACTGTACACAGAGACTCCGCCTACCCCCGCACCATCAGAATAAAGAGCTCATGTTAATTATAAGGGGTCACTGTATACTGAGAGGGGGGCCCCAGAGAGATTACAGATAAGAGAGGGGCCCCAGTGGTGGGCATAGAAGAGAGGGGCCCCAGTGGTGGGCAGAGAAGAGAGGGGCCCCAGGGAGTGTACAGATAAGAGAGGGGCCCCAGTGGTAGGCAGAGATGAGAGGGGCCCCAGGGAGTGTACAGAAAAGAGAAGGGCCCCATTGGTGGGAAGAGAAGAGAGGGGCCCCAGGGAGTGTACAGATAAGAGAGGGGCCCCAGTGGTAGGCAGAGATGAGAGGGGCCCCAAGGAGTGTACAGAAAAGAGAAGGGCCCCAGTGGTGGGCAGAGAAGAGAGGGGCCCCAGGGAGTGGGCAGAGAAGAGAGGGGCCCCAGGGAGTGTACAGATAAGAGAGGGGCCCCAGTGGTAGGCAGAGAAGAGAGGGGCCCCAGGGAGTGTACAGAAAAGAGAAGGGCCCCAGTGGTAGGCAGAGATGAGAGGGGCCCCAGGGAGTGTACAGAAAAGAGAGGGGCCCCAGTGGTAGGCAGATATGAGAGGTGTCCCCAGGGAGTGTACAGATAAGAGAGGGGCCCCAGTGGTAGGCAGAGAAGAGAGGGGCCCCAGGGAGTGTACCAAGAAGAGATGAATCCAAGGGAGAGTACAGAGAAGACAGGGGTCCCAGGAAGAGTACCAAGAAGAGAGGGGCCCCAGAGACTGTACGGAGAGTGGTCCCAGTCGTGGCCAGTGAAGAGTACATATTCAGTGCACATTCTCACTATCCATGGGGTAAGTAGACTTCAAGGGCCCCAATGCAGGGGCAGTCTATACAATAGGCCTTTGGTGGTCAGGGCCACTACTTTGGGGACCCTTGAGGTCAGACTGGTGTAATTATTGACGACTCCTGATATTTAGAAAAGATCCCTTTATTTTGACCAATCAGAAACCAGACTGAGACCACATGATCTGACCAGTTGCTATGGTAACAATATTTGGCAGCCATTGATGGCATATTAACCTCGGCCAGTTCCCCGGCGCACTCGGTCAGCACTTTCACGGTTCTGGTGATGATGGGTTCTCCACTCTTGTCTCCGCTTGGATATTGGGTCACCTCCACAATCTCGGTGACGATGGTCTCGGTCACCTCTGTCACTTCTGTCACCTCTCTGGTGGCGAGCGGCTTCCATGACCAGCTACTTCCGGAGGCCCTCTGTAAGGTTCCTCTCTGCGGAGTCCACACATTGCCACTATGGTCTGGTGTGGAGCGGGGCGTCTCTTTTCGGGCGTACTGGACGTTGGCATCCGCGTTGTTCTGTTTGGGCAGCGGCTCCTTGGTTTGGGGTTTGCTGGAGGTCGGTGTGACGTTCAGCTCGTTCTGCTTCTTGTCCGCGGTGGTCGCGGCGCCGGCCTCCACATTGTTCCTCACGCTCTGGATGTCGATGATGGATTCCTTCTTCATACAACATTCCTTCAGAAACCGCTGGGATTTCCGGTTCTTATCCCCCAGGCAGCTGGGTCGGCTGACAGAATTACCCATGGTCCCTGGACGGTACAGGCGCGTCCGACATCAGCGCAGTCGCCACCTGAAACCGAAAAAAGCGACGTTATTATCAATTGGGTGGACGGAGAAGTCACCGCAGATACAAATACATACAATGGGGCAAAGTTATTACCGGCTAGAAACCAGACTGTCCTAGTCATCCATAGCAACCAATTATAGCACATAGTAACCATTCTCAGCGCATAGCAACCAGTCACAGGACATAAAACCAATCACAGCACATGGCAACCAGTCACAGCGTATAGCAACCAGTCACAGCACATAGCAACCACCAGTTATAGTACATACCAACTAATCACAGCGCATAGGAAGCAATCACAGCACATAGCAACCAATCACAGTGCATAGCACCAGTCACAGCGCATAGCAACCAGTCACAGCGCATAGCAACCAGTTATAGCACATACCAACCAATCACAGCGCATAGGAAGCAATCACAGCACATAGTAACCAATCACAGCGCATAGCAACCAATCACAGCGCAAAGCAACCAATCACAGCACATAGCAACCAATCACAGCGCAAAGCAACCAATCACAGTGCATAGCAACCAGTCACAGCGCATAGCAACCAGTTATAGCACATACCAATCACAGCGCATAGCAACCAGTCACAGGACATAAAACCAATCACAGCGCATAGCAACCAGTCACAGCACATAGTAACCAATCACAGCACATAGCAACCAGTCACATCACATAGCAAGCAGTCATAGTACATAGCACATGGCAACATAGTACATAGTATATGGCAACCAGTCATAGTACATAGCAACTAATCACAGCACAAGGCAACCAGTCATAGCACATAGAAACCAGTTACAGCACATAGTGCAGCATCCCAGAGTGCTACTGCTTTAAGTGTTTGTCTTTTGTGCCTCTGGGTTGTGTTGGTATGTCTCGTCCTTTATGTTCTATGTTATGTGTCATGTATATACACTGTTTTGCAGCTTTCCTGTGTTTTCCCCTCAGTGTTTCAAACCCTTTCCCTTGGTTCAGCCCTGGCCAATCACAGGCCACTGTAGGAGACCTAGGTCTTCAGGGTGTCTGTTGAGGCCTCAGTTCAGTTGTAGCAGTGATCCTGTGCAGTCTATGCTGGACTGTACAGACAGGACACCAGCTCGGGGCCTCAATGGCTACCCATACATTGCCCCAGGCTCAACTAGAGACAGCCCTGAGAGAGGGAGAATTGTTGTCTGGACATTTGGACACCATGCCAGGAGGAGGAGTTGAGGACTCTGACAGGAGGAACTCATTCGGGCCTAACCAAGAGGTAACCAGATCACTGTCAGGACTTCCTGCACTACTGTCCCCAGCATCCTTATCTGGGAGTAGCACGAGAGGAGGAGTAGTTGGAGAAGTTTGCCATAGAGCCTGTAACATCCCTGGGCACCTTCTTATAACCAAGGCTGGGGGATTGGACATTGTGGTACTACTACCCCCATTTGGAAGTTGCCGTTTGTACCTATTGAGTTGCTGAATAAAGCTGTTCCCTGTTCAACTGCACCGCTGAGCCCTAACATCAGGGCCCTAACATCAGGGCCCTAACATCAGGGCCCTTCCGAACACCATCACACCGGCTCAGAGAGGAGAGAGGGAAAACAACTACTACCACCACCATCCAGGTAGTGCTGCAGGACCCCCTTCAGCGGTGTCCGGCCCAGGAGTGGGGCTGGAGTGGTTGGTGAGTGTGCTTGGCCTAGCAGGTGGCACATCATCTGCCACTACTACTCCCATCCTCCGGTTCCCTTCATCTGGGTTGCGGCAATAGCGACCAGTCACAGCGCATAGCGACCAGTCACAGCGCATAGCGACCAGTCACAGCGCATAGCGACCAGTCACAGCACATAGCGACCAGTCACAGCACAATTTTCATTCTTTATTCTGCACCTACGAAATGAAAACTGGGCTGTGACTGGTTGCTATGGGCTGCGACTGGTTGCTATGGACAACTAGGCCAGTTTTGCTTCTAGACCCTTTTAATAAATCTGCCCCAATGTGTCTGGACCACTAGAGCGGTGACCAATAACTAGTGACTGCCGACCTGTGTGCTAGTAGTCAGTGACCATGACCAGTGACAGACAATGAAGTACCAGTAACCAATGACCAACTGACTTGACCCTAGGGGTGATGGTCCTATAGGGGGCGCTGCAGTTCTGTACATTGCTCTATACTGACATTGTGTTACATTCTCACCATTTTAGAGATCTCTGCTTGCTGTCAGTAAACAGGAATATGTCAAAGATCCAGAGGATGAAAACCTAATACTACACAGCTGAGGGTTTGTTACAATTGAGTTTCTATTGAGCTGAACAGCCTGGATTGTGATCAGAGCTGACACTGATACATTGTAACAAACAGGAGAGGGTGATGGCCGGCCACATGGTGACATCTGTGTGATCTGTGCTGCCCCAGCTCCTGATGTATGCCGAGGACTGGGCACACTGTAACAAACCTTCAGCTGTGAGAGCAAGACAGGGTCAGGGTGGGTATAAAGCAGAGAACTCGGGGATGTTTTGGATTATATAGATGCAGATTTACATGGGACTGCGTCGGGCAGGTTGGAATGTGTTTCCCATTGCTGTGGACCTCACATGCATTGTGCGGCCTCTGCCAGGACGTCTCAATCAGTGCCCGCTGGGAGCTCAGAGCTGCCGAGACGTCGCAATGTTTTGTCTGCAGGATTAAACGGTCAGAAGGGCGGAGGGATTAACGCTCGGCGGGAGGCGATGACAGGAGGAGCCACTCACCTTCCATGTGGCCGGATTACGCCTCAACCCCTCCCCATGTATGTGTATACGCTGTATATATATAGCCTCACCTTCCGTGTATGTGTATACGCTGTATATATAGCCGCTCACCTTCCGTGTATGTGTATACGCTGTATATATAGCCGCTCACCTTCCGTGTATGTGTATATGCTGTATATATAGCCGCTCACCTTCCGTGTATGTGTATACGCTGTATATATATATATAGCCGCTCACCTTCCATGTATGTGTATACGCTGTATATATATAGCCGCTCACCTTCCGTGTATGTGTATACGCTGTATATATATATAGCCGCTCACCTTCCGTGTATGTGTATACGCTGTATATATAGCCGCTCACCTTCCATGTATGTGTATACGCTGTATATATAGCCGCTCACCTTCCATGTATGTGTACAGTCATGGCCAAAAGTTTTGAGAGACACAAATATTCTATTTTCACATGATCTGCTTCCCTCTGGTTTTTATGTGTGTTTGTCAGATGTTTTTATCACATACAGAAATAGAATTGCATTCATATTATGAGTAACAGAAGCTTATATTGACAGTTAGAATGAGTTAATGCAGCAAGTCAATATTTGCAGTGTTGACCCTTCTTCTTCAGGACCTCTGCAATTCTCCCTGGCATGCTCTCAATCAACTTCTGGACCAAATCCTGACTGATAGCAGTCCATTCTTGCAGAATCAATGCTTTCATTTTGTCTGAATTTGTTGGTTTTTGTTTGTCCACCCGTCTCTTGATGATTGACCACAAGTTCTCAATGGGATTAAGATCTGGGGAGTTTCCAGGCCATGGACCCAAAATCTCTATGTTTTGTTCCCTGAGCCATTTAGTTATCACCTTTGCTTTATGGCAAGGTGCTCCATCATGCTGGAAAAGGCATTGTTGAGCGCCAAACTGCTCTTGGACGGTTGGGAGAAGTTGCTCTTGGAGGACATTCTGGTACCATTCTTTATTCATGGCTGTGTTTTTAGGCAAGACTGTGAGAGAGCCGATTCCCTTGGCTGAGAAGCAACCCCACACATGAATGGTTTCAGGATGCTTTACAGTTGGCATGAGACAAGACTGGTGGTAGCGCTCACCTCTTCTTCTCCGAATAAGCTGTTTTCCAGATGTTCCAAACAATCGAAAAGGGGATTCATCAGAGAAAATGACTTTCCCCCAGTCCTCAGCAGTCCACTCCCTGTACCTTTTGCAGACTATCAGTCTGTCCCTGATGTTTTTTCTGGAGAGAAGTGGCTTCTTTGCTGCCCTCCTTGAGACCAGGCCTTGCTCCAAGAGTCTCCGCCTCACAGTGCGTGCAGATGCACTCACACCTGCCTGCTGCCATTCCTCAGCAAGCTCTGCACTGCTGGTAGCCCGATCCCGCAGCTGAAACACTTTTAAGAGACGGTCCTGCCGCTTGCTGGTCTTTCTTGGGCGCCCTGGAGCCTTTTTGGCACCAATGGAACCTCTCTCCTTGAAGTTCTTGATGATGCGATAGATTGTTGACTGAGGTGCAATCTTTCTAGCTGCAATACTCTTCCCAGTTAGGCCATTTTTGTGCAGTGCAATGATGACTGCACGTGTTTCTTTAGAGATAACCATGGTTAACAGAAGAGAAACAATGATGGCAAGCACCAGCCTCCTTTTAAAGTGTCCAGTGGTGTCATTCTTACTTAATCATGACAGATTGATCTCCAGCCCTGTCCTCATCAACACCCACACCTGTGTTAATGGAGCAATCACTGAAACGATGTTAGGTGGTCCTTTTAAGGCAGGGCTGCAATGATGTTGAAATGTGTTTTGGGGGATAAAGTTCATTTTCTAGGCAAATATTGACTTTGCAAGTAATTGCTGTTAAGCTGATCACTCTTTATAACATTCTGGAGTATATGCAAATTGCCATTAGAAAAACTGAAGCAGTAGACTTTGTAAAAATTAATATTTGTATCATTCTCAAAACTTTTGGCCATGACTGTATACACTGTATATATATAGCCGCTCACTTTCCATGTTGATATATATCAGTATACTGTCTAGTATTACTAGACAGATGGGGGCACCCTCTGCGCTGAGGAGCAAGTGTCAGCACTCACTGGTTGTATTGTATCCGCAGCTCTCAGCTTAGACACAGATCACACAGCAATCCCCCACTGTTTCCAGACTTCACACTGCTACATTGTAACAAACCATCAGGACAGGAGAGATCTGTGCATCATATATGACACACTGTAACAAGCCCTCAGCTATATGTATATATGTGCCACTACCCCTAAATCTCCACGTGCGGTGCCTGGTGTGCCGGGTCTCCTCCACATGGGCACGGGGCAGTGAATGCCAGCAGATGGCGGCTGCCCCTGCTAATGCCGGTACATGTGGGGGGTAATAATGACACGGACTATCAATGTACAAACTGTACATAAGTGCAGGTATCATGGCCGCCCCCCGGTAATAATGTAATTACCCCAATAGTCAGTGAGGGGTCTGGGGGCGCAGCAGATGGGCTCTTTGTTAGTTAATTCAGCTTCATTGGTGAGAAGAGAAATGAACCATCTGTTGTGGCTGGAGCACAATGGCGCAGACATGGCGGGCATGAGGTGGGCACACAAAGGAGAGCGGCGGGCACAGCACAGACCTGGCACACGGCCAAAACCCCCGATGTCTCCATACACACACTGCGTCCTCTGCACCACAAGCGCACCAAATGTCCTGACGTACAAGGTACCAGTCATACAACAAGCCACGCCCCTATAGGAGCGGGGGGAGGGGATATGACAACAGACACTGATATAGAATGTGAATAATCTATCCTCCATGTTCCCTGGGGACCTTACAATAAAACAGACATGTACATTAACTGAGAACTGACATGTCCATATCTATACTCTACACACTGTACACACTGCACTGTATACCACATGCTGCACTGTATATCACACTGCACTGTATACCACACACTGCACTGTATATCATATACTGCACTGTATACTACACACTGCACTGTATTGGCTGCAGTACAGACAGCCCTGTATACCACACACTGCGCTGTATACCACACACTGCGCTGTATTGGCTGCAGTTCACACAGCCCTGTATACCACACACTGCGCTGTATACCACACACTGCACTGTATTGGCTGCAGTACAGACAGCTCTGTATACCACATACTGCACTGTATTGGCTGCAGTACACACAGCCCTGTATACCACATACTGCACTGTATACCACATACTGCACTGTATATCATATACTGCACTGTATACCACACACTGCGCTGTACTGGCTGCAGTACAGACAGCCCTGTATACCACACACTGCGCTGTATACCACACACTGCACTGTATTGGCTGCAGTACACACAGCCCTGTATACCACACGCTGCACTGTATTGGCTGCAGTACACACAGCCCTGTATACCACATGCTGCACTGTATTGGCTGCAGTACACACAGCCCTGTATACCACACACTGCACTGTATTGGCTGCAGTACACACAGCCCTGTATACCACACACTGCACTGTATTGGCTGCAGTACACACAGCCCTGTATACCACATACTGCACTGTATACCACATACTGCACTGTATACCACACACTGCGCTGTATTGGCTGCAGTACAGACAGCCCTGTATACCACACACTGCACTGTATTGGCTGCAGTACACACAGCCCTGTATACCACACACTGCACTGTATTGGCTGCAGTACACACAGCCCTGTATACCACATACTGCACTGTATACCACATACTGCACTGTATATCATATACTGCACTGTATACCACACACTGCGCTGTATTGGCTGCAGTACAGACAGCCCTGTATACCACACACTGCGCTGTATACCACACACTGCACTGTATTGGCTGCAGTACACACAGCCCTGTATACCACACACTGCACTGTATTGGCTGCAGTACACACAGCCCTGTATACCACACACTGCACTGTATTGGCTGCAGTACACACAGCCCTGTATACCACACACTGCACTGTATTGGCTGCAGTACACACAGCCCTGTATACCACATACTGCACTGTATACCACATACTGCACTGTATTGGCTGCAGTACACACAGCCCTGTATACCACATGCTGCGCTGTATTGGCTGCAGTACACACTGTACATGGCTCTGGACAGAATCACCCCCCTTCCCCCTCTGGCAGCAGTATAGGCCTTCCCTACCCTCAGCTATACCGCCCTGCAGTTATAGGATGGTTAGTATGGGGAGACAAACTGAGCATGTGTGTCCACCAATACAACAGTCCACAGAAGAAGAGAAAATCCTCTCCAGGGGGCGTCACTGAGCGCCTCAGGGGGTCATGGCAGAGATTTTGTTACCACTTCACCCTGCTGTATTATCCTCACATGTAAGGTTATAAGTACTATGTGACTGCACCATAGACGCAACCTCTGGAAACTACCACTGATCGTGGAAAAACTGAGGATCAAGTAGATCCCAACACAGACCTAGACGTTCTGAGGGAGGGATCTCCATCCCCATGGTCTGGTGGCAGCGTCTCTTCTATGGAGGTCACCAGAAGATCAACAGAAAATCACACAGCGCGGCCTCAGGATAACATCAAGGCGGACAACAAGGTCCTGGAAGGAAGATGAAGAACAGGACGAGGAGATAGAGGTGGGGGGAGAGGAAGAAAGAGAAGATGTGGAAGAAAGCGAGGAAGTAAAAGAAGAACGAAGAGGAAGAAGAAGGAGGAATGGAGAGAGATAGAAGAGAGGGAAGGAGTGGAAGGAAAAGAAATGTGAAGAAAGGAAGAGGAACAAAAGAAAGGAGGACGAAAGAAAGGAAGAAATGAAAAAACGAAGAATAGGAATGAAGACAGAGAGTCGAGAGGATGATGATGATGATGAGTCTTGCTCTTCTCCTTGACACTTATATACCTCAGGTGAGGTGTGAGGCATGCTGCGGCACTTTGGTTCAGGTTCCATTTAATCCTTTATTGGCCGCGTCCCTCTTCTCAGACATGGTGGGAGATATTGCTGCCGCCATGTTTGGTTCTGTGTGGCTGAGGAGACATCCCCATGATAGGTTATAGCTCTATCTCCAATCATATCAGCCTGAAGAGGGGGTGTCTGCAGTTAGATACCGGTCACACACACTGACCTCACCCTGACAACCTGAACTCAGAGACTGCACGTTGTCAGGGAGAAACCTCACAGTGTGATGTCTAGACGAAAACAACAGTCACATCCAACACAACGCACCGGTCTACGATATCCTTATTCTGTATGCTTGGCCAGTGCACAGTACAACTTCTGCTCTGTATGTATGGACACTGCACAGTACCACTCCTCCTGTATATATACACCGCACAGTACCACTCCTCCTGTATGTATATACACTGCACAGTACCACTCCTCCTGTATATATACACCGCACAGTACCACTCCTCCTGTATGTATATACACTGCACAGTACCACTCCTCCTGTATATATACACTGCACAGTACCACTCCTCCTGTATGTATACACCGCACAGTACCACTCCTCCTGTATGTATACACACTGCACAGTACCACTCCTCCTGTATGTATACACCGCACAGTACCACTCCTCCTGTATGTATACACTGCACAGTACCACTCCTCCTGTATATATACACCGCTCAGTACCACTCCTCCTGTATGTATACACCGCACAGTACCACTCCTCCTGTATATATACACTGCACAGTACCACTCCTCCTGTATGTATACACTGCACAGTACCACTCCTCCTGTATATATACACTGCACAGTACCACTCCTCCTGTATGTATACACCGCACAGTACCACTCCTCCTGTATATATACACCGCACAGTACCACTCCTCCTGTATGTATACACTGCACAGTACCACTCCTCCTGTATATATACACCGCACAGTACCACTCCTCCTGTATGTATACACTGCACAGTACCACTCCTCCTGTATGTATACACTGCACAGTACCACTCCTCCTGTATGTATACACTGCACAGTACCACTCCTCCTGTATGTATACACCGCACAGTACCACTCCTCCTGTATATATACACCGCACAGTACCACTCCTCCTGTATATATACACCGCACAGTACCACTCCTCCTGTATGTATATACACTGCACAGTACCGCTCCTCCTGTATGTATACACCGCACAGTACCACTCCTCCTGTATGTATATACACTGCACAGTACCGCTCCTCCTGTATGTATACACCGCACAGTACCGCTCCTCCTGTATGTATATACACTGCACAGTACCACTCCTCCTGTATATATACACTGCACAGTACCACTCCTCATGTATGTATACACCGCACAGTACCACTCCTCCTGTATGTATATCCACTGCACAGTACCACTCCTCCTGTATATATACACCGCACAGTACCACTCCTCCTGTATGTATATACACTGCACAGTACCGCTCCTCCTGTATGTATACACCGCACAGTACCACTCCTCCTGTATGTATATACACTGCACAGTACCACTCCTCCTGTATATATACACTGCACAGTACCACTCCTCCTGTATGTATACACCGCACAGTACCACTCCTCCTGTATGTATATACACTGCACAGTACCACTCCTCCTGTATGTATACACCGCACAGTACCACTCCTGTATGTATACACTGCACAGTACCACTCCTCCTGTATATATACACTGCACAGTACCACTCCTCCTGTATATATACACTGCACAGTACCACTCCTCCTGTATGTATACACCGCACAGTACCACTCCTCCTGTATGTATACACCGCACAGTACCACTCCTCCTGTATGTATACACTGCACAGTACCACTCCTCCTGTATATATACACCGCTCAGTACCACTCCTCCTGTATGTATACACCGCACAGTACCACTCCTGTATATATACACTGCACAGTACCACTCCTCCTGTATGTATACACTGCACAGTACCACTCCTCCTGTATGTATACACTGCACAGTACCGCTCCTCCTGTATGTATATACACTGCACAGTACCGCTCCTCCTGTATGTATACACTGCACAGTACCGCTCCTCCTGTATATATACACTGCACAGTACCGCTCCTCCTGTATATATACACCGCACAGTACCACTCCTCCTGTATGTATACACTGCACAGTACCACTCCTCCTGTATGTATACACTGCACAGTACCACTCCTCCTGTATGTATACACCACACAGTACCACTCCTCCTGTATGTATACACTGCACAGTACCACTCCTCCTGTATGTATATACACTGCACAGTACCACTCCTCCTGTATGTATACACCGCACAGTACCACTCCTCCTGTATGTATACACACTGCACAGTACCACTCCTCCTGTATGCATACACTGCACAGTACCACTCCTCCTGTATATATACACCGCACAGTACCACTCCTCCTGTATGTATACACCGCACAGTACCACTCCTCCTGTATGTATACACCGCACAGTACCACTCCTCCTGTATATATACACTGCACAGTACCACTCCTCCTGTATGTATACACCGCACACGTACCACTCCTCCTGTACACCGCACAGTACCACTCCTCCTGTATGTATACACCGCACAGTACCACTCCTCCTGTATGTATACACTGCACAGTACCACTCCTCCTGTATGTATACACCGCACAGTACCACTCCTCCTGTATATATACACCGCTCAGTATGTATACACCGCACAGTACCACTCCTCCTGTAGTTGTATGTATACACCGCACAGTACCACTCCTCCTGTATGTATACACTGCACAGTACCACTCCTCCTGTATATATACAACCGCACAGTACCACTCCTCCTGTATGTATACACCGCACAGTACCACTCCTCCTGTATGTATACACCGCACAGTACCACTCCTCCTGTATATATACACCGCACAGTACCACTCCTCCTGTATATATACACCGCACAGTACCACTCCTCCTGTATATATACACCGCACAGTACCACTCCTCCTGTATATATACACCGCACAGTACCACTCCTCCTGTATATATACACACGCACAGTACCACTCCTCCTGTATATATACACTGCACAGTACCACTCCTCCTGTATGTATACACCGCACAGTACCACTCCTCCTGTATATATACACCGCACAGTACCACTCCTCCTGTATATATACACCGCACAGTACCACTCCTCCTGTATATATACACCGCACAGTACCACTCCTCCTGTATGTATACACCGCACAGTACCACTCCTCCTGTATGTATACACTGCACAGTACCCTCCTCCCGTGTATACACCGCACAGTACCATCCTCCTGTATGTATACACTGCACAGTACCACTCCTCC